>CM026388.1:26771575-26799505 GCA_014843695.1 Archivesica marissinica
TGGGTTTGAATCTTCACCAATATAGATTATGTCCTGTAGGATTGGGTTTGACTCTCCACCTATATAGATTCTGTCCTGTAGGTTTGGGTTTGAGTCTCCACCTATATAGATTCTGTCCTGTAGGTTTGGGTTTGATTCTCCACCTATATAGATTCTGTCCTTTGGGATTGGGTTTGAGTCTCCACCTATATAGATTCTGTCCTGTAGGTTTGTCCTGTAGGATTGGGTTTGAGTCTCCACCAATATAGATTCTGCCTGTAGGATTGGGTTTGAGTATCCACCTATATCGATTCTGTCCTGTAGGATTGTGTTTGAGTCTCCACCTCTATGGATTCTGTCCTGTAGGATTCGGTTTGAATCTCCACCTATATAGATTATGTCCTGTAGGTTTGTCCTGTAGGATTGGGATTGAGTCTCCTCCTATATAGTTTCATTCCTGTAGGTTTGTCCTGTAGGATAGGGTTTGAGTCTCCACCTATATAGATGCTGTCCTGTAGGTTTGGGTTTGAGTCTCCACCTATATAGATTCTGTCCTTTAGGATTGGGTTTGAGTCTCCACCTATATAGATTCTGTCCTGTATGTTTGTCCTGTAGGATTGGGTTTGAGTCTCCACCTATATAGATTCTGCCTGTAGGACACGGTTTGAGTATCCACCTATATCGATTCTGTCCTGTATGTTTGTCCTGTAGGATTGGGTTTGAGTCTCCACCTCAATAGATTCTGCCTGTAGGACACGGTTTGAGTATCCACCTATATCGATTCTGTCCTGTAGGATTGGGTTTGAGTCTCCACCTATATAGATTCTGTCCTGTAGGATTGGGTTTGAGTCTCCACCTATATAGATTCTGTCCTGTAGGATTAGGTGTGAGTATCCACCTATATAGATTATGTCCTGTAGGTTTGTCCTGTAGGAATGTGTTTGAGTCTCCACCTATATAGATTGTGTCCTGTAGGTTTGGGTTTGAGTCTCCACCTATATAGATTATGTCCTGTAGGTTTGGGTTTGAATCTTCACCAATATAGATTATGTCCTGTAGGATTGGGTTTGAGTCTCCACCTATATAGATTCTGTCCTGTAGGTTTGGGTTTGAGTCTCCACCTATATAAATTATGTCCGGTAGGATTGGGTTTGTGTCTCCACCTATATAGATTCTGTCCTGTAGGATTGGGTTTGAGTCTCCACCTATATAGATTCTGTCCTGTAGGATTGGGTGTGAGTATCCACCTATATAGATTATGTCCTGTAGGTTTGTCCTGTAGGAATGGGTTTGAGTCTCCACCAATATAGATTGTGTCCGGTAGGATTGGGTTTGAGTCTCCACCTATATAGATTATGTCCTGTAGGTTTTTCCTGTAGGATTGTGTTTGAGTATCCACCTATATAGATTCTGTCCTGTAGGATTGGGTTTGAGTCTCCACCTATATAGATTCCATCCTGTAGGTTTGGGTTTGAGTCTCCACCTATATAGATTATGTCCTGTAGGATTGTCCTGTAGGAATGGGTTTGAGTCTCCACCTATATAGATTGTGTCCTGTAGGTTTGGGTTTGAGTCTCCACCTATATAGATTATGTCCTGTAGATTTGGGTTTGAATCTTCACCAATATAGATTATGTCCTGCAGGATTGGATTTGACTCTCCACCTATATAGATTCTGTCCTGTAGTTTTGGGTTTGAGTCTCCACCTATATAGATTCTGTCCTGTAGGATTGGGTTTCAATCTCCACCTATATAGATTCTGTCCTGTAGGTTTGGGTTTGATTCTCCACCTATATAGAATCTGTCCTTTGGGATTGGGTTTGAGTCTCCACCTATATAGATTATGTCCTGTAGGTTTGTCCTGTAGGATTGGGTTTGAGTCTCCACCAATATAGATTATGCCTGTAGGATTGGGTTTGAGTATCCACCTATATCGATTCTGTCCTGTAGGATTGGGTTTGAGTCTCCACCTCTATGGATTCTGTCCTGTAGGATTGGGTTTGAATCTCCACCTATATAGATTATGTCCTGTAGGTTTGTCCTGTAGGATTGGGATTGAGTCTCCACCTATATAGTTTCTGTCCTGTAGGTTTGTCCTGTAGGATAGGGTTTGAGTCTCCACCTATATAGATGCTGTCCTGTAGGTTTGGGTTTGAGTCTCCACCTATATAGATTCTGTCCTTTAGGATTGGGTTTGAGTCTCCACGTATATAGATTCTGTCCTGTATGTTTGTCCTGTAGGATTGGGTTTGAGTCTCCACCAATATAGATTCTGCCTGTAGGATTGGGTTTGAGTATCGACCTATATCGATTCTGTCCTGTAGGATTGGGTTTGTGTCTCCACCTATATAGATTCTGTCCTGTAGGATTGGGTTTGAGTCTCCACCTATATAGATTCTGTCCTGTAGGATTGGGTGTGAGTATCCACCTATATAGATTATGTCCTGTAGGTTTGTCATGTAGGAATGTGTTTGAGTCTCCACCTATATAGATTGTGTCCTGTAGGTTTGGGTTTGAGTCTCCACCTATATAGATTATGTCCTGTAGGTTTGGGTTTGAATCTTCACCAATATAGATTATGTCCTGTAGGATTGGGTTTGAGTCTCCACCTATATAGATTCTGTCCTGTCCGGTAGGATTGGGTTTGTGTCTCCACCTATATAGATTCTGTCCTGTAGGATTGGGTTTGAGTCTCCACCTATATAGATTCTGTCCTGTAGGATTGGGTGTGAGTATACACCTATATAGATTATGTCCTGTAGGTTTGTCCTGTAGGAATGGGTTTGAGTCTCCACCAATATAGATTGTGTCCGGTAGGATTGGGTTTGAGTCTCCACCTATATAGATTATGTCCTGTAGGTTTGTCCTGTAGGATTGTGTTTGAGTATCCACCTATATAGATTCTGTCCTGTAGGATTGGGTTTGAGTCTCCACCTATATAGATTCGTCCTGTAGGTTTGGGTTTGAGTCTCCACCTATATAGATTATGTCCTGTAGGATTGTCCTGTAGGAATGGGTTTGAGTCTCCACCTATATAGATTGTGTCCTGTAGGTTTGGGTTTGAGTCTCCACCTATATAGATTATGTCCTGTAGATTTGTCTGTAGGTGGGTTTGAATCTCCACCAATATAGATTATGTCCTGTAGGATTGGGTTTGACTCTCCACCTATATAGATTCTGTCCTGTAGGTTTGGGTTTGAGTCTCCACCTATATAGATTCTGTCCTGTAGGATTGGGTTTCAATCTCCACCTATATAGATTCTGTCCTGTAGGTTTGGGTTTGATTCTCCACCTATATAGATTCTGTCCTTTAGGATTGGGTTTGAGTCTCCACCTATATAGATTCTGTCCTGTAGGTTTGTCCTGTAGGATTGGGTTTGAGTCTCCACCAATATAGATTCTGCCTGTAGGATTGGGTTTGAGTATCCACCTATATCGATTATGTCCTGTAGGATTGGGTTTGAGTCTCCACCTCTATGGATTCTGTCCTGTAGGATTGGGTTTGAATCTCCACCTATATAGATTATGTCCTGTAGGTTTGTTCTGTAGGATTGGGATTGAGTCTCCACCTATATAGTTTCTGTCCTGTAGGTTTGTCCTGTAGGATAGGGTTTGAGTCTCCACCTATGTATATTATGTCCTGTAGGTTTGGGTTTGAATCTTCACCAATATAGATTATGTCCTGAAGGATTGGGTTTGACTCTCCACCTATATAGATTCTGTCCTGTAGGTTTGGGTTTGAGTCTCCACCTATATAGATTCTGTCCTGTAGGATTGGGTTTCAATCTCCACCTATATAGATTCTGTCCTGTTGGTTTGGGTTTGAGTCTTCACCTATATAGATTATGTCCTTTAGGATTGGGTTTGAGTCTCCATCTATATAGATTCTGTCCTGTAGGTTTGTCCTGTAGGATTGGGTTTGAGTCTCCACCAATATAGATTTTGCCTGTAGGATTGGGTTTGAGTATCCACCTATATCGATTCTGTCCTGTAGGTTTGGGTTTGAGTCTCCACCTATATAGATTATGTCCTGTAGGTTTGTCCTGTAGGATTGTGTTTGAGTATCCACCTATATAGATTCTGTCCTGTAGGATTGGGTTTGAGTCTCCACCTATATAGATTCTGTCCTGTAGGTTTGGGTTTGAGTCTCCACCTATATAGATTATGTCATGTAGGATTGTCCTGTAGGAATGGGTTTGAGTCTCCACCTATATAGATTGTGTCCTGTAGGTTTGGGTTTGAGTCTCCACCTATATAGATTATGTCCTGTAGATTTGGGTTTGAATCTTCACCAATATAGATTCTGTCCTGTAGGTTTGGGTTTGATTCTCCACCTATATAGATTCTGTCCTTTGGGATTGGGTTTGAGTCTCCACCAATATAGATTCTGCCTGTAGGATTGGGTTTGAGTATCCACCTATATCGATTCTGTCCTGTAGGATTGGGTTTGAGTCTCCACCTCTATGGATTCTGTCCTGTAGGATTGGGTTTGAATCTCCAACTATATAGATTATGTCCTGTAGGTTTGTCCTGTAGGATTGGGATTGAGTCTCCACCTATATAGTTTCTGTCCTGTAGGTTTGTCCTGTAGGATAGGGTTTGAGTCTCCACCTATATAGATGCTGTCCTGTAGGTTTGGGTTTGAGTCTCCACCTATATAGATTCTGTCCTTTAGGATTGGGTTTGAGTATCCACCTATATAGATTCTGTCCTGTATGTTTGTCCTATAGGATTGGGTTTGAGTCTCCACCAATATAGATTCTGCCTGTAGGATTGGGTTTGAGTATACACCTATATCGATTCTGTCCTGTAGGATTGGGTTTGAGTCTCCACCTATATAGATTATGTCCTGTAGGATTGGGTTTGAATCTCCACCTATATAGATTCTGTCCTGTAGGATTGGGTGTGAGTATCCACCTATATAGATTATGTCCTGTAGGTTTGGGTTTGAATCTTCACCAATATAGATTATGTCCTGTAGGATTGGGTTTGAGTCTCCACCTATATAGATTCTGTCCTGTAGGTTTGGGTTTGAGTCTCCACCTATATAAATTCTGTCCGGTAGGATTGGGTTTGTGTCTCCACCTATATAGATTCTGTCCTGTAGGATTGGGTTTGAGTCTCCACCTATATAGATTCTGTCCTGTAGGATTGGGTGTGAGTATCCACCTATATAGATTATGTCCTGTAGGTTTGTCCTGTAGGAATGGGTTTGAGTCTCCACCAATATAGATTGTGTCCGGTAGGATTGGGTTTGAGTCTCCACCTATATAGATTATGTCCTGTAGGTTTTTCCTGTAGGATTGTGTTTGAGTATCCACCTATATAGATTCTGTCCTGTAGGATTGGGTTTGAGTCTCCACCTATATAGATTCCATCCTGTAGGTTTGGGTTTGAGTCTCCACCTATATAGATTATGTCCTGTAGGATTGTCCTGTAGGAATGGGTTTGAGTCTCCACCTATATAGATTGTGTCCTGTAGGTTTGGGTTTGAGTCTCCACCTATATAGATTATGTCCTGTAGATTTGGGTTTGAATCTTCACCAATATAGATTATGTCCTGTAGGATTGGGTTTGACTCTCCACCTATATAGATTCTGTCCTGTAGGTTTGGGTTTGAGTCTCCACCTATATAGATTCTGTCCTGTAGGATTGGGTTTCAATCTCCACCTATATAGATTATGTCCTGTAGGTTTGGGTTTGATTCTCCACCTATATAGATTCTGTCCTTTGGGATTGGGTTTGAGTCTCCACCTATATAGATTCTGTCCTGTAGGTTTGTCCTGTAGGATTGGGTTTGAGTCTCCACCAATATAGATTCTGCCTGTAGGATTGGGTTTGAGTATCCACCTATATCGATTATGTCCTGTAGGATTGGGTTTGAGTCTCCACCTCTATGGATTCTGTCCTGTAGGATTGGGTTTGAATCTCCACCTATATAGATTATGTCCTGTAGGTTTGTTCTGTAGGATTGGGATTGAGTCTCCACCTATATAGTTTCTGTCCTGTAGGTTTGTCCTGTAGGATAGGGTTTGAGTCTCCACCTATGTATATTATGTCCTGTAGGTTTGGGTTTGAATCTTCACCAATATAGATTATGTCCTGAAGGATTGGGTTTGACTCTCCACCTATATAGATTCTGTCCTGTAGGTTTGGGTTTGAGTCTCCACCTATATAGATTCTGTCCTGTAGGATTGGGTTTCAATCTCCACCTATATAGATTCTGTCCTGTTGGTTTGGGTTTGAGTCTTCACCTATATAGATTATGTCCTTTAGGATTGGGTTTGAGTCTCCATCTATATAGATTCTGTCCTGTAGGTTTGTCCTGTAGGATTGGGTTTGAGTCTCCACCAATATAGATTTTGCCTGTAGGATTGGGTTTGAGTATCCACCTATATCGATTCTGTCCTGTAGGATTGGGTTTGAGTCTCCACCTATATAGATTATGTCCTGTAGGATTGGGTTTGAGTCTCCACCTATATAGATTCTGTCCTGTAGGATTGGGTTTGAGTATCCACCTACATAGATTATGTCCTGTAGGTTTGTCCTGTAGGATTGGGATTGAGTCTCCACCTATATAGGTTCTGTCCTGTAGGTTTGTCCTGTATGATAGGGTTTGAGTCTCCACCTATATAGATTCTGTCCTGTAGGATTGTCCTGTAGGATTGGGTTTGAGTCTCCACCTATATAGATTCTCTCCTGTAGGTTTGTTCTGTAGGATTGGGTTTGAGTTGCCACCTATATAGATTCTGTCCTGTAGGTGTGTCCGGTAGGATTGGGTTTGAGTCTCCACCTATATAGATTATGTCCTGTAGGATTGGGTTTGAGTCTCCACCTATATAGATTCTGTCCTGTAGGTTTGGGTTTGAGTCTCCACCTATATAGATTATGTCCGGTAGGATTGTCCTGTAGGAATGGGTTTGAGTCTCCACCTATATAGATTGCGTCCTGTAGGTTTGGGTTTGAGTCTCCACCTATATAGATTATGTCCTGTAAATTTGGGTTTGAATCTTCACCAATATAGATTATGTCCTGTAGGATTGGGTTTGACTCTCCACCTATATAGATTCTGTCCTGTAGGTTTGGGTTTGAGTCTCCACCTATATAGATTCTGTCCCGTAGGATTGGGTGTCAATCTCCACCTATATAGATTCTGTCCTTTAGGATTGGGTTTGAGTCTCCACCAATATAGATTCTGTCCTGTAGTTTTGTCCTGTAGGATTGGGTTTGAGTCTCCACCAATATAGATTCTGCCTGTAGGATTGGGTTTGAGTCTCCACCTCTATGGATTCTGTCCTGTAGGATTGGGTTTGAATCTCCACCTATATAGATTCTGACCTGTAGGATTGGGTTTGAGTATACACCTATATAGATTATGTCCTGGTTGTCCATAGATGGATTGATCTCCACCTATATAGATTATGTCCTAGGTTTGTTTGAACTCACCAATATAGATTATGTCCTGTAGGATTGGTTTGACTCTCACTTATATAGTTATGTCCTGTAGGATTGGGTTTGAGTCTCCACCTATATAGATTCTGCCTGTAGATTGGGTTTCAATCTCCACCTATATAGATTCTGTCCTGTAGGATGGGTTTGAGTCTCCACCTATATAGATTCTGTCCTTAGGATTGGGTTTGAGTCTCCACCTATATAGATTATGTCCTGTAGCCAGATTGGGTTTGAGTCTCCCAATATAGATTCTGCCTGTAGGACACCAAATCTGTCCTGTAGATTGGGTTTGAGTCTCCACCTATATAGATTCTGTCCTGTAGGTTGGGTTTGAGTCTCCAACTATTAGATTCTGTCCTGTAAGATTGGTTTGAGTATCCCCTATATAGATTATGTCATGTAGGTTTGTCCTGTAGGATTGGGATTGAGTCTCCACCTATATAGTTTCTGTCCTGTAGGTTTGTCCTGTAGGATAGGGTTTGAGTCTCCACCTATATAGATTCTCTCCTGTAGGTTTGTTCTGTAGGATTGGGTTTGAGTTGCCACCTATATAGATTCTGTCCTGTAGGTGTGTCCGGTAGGATTGGGTTTGAGTCTCCACCTATATAGATTATGTCCTGTAGGATTGGGTTTGAGTCTCCACCTATATAGATTCTGTCCTGTAGGTTTGGGTTTGAGTCTCCACCTATATAGATTATGTCCGGTAGGATTGTCCTGTAGGAATGGGTTTGAGTCTCCACCTATATAGATTGCGTCCTGTAGGTTTGGGTTTGAGTCTCCACCTATATAGATTATGTCCTGTAAATTTGGGTTTGAATCTTCACCAATATAGATTATGTCCTGTAGGATTGGGTTTGACTCTCCACCTATATAGATTCTGTCCTGTAGGTTTGGGTTTGAGTCTCCACCTATATAGATTCTGTCCCGTAGGATTGGGTGTCAATCTCCACCTATATAGATTCTGTCCTTTAGGATTGGGTTTGAGTCTCCACCAATATAGATTCTGTCCTGTAGTTTTGTCCTGTAGGATTGGGTTTGAGTCTCCACCAATATAGATTCTGCCTGTAGGATTGGGTTTGAGTCTCCACCTCTATGGATTCTGTCCTGTAGGATTGGGTTTGAATCTCCACCTATATAGATTCTGACCTGTAGGATTGGGTTTGAGTATACACCTATATAGATTATGTCCTGTAGGTTTGTCCAGTAGGATTGGGATTGAGTCTCCACCTATATAGATTATGTCCTGTAGGTTTGGGTTTGAATCTTCACCAATATAGATTATGTCCTGTAGGATTGGGTTTGACTCTCCACTTATATAGATTATGTCCTGTAGGTTTGGGTTTGAGTCTCCACCTATATAGATTCTGTCCTGTAGGATTGGGTTTCAATCTCCACCTATATAGTTTCTGTCCTGTATATTTGGGTTTGATTCTCCACCTATATAGATTCTGTCCTTTAGGATTGGGTGTGAGTCTCCACCTATATAGATTCTGTCCTGTAGGTTTGTCCTGTAGGATTGGGTTTGAGTCTCCACCAATATAGATTCTGCCAGTAGGATTGGGTTTGAGTATTCACCTATATTGATTCTGTCCTGTAGGATTGGGTTTGAGTCTCCACCTATATAGATTCTGTCCTGTAGGATTGGGTTTGAGTCTCCACCTATATAGATTCTGTCCTGTAAGATTGGGTTTGAGTATCCACCTATATAGATTATGTCATGTAGGTTTGTCCTGTAGGATTGGGATTGAGTCTCCACCTATATAGTTTCTGTCCTGTAGGTTTGTCCTGTAGGATAGGGTTTGAGTCTCCACCTATATAGATTCTGTCCTGTAGGATTGGGGTTGAGTCTCCACCTATATAGATTCTGTCCTGTAGGTTTGTTCTCTAGGATTGGGTTTGAGTCGCCACCTATATAGATTCTGTCCTGTAGGTGTGTCCGGTAGGATTGGGTTTGAGTCTCCACCTATATAGATTCTGTCCTGTAGGTTTGTCCTGTAGGATTGACTTTGAGTCTCCACCTATATAGATTATGTCCTGTAGGATTGGGTTTGAGTCTCCACCTATATAGATTCTGTCCTGTAGGTTTGGGTTTCAGTCTCCACCTATATAGATTCTGTCCGGTATGATTGGGTTTGAGTCTCCACCTATATAGATTCTGTTCTGTAGGTTTGTCCTGTAGGTTGGGTTTGAGTTTCCACCTATATAGATTATGTCCTGTAGGTTTGTCCTGTAGGATTGGGTTTGAGTCTCCACCTATATAGATTGTGTCCTGTAGGTTTGGGTTTGAGTCTCCACCTATATAGATTATGTCCTGTAGGTTTGGGTTTGAATCTTCACCAATATAGATTATGTCCTGTAGGATTGGGTTTGACTCTCCACCTATATAGATTCTGTCCTGTAGGTTTGGGTTTGAGTCTCCACCTATATAAATGCTGTCCTGTAGGATTGGGTTTCAATCTCCACCTATATAGATTCTGTCCTGTAGGTTTGGGTTTGAGTCTCCACCTATATAGATTCTGTCCTGTAGGTTTGTCCTGTAGGATTGGGTTTGAGTCTCCACCAATATAGATTCTGCCTGTAGGATTGGGTTTGAGTATCCACCTATATCGATTCTGTCCTGTAGGATTGGATATGAGTCTCCACCTCTATGGATTCTGTCCTGTAGGATTGGGTTTGAGTCTCCACCTGTATAGATTCTGTCCTGTAGGATTGGGTTTGAGTATCCACCTATATCGATTCTGTCCTGTAGGATTGGGTTTGAGTATCCACCTATATAGATTATATCCTGTAGGTTTGTCCTGTAGGATTGGGATTGAGTCTCCACCTATATAGTTTCTGTCCTGTAGGTGTGTCCTGTAGGATAGGGTTTGAGTCTCCACCTATATAGATTCTGTCCTGTAGGATTGTCCTGTAGGATTGGTTTTGAGTCTCCACCTATATATATTCTGTCCTGTAGGTTTGTTCTGTAGGATTGGGTTTGAGTCGTCACCTATATAGATTCTGTCCTGTAGGTGTGTCCGGTAGGATTGGGTTTGAGTCTCCACCTATGTAGATTATGTCCTGTAGGTTTGTCCTGTAGGATTGGCTTTGAGTCTCCACCTATATAGATTATGTCCTGTAGGATTGGGTTTGAGTCTCCACCTATATAGATTCTGTCCTGTAGGTTTGTCCTGTAGGATTGGGTTTGAGACTCCACCTATATAGATTCTGATCTGTAGGATTGTTCTGTAGGATTGGGTTTGAGTCTCCACCTATATATATTCTGTCCTGTAGGTTTGTCCTGTATGATTGGGTTTGAGTCTCCACCGATATAGATTCTGTCCTGTAGGTTTGTCCTGTAGGATTGTGTTTGAGTATCCACCTATATAGATTCTGTCCTGTAGGATTGTCCTGTAGGATTGGGTTTGAGTCTCCACCTATATATATTCTGTCCTCTAGGTTTGGTCTGTAGGATTGGGTTTGAATCTCCATCTATATAAGTTCTGTCCTGTAGGATTGTTCTGTAGGATTGGGTTTGAGTCTCCACCTATATATATTCTGTCCTGTAGGTTTGTCCTGTAGGATTGGGTTTGAGTCTCCACAGATATAGATTCTATCCTGTAAGTTTGTCCTGTAGGATTGTGATTGAATCTCCACCTATATAGATTCTGTCCTGTAGGATTGGGTTTGAGTCTCCACCTATATAGATTCTGTCCTGTAGGTTTGATCTGTAGGATTGGGTTTGAGTCGCCACCTATATAGATTCTGTCCTGTAGGTGTGTCCGGTAGGATTGTGTTTGAGTCTCCACCTATATAGATTCTGTCCTGTAGGTTTATCCTGTAGGATTGGCTTTGAGTCTCCACCTATATAGAGTATGTCCTGTTGGATTGGGTTTGAGTCTCCACCTATATAGATTCTGTCCTGTAGGTTTGGGTTTGAGTCTCCACCTATATAGATTCTGTCCGGTAGGATTGGGTTTGAGTCTCCACCTATATAGATTCTATCCTGTAGGTTTGTCCAGTAGGTTTGGGTTTGAGTCTCCACCTATATAGATTATATCCTGTAGGTTTGTCCTGTAGGATTGGGTTTGAGTCTCCACCTATATAGATTGTGTCCAGTAGGTTTGGGTTTGAGTCTCCACCTATATAGATTATGTCCTGTAGGTTTGGGTTTGAATCTTCACCAATATAGATTATGTCCTGTAGGATTGGGTTTGACTCTCCACCTATATAGATTCTGTCCTGTAGGTTTGGGTTTGAGTCTCCACCTATATAGATTCTGTCCTGTAGGATTGGGTTTCAATCTCCACCTCAATAGATTCTGTCCTGTAGGTTTGGGTTTGAGTCTCCACCTATATAGATTCTGTCCTTTAGGATTGGGTTTGAGTCTCCACCTATATAGATTCTGTCCTGTAGGTTTGTCCTGTATGATTGGGTTTGAGTCTCCATCAATATAGATTCTGCCTGTAGGATTGGGTTTGAGTATCCACCTATATCGATTCTGTCCTGTAGGATTGGGTTTGAGTCTCCACCTCTATGGATTCTGTCCTGTATGATTGGGTTTGAGTCTCCACCTATATAGATTCTGTCCTGTAGGATTGGGTTTGAGTATCCACCTATATAGATTATGTCCTGTAGGTTTGTCCTGTAGGATTGGGATTGAGTCACCACCTATATAGTTTCTGTCCTGTAGGTGTGTCCTGTAGGATAGGGGTTGAGTATCCACCTTTATAGATTCTGTCCTGTAGGATTGTCATGTAGGATTGGTTTTGAGTCTCCACCTATATAGATTCTGTCCTGTAGGATTGGGTTTGAGTCTCCACCTATATAGATTATGTCCTGTAAGGTTGGGTTTGAGTCTCCACCTATATAGAAGCTGTCCTGTAGGTTTGTCCTGTATGATTGGGTTTGAGACTCCACCTATATAGATTCTGTCCTGTAGGATTGTTCTGTAGGATTGGGTTTGAGTCTCCACCTATATATATTCTGTCCTGTAGGTTTGTCCTGTAGGATTGTGTTTGAGTCTCCACCTATATATATTCTGTCCTGTAGGTTTCGTCTGTAGGATTGGGTTTGAGTCTCCATCTATATAGATTCGGTCCTGTAGGATTGATCTGTAGGATTGGGTTTGAGTATCCACCTATATATATTCTGTCCTGTAGGTTTGTCCTGTAGGATTGGGTTTGAGTCTCCACCTATATAGATTCTGTCCTGTAGGTTTGTCCTGTAGGATTGGGTTTGAGTCTCCACCAATATATATTCTGCCTGTAGGATTGGGTTTGAGTATCCACCTATATCGATTCTGTCCTGTAGGATTGGGTTTGAATCTCCACCTATATAGATTCTGTCCTGTAGGATTGGGTTTGAGTCTCCACCTATATAGATTCTGTCCTGTAGGATTGGGTTTGAGTATCCACCTATATAGATTATGTCCTGTAGGTTTGTCCTGTAGGATTGGGATTGAGTCTCCACCTATATAGTTTCTGTCCTGTAGGTTTATCCTGTAGGATAGGGTTTGAGTCTCCACCTATATAGATTCTGTCCTGTAGGTTTGTTCTGTAGGATTGGGTTTGAGTCTCCACCTATATAGATTCTGTCCAGTAGGTGTGTCCTGTAGGATTAGGTTTGAGTCTCCACCTATATACATTCTGTCCTGTAGGTTTGTCCTGTAGGATTGGCTTTGAGTCTCCACCTATATAGATTATGTCCTGTAGGATTGGGTTTGAGTCTCCACCTATATAGATTCTGTCCTGTAGGTTTAGGTTTGAGTCTCCACCTATATAGATTCTGTCCGGTAGGATTGTGTTTGAGTCTCAACCTATATAGATTTTTGTCCTGTAGGTTTGTCCTGTAGGTTTGGGTTTGAGTCTCCACCTATATAGATTATGTCCTGTAGGTTTGTCCTGTAGGATTGGGTTTGAGTCTCCACTTATATAGATTATGTCCTGTAGGTTTGGGTTTGAGTCTCCACCTATATAGATTATGTCCTGTAGGTTTGGGTTTGAATCTTCACCAATATAGATTATGTCCTGTAGGATTGGGTTTGACTCTCCACCTATATAGATTCTGTCCTGTAGGTTTGGGTTTGAGTCTCCACCTATATATGTTCTGTCCTGTAGGATTGGGTTTGAGTCTCCACCTATATTGTTTCTGTCCAGTAGGTGTGTCCTGTAGGATAGGGTTTGAGTCTCCACCTATATAGATTCTGTCCTGTAGGATTGTCCTGTAGGATTGGTTTTGAGTCTCCACCTATATAGATTCTGTCCTGTAGGTTTGTCCTGTAGGATTGGCTTTGAGTCTCCACCTATATAGATTATATCCTGTAGGATTGGGTTTGAGTCTCCACCTATATAGATTCTGTCCTGTAGGTTTGGGTTTGAGTCTCCACCTATATAGATTCTGTCCGGTAGGATTTGGTTTGAGTCTCCACCTATATAGATTCTGTCCTGTATGTGTGTCCTGTAGGATTGGGTTTGAGTCTCCACCTCTATGGATTCTGTCCTATAGGATTGGGTTTGAGTCTCCACCTATATATATTCTGTCCTGTAGGATTGGGTTTGAGTATCCACCTATATAGATTATGTCCTGTAGGTTTGTCCTGTAGGATTGGGATTGAGTCTCCACCTATATTGTTTCTGTCCTGTAGGTGTGTCCTGTATGATAGGGTTTGAGTCTCCACCTATATAGATTCTGTCCTGTAGGATTGTCCTGTAGGATTGGTTTTGAGTCTCCACCTATATAGATTCTGTCCTGTAGGTTTGTTCTGTAGGATTGGGTTTGAGTCGCCACCTATATATATTCTGTCCTGTAGGTGTGACCGGTAGGATTGGGTTTGAGTCTCCACCTATATAGATTATGTCCTGTAGGATTGGGTTTGAGTCTCCACCTATATAGATTATGTCCTGTAAGATTGGGTTTGAGTCTCCACCTATATAGATTCTGTCCTGTAGGTTTGTCCTGTAGGATTGGGTTTGAGACTCCACCTATATAGATTCTGTCCTGTAGGATTGTTCTGTAGGATTGAGTTTGAGTCTCCACCTATATATATTCTGTCCTGTAGGTTTGTCCTGTAGGATTGGGTTTGAGTCTCCACCGATATAGATTCTGTCCTGTAGGTTTGTCCTGTAGGATTGTGTTTGAGTCTCCACCTATATAGATTCTGTCCTGTAGGATTGTCCTGTAGGATTGGGTTTGAGTCTCCACCTATATAGATTCTGTCCTGTAGGTTTGGTCTGTAGGATTGGGATTGAGTCTCCATCTATATAGGTTCTGTCCTGTAGGATTGTTCTGTAGGATTGGGTTTGAGTCTCCACCTATATAGATTCTGTCCTGTATGTGTGTCCTGTAGGATTGGGTTTGAGTCTCCACCTCTATGGATTCTGTCCTATAGGATTGGGTTTGAGTCTCCACCTATATAGATTCTGTCCTGTAGGATTGGGTTTGAATATCCACCTATATAGATTATGTCCTGTAGGTTTGTCCTGTAGGATTGGGATTGAGTCTCCACCTATATTGTTTCTGTCCTGTAGGTGTGTCCTGTAGGATAGGGTTTGAGTCTCCACCTATATAGATTCTGTCCTGTAGGATTGTCCTGTAGGATTGGTTTTGAGTTTCACCTATATAGATTCTGTCCTGTAGGTTTGTTCTGTAGGATTGTGTTTGAGTCGCCACCTATATATATTCTGTCCTGTAGGTGTGACCGGTAGGATTGGGTTTGAGTCTCCACCGATATAGATTATATCCTGTAGGTTTGTCCTGTAGGATTGTGTTTGAGTCTCCACCTATATAGATTCTGTCCTGTAGGATTGTCCTGTAGGATTGGGTTTGAGTCTCCACCTATATAGATTCTGTCCTGTAGGTTTGTTCGGTAGGATTGGGTTTGAGTCGCCACCTATATAGATTCTGTCCTGTAGGTGTGTCCGGAAGGATTGGGTTTGAGTCTCCACCTATATAGATTCTGTCCTGTAGGTTTGTCCTGTAGGATTGGCTTTGAGTCTCCACCTATATAGATTATATCCTGTAGGATTGGGTTTGAGTCTCCACCTATATAGATTCTGTCCTGTAGGTTTGGGTTTGAGTCTCCACCTATATAGATTCTGTCCTGTAGGATTGTTCTGTAGGATTGGGTTTGAGACTCCACCTATATAGATTCTGTCCTGTAGGATTGTTCTGTAGGATTGAGTTTGAGTCTCCACCTATATATATTCTGTCCTGTAGGTTTGTCCTGTAGGATTGGGTTTGAGTCTCCACCGATATAGATTCTGTCCTGTAGGTTTGTCCTGTAGGATTGTGTTTGAGTCTCCACCTATATAGATTCTGTCCTGTAGGATTGTCCTGTAGGATTGGGTTTGAGTCTCCACCTATATAGATTCTGTCCTGTAGGTTTGGTCTGTAGGATTGGGTTTGAGTCTCCATCTATATAGGTTCTGTCCTGTAGGATTGTTCTGTAGGATTGGGTTTGAGTCTCCACCTATATAGATTCTGTCCTGTATGTGTGTCCTGTAGGATTGGGTTTGAGTCTCCACCTCTATGGATTCTGTCCTATAGGATTGGGTTTGAGTCTCCACCTATATAGATTCTGTCCTGTAGGATTGGGTTTGAGTATCCACCTATATAGATTATGTCCTGTAGGTTTGTCCTGTAGGATTGGGATTGAGTCTCCACCTATATTGTTTCTGTCCTGTAGGTGTGTCCTGTAGGATAGGGTTTGAGTCTCCACCTATATAGATTCTGTCCTGTAGGATTGTCCTGTAGGATTGGTTTTGAGTTTCACCTATATAGATTCTGTCCTGTAGGTTTGTTCTGTAGGATTGTGTTTGAGTCGCCACCTATATATATTCTGTCCTGTAGGTGTGACCGGTAGGATTGGGTTTGAGTCTCCACCGATATAGATTATATCCTGTAGGTTTGTCCTGTAGGATTGTGTTTGAGTCTCCACCTATATAGATTCTGTCCTGTAGGATTGTCCTGTAGGATTGGGTTTGAGTCTCCACCTATATAGATTCTGTCCTGTAGGTTTGTTCGGTAGGATTGGGTTTGAGTCGCCACCTATATAGATTCTGTCCTGTAGGTGTGTCCGGAAGGATTGGGTTTGAGTCTCCACCTATATAGATTCTGTCCTGTAGGTTTGTCCTGTAGGATTGGCTTTGAGTCTCCACCTATATAGATTATATCCTGTAGGATTGGGTTTGAGTCTCCACCTATATAGATTCTGTCCTGTAGGTTTGGGTTTGAGTCTCCACCTATATAGATTCTGTCCGGTAGGATTTGGTTTGAGTCTCCACCTATATAGATTCTGTCCTGTATGTGTGTCCTGTAGGATTGGGTTTGAGTCTCCACCTCTATGGATTCTGTCCTATAGGATTAGGTTTGAGTCTCCACCTATATAGATTCTGTCCTGTAGGATTGGGTTTGAGTATCCACCTATATAGATTATGTCCTGTAGTTTTGTCCTGTAGGATTGGGATTGAGTCTCCACCTATATTGTTTCTGTCCTGTAGGTTTGTTCTGTAGGATTGGGTTTGAGTCGCCACCTATATATATTCTGTCCTGTAGGTGTGACCGGTAGGATTGGGTTTGAGTCTCCACCTATATAGATTATGTCCTGTAGGATTGGGTTTGAGTCTCCACCTATATAGATTATGTCCTGTAAGATTGGGTTTGAGTCTCCACCTATATAGATTCTGTCCTGTAGGTTTGTCCTGTAGGATTGGGTTTGAGACTCCACCTATATAGATTCTGTCCTGTAGGATTGTTCTGTAGGATTGGGTTTGAGTCTCCACCTATATATATTCTGTCCTGTAGGTTTGTCCTGTAGGATTGGGTTTGAGTCTCCACCGATATAGATTCTGTCCTGTAGGTTTGTCCTGTAGGATTGTGTTTGAGTCTCCACCTATATAGATTCTGTCCTGTAGGATTGTCCTGTAGGATTGGGTTTGAGTCTCCACCTATATAGATTCTGTCCTGTAGGTTTGGTCTGTAGGATTGGGTTTGAGTCTCCATCTATATAGGTTCTGTCCTGTAGGATTGTTCTGTAGGATTGGGTTTGAGTCTCCACCTATATAGATTCTGTCCTGTATGTGTGTCCTGTAGGATTGGGTTTGAGTCTCCACCTCTATGGATTCTGTCCTATAGGATTGGGTTTGAGTCTCCACCTATATAGATTCTGTCCTGTAGGATTGGGTTTGAGTATCCACCTATATAGATTATGTCCTGTAGGTTTGTCCTGTAGGATTGGGATTGAGTCTCCACCTATATAGATTCTGTCCTGTAGGATTGTCCTGTAGGATTGGTTTTGAGTTTCACCTATATAGATTCTGTCCTGTAGGTTTGTTCTGTAGGATTGTGTTTGAGTCGCCACCTATATATATTCTGTCCTGTAGGTGTGACCGGTAGGATTGGGTTTGAGTCTCCACCTATATAGATTATGTCCTGTAGGATTGGGTTTGAGTCTCCACCTATATAGATTATGTCCTGTAAGATTGGGTTTGAGTCTCCACCTATAGAGATTCTGTCCTGTAGGTTTGTCCTATAGGATTGGGTTTGAGACTCCACCTATATAGATTCTGTCCTGTAGGATTGTTCTGTAGGATTGGGTTTGAGTCTCCACCTATATATATTCTCTCCTGTAGGTTTGTCCTGTAGGATTGGGTTTGAGTCTCCACCGATATAGATTCTGTCCTGTAGGTTTGTCCTGTAGGATTGTGTTTGAGTCTCCACCTATATAGATTCTGTCCTGTAGGATTGTCCTGTAGGATTGGGTTTGAGTCTCCACCTATATAGATTCTGTCCTGTAGGTTTGGTCTGTAGGATTGGGTTTGAGTCTCCATCTATATAGGTTCTGTCCTGTAGGATTGTACTGTAGGATTGGGTTTGAGTCTCCACCTATATAGATTCTGTCCTGTATGTGTGTCCTGCAGGATTAGGTTTGAGTCTCCACCTCTATGGATTCTGTCCTATAGGATTGGATTTGAGTCTCCACCTATATAGATTCTGTCCTGTAGGATTGGGTTTGAGTATCCACCTATATAGATTATGTCCTGTAGGTTTGTCCAGTAGGATTGGGATTGAGTCTCCACCTATATAGATTCTGTCCTGTAGGATTGTCCTGTAGGATTGGTTTTGAGTTTCACCTATATAGATTCTGTCCTGTAGGTTTGTTCTGTAGGATTGTGTTTGAGTCGCCACCTATATATATTCTGTCCTGTAGGTGTGACCGGTAGGATTGGGTTTGAGTCTCCACCGATATAGATTATATCCTGTAGGTTTGTCCTGTAGGATTGTGTTTGAGTCTCCACCTATATAGATTCTGTCCTGTAGGTTTGTTCGGTAGGATTGGGTTTGAGTCGCCACCTATATAGATTCTGTCCTGTAGGTGTGTCCGGAAGGATTGGGTTTGAGTCTCCACCTATATAGATTCTGTCCTGTAGGTTTGTCCTGTAGGATTGGCTTTGAGTCTCCACCTATATAGATTATATCCTGTAGGATTGGGTTTGAGTCTCCACCAATATAGATTCTGTCCTGTAGGTTTGGGTTTGAGTCTCCACCTATATAGATTCTGTCCGGTAGGATTTGGTTTGAGTCTCCACCTATATAGATTCTGTCCTGTATGTGTGTCCTGTAGGATTGGGTTTGAGTCTCCACCTCTATGGATTCTGTCCTATAGGATTGGGTTTGAGTCTCCACCTATATAGATTCTGTCCTGTAGGATTGGGTTTGAGTATCCACCTATATAGATTATGTCCTGTAGGTTTGTCCTGTAGGATTGGGATTGAGTCTCCACCTATATTGTTTCTGTCCTGTAGGTGTGTCCTGTAGGATAGGGTTTGAGTCTCCACCTATATAGATTCTGTCCTGTAGGATTGTCCTGTAGGATTGGTTTTGAGTCTCCACCTATATAGATTCTGTCCTGTAGGTTTGTTCTGTAGGATTGGGTTTGAGTCGCCACCTATATATGTACTGTCCTGTAGGTGTGACCGGTAGGATTGGGTTTGAGTCTCCACCTATATAGATTATGTCCTGTAGGATTGGGTTTGAGTCTCCACCTATATAGATTATGTCCTGTAAGATTGGGTTTGAGTCTCCACCTATATAGATTCTGTCCTGTAGGTTTGTCCTGTAGGATTGGGTTTGAGACTCCACCTATATAGATTCTGTCCTGTAGGATTGTCCTGTAGGATTGGTTTTGAGTTTCACCTATATAGATTCTGTCCTGTATGTTTGTTCTGTAGGATTGTGTTTGAGTCGCCACCTATATATATTCTGTCCTGTAGGTGTGACCGGTAGGATTGGGTTTGAGTCTCCACCGATATAGATTATATCCTGTAGGTTTGTCCTGTAGGATTGTGTTTGAGTCTCCACCTATATAGATTCTGTCCTGTAGGATTGTCCTGTAGGATTGGGTTTGAGTCTCCACCTATATAGATTCTGTCCTGTAGGTTTGTTCGGTAGGATTGGGTTTGAGTCGCCACCTATATAGAATCTGTCCTGTAGGTGTGTCCGGAAGGATTGGGTTTGAGTCTCCACCTATATAGATTCTGTCCTGTAGGTTTGTCCTGTAGGATTGGCTTTGAGTCTCCACCTATATAGATTATATCCTGTAGGATTGGGTTTGAGTCTCCACCTATATAGATTCTGTCCTGTAGGTTTGGGTTTGAGTCTCCACCTATATAGATTCTGTCCGGTAGGATTTGGTTTGAGTCTCCACCTATATAGATTCTGTCCTGTATGTGTGTCCTGTAGGATTGGGTTTGAGTCTCCACCTCTATGGATTCTGTCCTATAGGATTGGGTTTGAGTCTCCACCTATATAGATTCTGTCCTGTAGGATTGGGTTTGAGTATCCACCTATATAGATTATGTCCTGTAGGTTTGTCCTGTATGATTGGGATTGAGTCTCCACCTATATTGTTTCTGTCCTGTAGGTGTGTCCTGTAGGATAGGGTTTGAGTCTCCACCTATATAGATTCTGTCCTGTAGGATTGTCCTGTAGGATTGGTTTTGAGTCTCCACCTATATAGATTCTGTCCTGTAGGTTTGTTCTGTAGGATTGGGTTTGAGTCGCCACCTATATATATTCTGTCCTGTAGGTGTGACCGGTAGGATTGGGTTTGAGTCTCCACCTATATAGATTATGTCCTGTAGGATTGGGTTTGAGTCTCCACCTATATAGATTATGTCCTGTAAGATTGGGTTTGAGTCTCCACCTATATAGATTCTGTCCTGTAGGTTTGTCCTGTAGGATTGGGTTTGAGACTCCACCTATATAGATTCTGTCCTGTAGGATTGTCCTGTAGGATTGGGTTTGAGTCTCCACCTATATAGATTCTGTCCTGTAGGTTTGGTCTGTAGGATTGGGTTTGAGTCTCCACCTATATAGATTCTGTCCTGTAGGTTTGTCCTGTAGGATTGGGTTTGAGTCTCCACCTATATAGATTCTGTCCTGTATGTGTGTCCTGTAGGATTGGGTTTGAGTCTCCACCTATATAGATTCTGTCCTGTAGGATTGGGTTTGAGTCTCCACCTATATAGATTCTGTCCTGTAGGATTGGGTTTGAGTCTCCACCTATATAGATTATGTCCTGTAGGTTTGTCCTGTAGGATTGGGATTGAGTCTCCACCTATATAGATTCTGTCCTGTAGGATTGTCCTGTAGGATTGGTTTTGAGTTTCACCTATATAGATTCTGTCCTGTAGGTTTGTTCTGTAGGATTGTGTTTGAGTCGCCACCTATATATATTCTGTCCTGTAGGTGTGACCGGTAGGATTGGGTTTGAGTCTCCACCGATATAGATTATATCCTGTAGGTTTGTCCTGTAGGATTGTGTTTGAGTCTCCACCTATATAGATTCTGTCCTGTAGGATTGTCCTGTAGGATTGGGTTTGAGTCTCCACCTATATAGATTCTGTCCTGTAGGTTTGTTCGGTAGGATTGGGTTTGAGTCACCACCTATATAGATTCTGTCCTGTAGGTGTGTCCGGAAGGATTGGGTTTGAGTCTCCACCTATATAGATTCTGTCCTGTAGGTTTGTCCTGTAGGATTGGCTTTGAGTCTCCACCTATATAGATTATATCCTGTAGGATTGGGTTTGAGTCTCCACCTATATAGATTCTGTCCTGTATGTTTGGGTTTGAGTCTCCACCTATATAGATTCTGTCCGGTAGGATTTGGTTTGAGTCTCCACCTATATAGATTCTGTCCTGTATGTGTGTCCTGTAGGATTGGGTTTGAGTCTCCACCTCTATGGATTCTGTCCTATAGGATTGGGTTTGAGTCTCCACCTATATAGATTCTGTCCTGTAGGATTGGGTTTGAGTATCCACCTATATAGATTATGTCCTGTAGGTTTGTCCTGTAGGATTGGGATTGAGTCTCCACCTATATTGTTTCTGTCCTGTAGGTGTGTCCTGTAGGATAGGGTTTGAGTCTCCACCTATATAGATTCTGTCCTGTAGGATTGTCCTGTAGGATTGGTTTTGAGTCTCCACCTATATAGATTCTGTCCTGTAGGTTTGTTCTGTAGGATTGGGTTTGAGTCGCCACCTATATATATTCTGTCCTGTAGGTGTGACCGGTAGGATTGGGTTTGAGTCTCCACCTATATAGATTATGTCCTGTAGGATTGGGTTTGAGTCTCCACCTATATAGATTATGTCCTGTAAGATTGGGTTTGAGTCTCCACCTATATAGATTCTGTCCTGTAGGTTTGTCCTGTAGGATTGGGTTTGAGACTCCACCTATATAGATTCTGTCCTGTAGGATTGTTCTGTAGGATTGGGTTTGAGTCTCCACCTATATATATTCTGTCCTGTAGGTTTGTCCTGTAGGATTGGGTTTGAGTCTCCACCGATATAGATTCTGTCCTGTAGGTTTGTCCTGTAGGATTGTGTTTGAGTCTCCACCTATATAGATTCTGTCCTGTAGGATTGTCCTGTAGGATTGGGTTTGAGTCTCCACCTATATAGATTCTGTCCTGTAGGTTTGGTCTGTAGGATTGGGTTTGAGTCTCCATCTATATAGGTTCTGTCCTGTAGGATTGTTCTGTAGGATTGGGTTTGAGTCTCCACCTATATAGATTCTGTCCTGTATGTGTGTCCTGTAGGATTGGGTTTGAGTCTCCACCTCTATGGATTCTGTCCTATAGGATTGGGTTTGAGTCTCCACCTATATAGATTCTGTCCTGTAGGATTGGGTTTGAGTATCCACCTATATAGATTATGTCCTGTAGGTTTGTCCTGTAGGATTGGGATTGAGTCTCCACCTATATTGTTTCTGTCCTGTAGGTGTGTCCTGTAGGATAGGGTTTGAGTCTCCACCTATATAGATTCTGTCCTGTAGGATTGTCCTGTAGGATTGGTTTTGAGTTTCACCTATATAGATTCTGTCCTGTAGGTTTGTTCTGTAGGATTGTGTTTGAGTCGCCACCTATATATATTCTGTCCTGTAGGTGTGACCGGTAGGATTGGGTTTGAGTCTCCACCTATATAGATTATGTCCTGTAGGATTGGGTTTGAGTCTCCACCTATATAGATTATGTCCTGTAAGATTGGGTTTGAGTCTCCACCTATATAGATTCTGTCCTGTAGGTTTGTCCTATAGGATTGGGTTTGAGACTCCACCTATATAGATTCTGTCCTGTAGGATTGTTCTGTAGGATTGGGTTTGAGTCTCCACCTATATATATTCTCTCCTGTAGGTTTGTCCTGTAGGATTGGGTTTGAGTCTCCACCGATATAGATTCTGTCCTGTAGGTTTGTCCTGTAGGATTGTGTTTGAGTCGCCACCTATATATATTCTGTCCTGTAGGTGTGACCGGTAGGATTGGGTTTGCGTCTCCACCTATATAGATTATGTCCTGTAGGATTGGGTTTGAGTCTCCACCTATATAGATTATGTCCTGTAAGATTGGGTTTGAGTCTCCACCTATATAGATTCTGTCCTGTAGGTTTGTCCTGTAGGATTGGGTTTGAGACTCCACCTATATAGATTCTGTCCTGTAGGATTGTTCTGTAGGATTGGGTTTGAGTCTCCACCTATATATATTCTGTCCTGTAGGTTTGTCCTGTAGGATTGGGTTTGAGTCTCCACCGATATAGATTCTGTCCTGTAGGTTTGTCCTGTAGGATTGTGTTTGAGTCTCCACCTATATATATTCTGTCCTGTAGGATTGTCCTGTAGGATTGGGTTTGAGTCTCCACCTATATAGATTCTGTCCTGTAGGTTTGGTCTGTAGGATTGGGTTTGAGTCTCCATCTATATAGGTTCTGTCCTGTAGGATTGTTCTGTAGGATTGGGTTTGAGTCTCCACCTATATAGATTCTGTCCTGTATGTGTGTCCTGTAGGATTAGGTTTGAGTCTCCACCTCTATGGATTCTGTCCTATAGGATTGGGTTTGAGTCTCCACCTATATAGATTCTGTCCTGTAGGATTGGGTTTGAGTATCCACCTATATTGATTATGTCCTGTAGGTTTGTCCTGTAGGATTGGGATTGAGTCTCCACCTATATAGATTCTGTCCTGTAGGATTGTCCTGTAGGATTGGTTTTGAGTTTCACCTATATAGATTCTGTCCTGTAGGTTTGTTCTGTAGGATTGTGTTTGAGTCGCCACCTATATATATTCTGTCCTGTAGGTGTGACCGGTAGGATTGGGTTTGAGTCTCCACCGATATAGATTATATCCTGTAGGTTTGTCCTGTAGGATTGTGTTTGAGTCTCCACCTATATAGATTCTGTCCTGTAGGATTGTCCTGTAGGATTGGGTTTGAGTCTCCACCTATATAGATTCTGTCCTGTAGGTTTGTTCTGTAGGATTGGGTTTGAGTCTCCACCTATATAGATTCTGTCCTGTAGGTGTGTCCGGAAGGATTGGGTTTGAGTCTCCACCTATATAGATTCTGTCCTGTAGGTTTGTCCTGTAGGATTGGCTTTGAGTCTCCACCTATATAGATTATATCCTGTAGGATTGGGTTTGAGTCTCCACCTATATAGATTCTGTCCTGTAGGATTGGGTTTGAGTATCCACCTATATAGATTATGTCCTGTAGGTTTGTCCTGTAGGATTGGGATTGAGTCTCCACCTATATTGTTTCTGTCCTGTAGGTGTGTCCTGTAGGATAGGGTTTGAGTCTCCACCTATATAGATTCTGTCCTGTAGGTTTGTTCTGTAGGATTGGGTTTGAGTCGCCACCTATATATATTCTGTCCTGTAGGTGTGACCGGTAGGATTGGGTTTGAGTCTCCACCTATATAGATTATGTCCTGTAGGATTGGGTTTGAGTCTCCACCTATATAGATTATGTCCTGTAAGATTGGGTTTGAGTCTCCACCTATATAGATTCTGTCCTGTAGGTTTGTCCTGTAGGATTGGGTTTGAGACTCCACCTATATAGATTCTGTCCTGTAGGATTGTTCTGTAGGATTGGGTTTGAGTCTCCACCTATATATATTCTGTCCTGTAGGTTTGTCCTGTAGGATTGGGTTTGAGTCTCCACCGATATAGATTCTGTCCTGTAGGTTTGTCCTGTAGGATTGTGTTTGAGTCTCCACCTATATAGATTCTGTCCTGTAGGTTTGGTCTGTAGGATTGGGTTTGAGTCTCCATCTATATAGGTTCTGTCCTGTAGGATTGTTCTGTAGGATTGGGTTTGAGTCTCCACCTATATAGATTCTGTCCTGTATGTGTGTCCTGTAGGATTGGGTTTGAGTCTCCACCTCTATGGATTCTGTCCTATAGGATTGGGTTTGAGTCTCCACCTATATAGATTCTGTCCTGTAGGATTGGGTTTGAGTATCCACCTATATAGATTATGTCCTGTAGGTTTGTCCTGTAGGATTGGGATTGAGTCTCCACCTATATTGTTTCTGTCCTGTAGGTGTGTCCTGTAGGATAGGGTTTGAGTCTCCACCTATATAGATTCTGTCCTGTAGGATTGTCCTGTAGGATTGGTTTTGAGTTTCACCTATATAGATTCTGTCCTGTAGGTTTGTTCTGTAGGATTGTGTTTGAGTCGCCACCTATATATATTCTGTCCTGTAGGTGTGACCGGTAGGATTGGGTTTGAGTCTCCACCTATATAGATTATGTCCTGTAGGATTGGGTTTGAGTCTCCACCTATATAGATTATGTCCTGTAAGATTGGGTTTGAGTCTCCACCTATATAGATTCTGTCCTGTAGGTTTGTCCTATAGGATTGGGTTTGAGACTCCACCTATATAGATTCTGTCCTGTAGGATTGTTCTGTAGGATTGGGTTTGAGTCTCCACCTATATATATTCTCTCCTGTAGGTTTGTCCTGTAGGATTGGGTTTGAGTCTCCACCGATATAGATTCTGTCCTGTAGGTTTGTCCTGTAGGATTGTGTTTGAGTCTCCACCTATATAGATTCTGTCCTGTAGGATTGTCCTGTAGGATTGGGTTTGAGTCTCCACCTATATAGATTCTGTCCTGTAGGTTTGGTCTGTAGGATTGGGTTTGAGTCTCCATCTATATAGGTTCTGTCCTGTAGGATTGTTCTGTAGGATTGGGTTTGAGACTCCACCTATATATATTCTGTCCTGTAGGTTTGTCCTGTAGGATTGGGTTTGAGTCTCCACCGATATAGATTATATCCTGTAGGTTTGTCCTGTAGGATTGTGTTTGAGTCTCCACCTATATAGATTCTGTCCTGTAGGATTGTCCTGTAGGATTGGGTTTGAGTCTCCACCTATATAGATTCTGTCCTGTAGGTTTGTTCTGTAGGATTGGGTTTGAGTCGCCACCTATATAGATTCTGTCCTGTAGGTGTGTCCGGAAGGATTGGGTTTGAGTCTCCACCTATATAGATTCTGTCCTGTAGGTTTGTCCTGTAGGATTGGCTTTGAGTCTCCACCTATATAGATTATATCCTGTAGGATTGGGTTTGAGTCTCCACCTATATAGATTCTGTCCTGTAGGTTTGGGTTTGAGTCTCCACCTATATAGATTCTGTCCGGTAGGATTGGGTTTGAGTCTCCACCTATATAGATTCTGTCCTGTAGGTTTGTCCTGTAGGATTGGGTTTGAGTCTCCACCTATATAGATTCTGTCCTGTAGGTTTGTCCAGTAGGTTTGGGTTTGAGTCTCCACCTATATAGATTGTGTCCTGTAGGTTTGGGTTTGAGTCTCCACCTATATAGATTATGTCCTGTAGGTTTGGGTTTGAATCTTCACCAATATAGATTATGTCCTGTAGGATTGGGTTTGAGTCTCCACCTATATAGATTCTGTCCTGTAGGTTTGGGTTTGAGTCTCCACCTATATAGATTCTGTCCTTTAGGATTGGGTTTGAGTCTCCACCTATATAGATTCTGTCCTGTAGGTTTGTCCTGTAGGATTGGGTTTGAGTCTCCACCAATATAGATTCTGCCTGTAGGATTGGGTTTGAGTATCCACCTATATCGATTCTGTCCTGTAGGATTGGGTTTGAGTCTCCACCTATATAGATTCTGTCCTGTAGGATTGGGTTTGAGTCTCCACCTATATAGATTCTGTCCTGTAGGATTGGGTTTGAGTATCCACCTATATAGATTATGTCCTGTAGGTTTGTCCTGTAGGATTGGGATTGAGTCTCCACCTATATAGTTTCTGTCCTGTAGGTGTGACCTGTAGGATTGGGTTTGAGTCTCCACCTATATAGATATGTCCTGTAGGTTGGGTTTGAGTCTCCACCTATATAGATTATGTCCTGTAGGATTGGGTTTGAGTCTCCACCTATATAGATTCTGTCCTGTAGGATTGGGTTTGAGTCTCCACCTATATAGATTCTGTCCTGTAGGATTGGGTTTGAGTCTCCACCTATATAGATTCTGTCCTGTAGGTTTGTCCTGTAGGATTGGGTTTGAGTCTCCACCTATATAGATTCTGTCCTGTAGGATTGGGTTTGAGTCTCCACCTATATAGATTCTGTCCTGTAGGATTGGGTTTGAGTCTCCACCTATATAGATTCTGTCCTGTAGATTGTCCTGTAGGATTGGGTTTGAGTCTCCACCTATATAGATTCTGTCCTGTAGGATTGTTTCTGTAGGATTGGGTTTGAGTCTCCACCTATATATTCTGTCCTGTAGGATGTCCTGTAGGATTGGGTTTGAGTCTCCACCTATATAGATTAACCATGTCCTGTAGGATTGTGTTTGAGTCTCCACCTATATAGATTCTGTCCTGTAGGATTGTCCTGTAGGATTGGGTTTGAGTCTCCACCTATATAGATTCTGTCCTGTAGGTTTGTTCTGTAGGATTGGGTTTGAGTCGCCACCTATATAGATTATGTCCTGTAGGTGTGTCCGGAAGGATTGGGTTTGAGTCTCCACCTATATAGATGCTGTCCTGTAGGTTTGTCCTGTAGGATTGGCTTTGAGTCTCAACCTATATAGATTATATCCTGTAGGATTGGGTTTGAGTCTCCACCTATATAGATTCTGTCCTGTAGGTTTGGGTTTGAGTCTCCACCTATATAGATTCTGTCCGGTAGGATTGGGTTTGAGTCTCCACCTATATAGATTCT
>CM026388.1:26800505-26818610 GCA_014843695.1 Archivesica marissinica
TGCATACATCAGGTACATGCATACATCAGGTACATGCATGCATACATCAGGTACATGCATATAATGCATATATCAGGTACATGCATACATCAGGTACATGCATATAATGCATACATCAGGTACATGCATACATCAGGTACATGCATACATCAGGTACATGCATACATCAGGTACATGCATACATCAGGTCATTCATACATCAGGTACATGCATACATCAGGTACATGCATGCATCAGGTACATGCATACATCAGGTACATGCATACATCAGGTACATGCATACATCAGGTACATGCATACATCAGGTACATGCATATAATGCATACATCAGGTACATGCATACATCAGGTACATGCATACATCAGGTACATGCATACATCAGGTACATGCATACATCAGGTACATGCATACATCAGGTACATGCATACATCAGGTACATGCATACATCAGGTACATGCATACATCAGGTACATGCATATATGCATACATCAGGTACATGCATACATCAGGTACATGCATACATCAGGTACATGCATATATCAGGTATATGCATACATCAGGTACATGCATACATAAGGTACATGCATACATCAGGTACATGCATACATCAGGTACATGCATACATCAGGTACATGCATACATCAGGTACATGCATACATCATGTACATGCATACATCAGGTACATGCATACATCAGGTACATGCATACATCAGGTACATGCATACATCAGGTACATGCATACATCAGGTACATATATACATCAGGTACATGCATACATACGGTACATGCATACATCAGGTACATGCATACATCAGGTACATGCATACATCAGGTACATGCATACATCAGCTACATGCATACATCAGGTACATATATACATCAGGTACATGCATAAATCAGGTACATGCATACATCTGGTACATGCATACATCAGGTACATTCATACATCAGGTAAATGCATACATCAGGTACATGCATATAATGCATACATCAGGTACATGCATACATCAGGAACATGCATATAATGCATACATCAGGTACATGCATAAATCAGGTACATGCATACATCAGGTACATGCATACATCAGGTACATGCATACATCAGGTACATGCATATAATGCATACATCAGGTACATGCATACATCAGGTACATGCATACATCAGGTACATGCATACATCAGGTACATGCATACATCAGGTACATGCATACATCAGGTACATGCATACATCAGGTACATGCATACATCAGGTACATGCATACATCAGGTACATGCATACATCAGGTACATGCATACATCAGGTACATGCATACATCAGGTACATGCATACATCAGGTACATGCATACATCAGGTACATGCATACATCAGGTACATGCATACATCAGGTACATGCATACATCAGGTACATGCATACATCAGGTACATGCATACATCAGGTACATGCATACATCAGGTACATGCATACATCAGGTACATGCATACATCAGGTACATGCATATAATGCATACATCAGGTACATGCATACATCAGGTACATGCATACATCAGGTACATGCATACATCAGGTACATGCATACATCAGGTACATGCATACATCAGGTACATGCATATAATGCATACATCAGGTACATGCATACATCAGGTACATGCATACATCAGGTACATGCATACATCAGGTACATGCATACATCAGGTACATGCATACATCAGGTACATGCATACATCAGGTACATGCATACATCAGGTACATGCATACATCAGGTACATGCATACATCAGGTACATATATACATCAGGTACATGCATACATCAGGTACATGCATACATCAGGTACATGCATACATCAGGTACATGATACATCAGGTACATGCATACATCAGGTACATGCATACATCAGGTACATGCATACATCAGGTACATGCATATAATGCATACATCAGGTACATGCATACATCAGGTACATGCATACATCAGGTACATGCATAAATGCATACATCAGGTACATGCATACATCAGGTACATGCATACATCAGGTACATGCATACATCAGGTACATGCATACATCAGGTACATGCATACATCAGGTACATGCATATAATGCATACATCAGGTACATGCATACATCAGGTACATGCATACATCAGGTACATGCATACATCAGGTACATGCATACATCAGGTACATGCATACATCAGGTACATGCATACATCAGGTACATGCATACATCAGGTACATGCATACATCAGGTACATGCATACATCAGGTACATGCATACATCAGGTACATGCATACATCAGGTACATGCATACATCAGGTACATGCATACATCAGGTACATGCATACATCAGGTACATGCATACATCAGGTACATGCATACATCAGGTACATGCATACATCAGGTACATGCATACATCAGGTACATGCATACATCAGGTACATGCATATAATGCATCAGGTACATGCATATAATGCATACATCAGGTACATGCATACATCATGTACATGCATACATCAGGTACATGCATACATCAGGTACATGCATACATCAGGTACATGCATACATCAGGTACATGCATACATAAGGTACATGCATACATCAGGTACATGCATACATCAGGTACATGCATACATCAGGTACATATATACTTCAGGTACATGCATACATCAGGTACATGCATACATCAGGTACATGCATACATCAGGTACATGTATACATCAGGTACGTGCATAGATCAGGTACATGCATACATCAGGTACATGCATATAATGCATACATCAGGTACATGCATACATCAGGTACATGCATACATCAGGTACATGCATACATCAGGTACATGCATATAATGCATGCATCAGGTACATGCATACATCAGGTACATGCATACATCAGGTACATGCATACATCAGGTACATGCATACATCAGGTACATGCATATAATGCATACATCAGGTACATGCATACATCAGGTACATGCATACATCAGGTACATGCATACATCAGGTACATGCATACATCAGGTACATGCATACATCAGGTACATGCATACATCAGGTACATGCATACATCAGGTACATGCATACATCAGGTACATGCATACATCAGGTACATGCATACATCAGGTACATGCATACATCAGGTACATGCATATAATGCATACATCAGGTACATGCATACATCAGGTACATGCATACATCAGGTACATGCATATATCAGGTACATGCATACATCAGGTACATGCATACATAAGGTACATGCATACATCAGGTACATGCATACATCAGGTACATGCATACATCAGGTACATGCATACATCAGGTACATGCATACATCAGGTACATGCATACATCAGGTACATGCATACATCAGGTACATGCATACATCAGGTACATGCATACATCAGGTACATGCATACATCAGGTACATATATACATCAGGTACATGCATACATCAGGTACATGCATACATCAGCTACATGCATACATCAGGTACATATATACATCAGGTACATGCATACATCAGGTACATGCATACATCTGGTACATGCATACATCAGGTACATTCATACATCAGGTAAATGCATATAATGCATACATCAGGTACATGCATACATCAGGAACATGCATATAATGCATACATCAGGTACATGCATAAATCAGGTACATGCATACATCAGGTACATGCATACATCAGGTACATGCATACATCAGGTACATGCATATAATGCATACATCAGGTACATGCATACATCAGGTACATGCATACATCAGGTACATGCATACATCAGGTACATGCATACATCAGGTACATGCATACATCAGGTACATGCATACATCAGGTACATGCATATAATGGATACATCAGGTACATGCATACATCAGGTACATGCATACATCAGGTACATGCATACATCAGGTACATGCATACATCAGGTACATGCATACATCAGGTACATGCATACATCAGGTACATGCATACATCAGGTACATGCATACATCAGGTACATGCATATAATGCATACATCAGGTACATGCATAGTCATCAGGTACATGCATACATCAGGTACATGCATACATCAGGTACATGCATACATCAGGTACATGCATACATCAGGTACATGCATACATCAGGTACATGCATATAATGCATACATCAGGTACATGCATACATCAGTATCATATGGTACATGCATACATCAGGTACATGCATACATCAGGTACATGCATACATCAGGTACATGCATACATCAGGTACATGCATACATCAGGTACATGCATACATCAGGTACATGCATACATCAGGTACATATATACATCAGGTACATGCATACATCAGGTACATGCATTGATCTAAGCACGGTATATGAACATTGATCTAAGCACGGTATATGAACATTGATCTAAGCACGGTATATGAACATTGATCTAAGCATGTTGTATGAACATTGATCTAAGCACGCTGTATGAACATTGATCTAAGCACGTTGTATGAACATTGATCTAAGTACGGTATATGAACATTGATCTAAGCCGGTTGTATGAACATTGATCTAAGCACATTGTATGAACATTGATCTAAGCAGGTTGTATGAACATTGATCTAAGCATGTTGTATGAACATTGATCTAGGCACGCTGTATGAACATAGATCTAAGCAGGTTGTATGAACATTGATCTAAGCACGCTGTTTGAACATTGATCTAAGCACGATGTATGAACAGTGATCTAAGCAGGTTATATGAACATTGATCTAAGCAGGTTGTATGAACATTGATCTAAGCAGGTTGTATGAACATTGATCTAAGCAGGTTGTCTGAACATTGATCTAAGCAGGTTGTATGAACATTGATCTAAGCACGGTATATGAACATTGATCTAAGAAGGTTGTATGAACATTGATCTAAGCAGGTTGTATGAACATTGATCTAAGTACACTGTTTCAACATTGATCTAAGCATGATGTATGAACATTGATCTAAGCAGGTTATATGAACATTGATCTAAGCAGGTTGTATGAACATTGATCTAAGCAGGTTGTATGAACATTGATCTAAGCAGGTTGTATGAACATTGATCTAAGCAGGTTGTATGAACATTGATCTAAGCACGGTATATGAACATTGATCTAAGCATGGTGTATGAACATTGATCTAAGCACGGTATATGAACATTGATCTAAGCACGCTGTATGAACATTGATCTAAGCACGGTATATGAACATTGATCTAAGCACGGTATATGAACATTGATCTAAGCAGGTTGTATGAACATTGATCTAAGCACGGTATATGAACATTGATCTAAGCATGGTGTATGAACATTGATCTAAGCACGGTATATGAACATTGATCTAAGCACGGTATATGAACATTGATCTAAGTTCGAGTTACAATCGAGTTCGAGCCCCGCTGGAGCAGTTACGATTGTGTCCTTAGGCAAGGCATTTAAATTCCACGTTGCTTCTTCTCTCCCTCGTGGCGATGGATTCCATCAGCAATGAGGTCTCGAGAGTGATTTATATAAGTTGAAAGAACTTGTTACGCAATCGAGCTAAAATAAATTTGTATAAACTATTGATCTAAGCACGTTGTATGAACATTGACCTAAGCACGCTGTATGAACATTGATCTAAGCAGGTTGTATGAACATTGATCTAAGCACGGTATATGAGCATTGATCTAAACAGGTTGTATGAATATTGATCTAAGCACGGTATATGAACATTGATCTAAGCACGGTATATGAGCATTGATCTAAGCACGCTGTATGAACATTGATCTAAGCACGGTATATGAACATTGATCTAAGCACGGTATATTAACATTGATCTAAGCACGGTATATGAACATTGATCTAAGTACGGTATATGAACATTGATCTAAGCACGGTGTATGAACATTGATCTAAGCACGGTATATGAACATTGATCTAAGCACGGTATATGAGCATTGATCTAAGCACGGTATATGAACATTGATCTAAGCACGGTATATGAACATTGATCTAAGCACGCTGTATGAACATTGATCTAAGCACGGTATATGAACATTGATCTAAGTACGGTATATGAACATTGATCTAAGCACGGTATATGAACATTGATCTAAGCACGCTGTATGAACATTGATCTAAGCATGTTGTATGAACATTGATCTAAGCATGTTGTATGAACATTGATCTAAGCAGGTTGTATGAACATTGATCTAAGCAGGTTGTATGAACATTGATCTAAGCAGGTTGTATGAACATTGATCTAAGCAGGTTGTATGAACATTGATCTAAGCACGTTGTATGAACATTGATCTAAGCAGGTTGTATGAACATTGATCTAAGCAGGTTGTATGAACATTGATCTAAGCAGGTTGTATGAACATTGATCTAAGCACGTTGTATGAACATTGATCTAAGCAGGTTGTATGAACATTGATCTAAGCACGGTATATGAACATTGATCTAAGCACGGTATATGAACATTGATCTAAGCACGTTGTATGAACATTGATCAAAGCAGGTTGTATGAACATTGATCTAAGCACGTTGTATGAACATTGATCTAAGCACGGTATATGAACATTGATCTAAGCACGGTATATGAACATTGATCTAAGCACGGTATATGAACATTGATCTAAGCACGTTGTATGAACAGTGATCTAAGCATGTTATATGAACATTGATCTAAGCACGTTGTATGAACGTTGATCTAAGCACATTGTATGAACATTGATCTAAGCAGGTTGTATGAACATTGGTCTAAGCACGGTATATGAGCATTGATCTAAGCACGGTATATGAACATTGATCTAAGCACGGTATATGAACATTGATCTAAGCACGGTATAAGAACATTGATCTAAGCACGGTATATGAACATTGATCTAAGCACGGTATATGAACATTGATCTAAGCACGTTGTATTAACATTGATCTAAGCACGCTGTATGAACATTGATCTAAGCACGGTATATGAACATTGGTCTAAGCACGCTTATGAACATTCATCTAAGCACGCTGTATGAACATTGATCTAAGCACGGTATATGAACATTGATCTAAGCACGGTATATGAGCATTGATCTAAGCACGGTATATAAACATTGATCTAAGCATGTTGTATGAACATTGATCTAAACACGCTGTATGAACATTGATCTAAGCACGTTGTATGAACATTGATCTAAGTACGGTATATGAACATTGATCTAAGCCGGTTGTATGAACATTGATCTAAGCATGTTGTATGAACATTGATCTAAGCACGTTGTATGAACATTGATCTAAGCACGGTATATGAACATTGTTAATAGCACTGTATATGAACATTGATCTAAGCACGGTATATGAACATTGATCTAAGCATGGTATATGAACATTGATCTAAGCAGGTTGTATGAACATTGATCTAAGCAGGTTGTATGAACATTGATCTAAGCACGTTGTATGAACATTGATCAAAGCAGGTTGTATGAACATTGATCTAAGCACGTTGTATGAACATTGATCTAAGCACGGTATATGAACATTGATCTAAGCACGGTATATGAGCATTGATCTAAGCACGGTATATGAACATTGATCTAAGCACGTTGTATGAACAGTGATCTAAGCATGTTATATGAACATTGATCTAAGCACGTTGTATGAACGTTGATCTAAGCACGTTGTATGAACATTGATCTAAGCAGGTTGTATGAACATTGGTCTAAGCACGGTATATGAGCATTGATCTAAGCACGGTATATGAACATTGATCTAAGCACGGTATATGAACATTGATCTAAGCACGGTATAAGAACATTGATCTAAGCACGGTATATGAACATTGATCTAAGCACGGTATATGAACATTGATCTAAGCAGGTTGTAGGAACATTGATCTAAGCACACTGTTTCAACATTGATCTAAGCATGATGTATGAACAGTGATCTAAGCATGCTGTATGAACATTGATCTAAGCAGGTTGTATGCACATTGATCTAAGCAGGTTGTATGAACATTGATCTAAGCTGGTTGTATGAATATTGATCTAAGCAGGTTGTATGAACATTGATCTAAGCACGTTGTACGAACATTGATCTAAGCAGGTTGTATGAACATTGATCTAAGCAGGTTGTATGAACATTGATCTAAGCAGGTTGTATGAACATTGATCTAAGCACGTTGTATGAACATTGATCTAAGCAGGTTGTATGAACATTGATCTAAGCACGGTATATGAACATTGATCTAAGCACGGTATATGAACATTGATCTAAGAAGGTTGTATGAACATTGATCTAAGCAGGTTGTATGAACATTGATCTAAGCACGGTATATGAACATTGATCTAAGCATGTTGTATGAACATTGATCTAAGCACGGTATATGAACATTGATCTAAGCACGGTATATGAACATTGATCTAAGCAGGTCGTATGAACATTGATCTAAGCACGCTGTATGAACATTGATATAAACACGTTGTATGAATATTGATCTAAGCACCGTATATGAACATTGATCTAAGCACGATATATGAACATTGATCTAAGCACGGTATATGAACATTTATCTAAGCACGGTATATGAACATTGATCTAAGCAGGTTGTATGAACATTGATCTAAGCAGGTTGTATGAACATTGATCTAAGTACGGTATAAGAACATTGATCTAAGCACGGTATATGAACATTGATCTAAGAAGGTTGTATGAACATTGATCTAAGCAGGTTGTATGAACATTGATCTAAGCATGTTGTATGAACATTGATCTAGGCACGCTGTATGAACATAGATCTAAGCAGGTTGTATGAACATTGATCTAAGCACACTGTTTCAACATTGATCTAAGCATGATGTATGAACAGTGATCTAAGCAGGTTATATGAACATTGATCTAAGCAGGTTGATGAACATTGATCTAAGCAGGTTGTATGAACATTGATCTAAGCAGGTTGTATGAACATTGATCTAAGCAGGTTGTATGAACATTGATCTAAGCACGGTATATGAACATTGATCTAAGCAGGTTGTATGAACATTGATCTAAGCAGGTTGTATGAACATTGATCTAAGCACGGTATATGAACATTGATCTAAGCACGGTGTATGAACATTGATCTAAGCACGGTATATGAACATTGATCTAAGCACGGTATATGAACATTGATCTAAGCACGGTATATGAACATTGATCTAAGCACGGTATATGAACATTGATCTAAGCAGGTTGTATGAACATTGATCTAAGCACATGTTTCAACATTGATCTAAGCATGATGTATGAACAGTGATCTAAGCATGTTGTATGAACATTGATCTAAGCAGGTTGTATGAACATTGATCTAAGCAGGTTGTATGAACATTGATCTAAGCAGGTTGTATGAACATTGATCTAAGCACGTTGTATGAACATTGATCTAAGCAGGTTGTATGAACATTGATCTAAGCAGGTTGTATGAACATTGATCTAAGCACGGTATATGAACATTGATCTAAGCACGGTATATGAACATTGATCTAAGCACGGTATATGAACATTGATCTAAGCAGGTTGTATGAACATTGATCTAAGCAGGTTGTATGAACATTGATCTAAGCACGTTGTGAACATTGATCAAGCAGGTTGTATGAACATTGATCTAAGCACGTTGTATGAACATTGATCTAAGCACGGTATATGAACATTGATCTAAGCACGGTATATGAACATTGATCTAAGCACGTATATGAACATTGATCTAAGCACGTTGTATGAACATTGATCTAAGCACGTTATATGAACATTGATCTAAGCACGGTGTATGAACATTGATCTAAGCACGTTGTATGAACATTGATCTAAGCACGTTGTATGAACATTGATCTAAGCACGGTATATGAACATTGATCTAAGCACGGTATATGAACATTGATCTAAGCACGGTATATGAACATTGATCTAAGCACGGTATATGAACATTGATCTAAGCACGGTATATGAACATTGATCTAAGCACGGTATATGAACATTGATCTAAGCACGTTGTATTAACATTGATCTAAGCACGCTGTATGAACATTGATCTAAGCACGGTATATGAACATTGGTCTAAGCACGCTTATGAACATTCATCTAAGCACGCTGTATGAACATTGATCTAAGCACGGTATATGAACATTGATCTAAGCACGGTATATGAGCATTGATCTAAGCACGGTATATAAACATTGATCTAAGCATGTTGTATGAACATTGATCTAAACACGCTGTATGAACATTGATCTAAGCACGTTGTATGAACATTGATCTAAGTACGGTATATGAACATTGATCTAAGCCGGTTGTATGAACATTGATCTAAGCATGTTGTATGAACATTGATCTAAGCACGTTGTATGAACATTGATCTAAGCACGGTATATGAACATTGTTAATAGCACTGTATATGAACATTGATCTAAGCACGGTATATGAACATTGATCTAAGCATGGTATATGAACATTGATCTAAGCAGGTTGTATGAACATTAATCTAAGCACGGTATATGAACATTGATCTAAGCACGTTGTATGAACATTGATCTAAGTACGGTATATGAACATTGATCTAAGTACGGTATATGAACATTGATCTAAGCACGTTGTATGAACATTGATCTAAGCACGGTATATGAACATTGATCTAAGCACGTTGTATGAACATTGATCTAAGCACGGTATATGAACATTGATCTAAGCAGGTTGTATGAACATTGATCTAAGCACGTTGTTTGAACATTGATCTAAGCACGGTATATGAACATTGATCTAAGCAGGTTGTATGAACATTGATCTAAGCATGTTGTATGAACATTGATCTAAGCACGGTATATGAACATTGATCTAAGCACGGTATATGAACATTGATCTAAGCACGGTATATGAACATTGATCTAAGCACGTTGTATGAACATTGATCTAAGCATGTTGTATGAACATTGATCTAAGCACGGTGTATGAACATTGATCTAAGCACGGTATATGAACATTGATCTAAGCACGCTGTATGAACATTGATCTAAGCACGGTATATGAACATTGATCTAAGCACGGTATATGAACATTGATCTAAGCAGGTTGTATGAACATTGATCTAAGCACGGTATATGAACATTGATCTAAGCACGGTATATGAACATTGATCTAAGCACGCTGTATGAACATTGATCTAAGCACGGTATATGAACATTGATCTAAGTACGGTATATGAACATTGATCTAAGCAGGTTGTATGAACATTGATCTAAGCACGGTATATGAACATTGATCTAAGTACGGTATATGAGCATTGATCTAAGCACGGTATATGAACATTGATCTAAGCAGGTTGTATGAACATTGATCTAAGCACGGTATATGAACATTGATCTAAGCACGGTATATGAACATTGATCTAAGTTCGAGTTACAATCGAGTTCGAGCCCCGCTGGAGCAGTTACGATTGTGTCCTTAGGCAAGGCATTCAAATTCCACGTTGCCTCTTCTCTCCCTCGTGGCGATGGATTCCATCAGCAATGAGGTCTCGAGAGTGATTTATATAAGTTGAAAGAACTTGTTACGCAATCGAGCTAAAATAAATTTGTATAAACTATTGATCTAAGCACGTTGTATGAACATTGACCTAAGCACGCTGTATGAACATTGATCTAAGCAGGTTGTATGAACATTGATCTAAGCACGGTATATGAGCATTGATCTAAACAGGTTGTATGAATATTGATCTAAGCACGGTATATGAACATTGATCCAAGCATGGTATATGAGCATTGATCTAAGCACGCTGTATGAACATTGATCTAAGCACGGTATATGAACATTGATCTAAGCACGGTATATTAGCATTGATCTAAGCACGTTATATGAACATTGATCTAAGTACGGTATATGAACATTGATCTAAGCACGGTATATGAGCATTGATCTAAGCACGGTATATGAACATTGATCTAAGCACGGTATATGAGCATTGACCTAAGCACGGTATATGAACATTGATCTAAGCACGGTATATGAACATTGATCTAAGCACGCTGTATGAGCATTGATCTAAGCACGGTATATGAACATTGATCTAAGTACGGTATATGAACATTGATCTAAGCACGGTATATGAACATTGATCTAAGCACACTGTTTCAACATTGATCTAAGCATGATGTATGAACAGTGATCTAAGCATGTTGTATGAACATTGATCTAAGCAGGTTGTATGCACATTGATCTAAGCAGGTTGTATGAACATTGATCTAAGCTGGTTGTATGAATATTGATCTAAGCAGGTTGTATGAACATTGATCTAAGCACGTTGTACGAACATTGATCTAAGCAGGTTGTATGAACATTGATCTAAGCAGGTTGTATGAACATTGATCTAAGCAGGTTGTATGAACATTGATCTAAGCACGTTGTATGAACATTGATCTAAGCAGGTTGTATGAACATTGATCTAAGCACGGTATATGAACATTGATCTAAGCACGGTATATGAACATTGATCTAAGAAGGTTGTATGAACATTGATCTAAGCAGGTTGTATGAACATTGATCTAAGCACGGTATATGAACATTGATCTAAGCATGTTGTATGAACATTGATCTAAGCACGGTATATGAACATTGATCTAAGCAGGTCGTATGAACATTGATATAAACACGTTGTATGAATATTGATCTAAGCACCGTATATGAACATTGATCTAAGCACGATATATGAACATTGATCTAAGCACGGTATATGAACATTTATCTAAGCACGGTATATGAACATTGATCTAAGCAGGTTGTATGAACATTGATCTAAGCAGGTTGTATGAACATTGATCTAAGTACGGTATAAGAACATTGATCTAAGCACGGTATATGAACATTGATCTAAGAAGGTTGTATGAACATTGATCTAAGCAGGTTGTATGAACATTGATCTAAGCATGTTGTATGAACATTGATCTAAGCACGCTGTATGAACATTGATCTAAGCAGGTTGTATGAACATTGATCTAAGCACACTGTTTCAACATTGATCTAAGCATGATGTATGAACATTGATCTAAGCAGGTGTATGAACATTGATCTAAGCAGTTGTATGAACATTGATCTAAGCACGGTATATGAACATTGATCTAAGCAGGTTGTATGAACATTGATCTAAGCAGGTTGTATGAACATTGATCTAAGCACGGTATATAACATTGATCTAAGCATGATGTATGAACATGATCTAAGCAGGTTATATGAACATTGATCTAAGCAGGTTGTATGAACATTGATCTAAGCAGTTGTATGAACATTGATCTAAGCAGGTTGTATGAACATTGATCTAAGCAGGTTGTATGAACATTGATCTAAGCACGGTATATGAACATTGATCTAAGCATGGTGTATGAACATTGATCTAAGCACGGTATATGAACATTGATCTAAGCACGGTATATGAACATTGATCTAAGCACGGTATATGAACATTGATCTAAGCACGTTGTATTAACATTGATCTAAGCACGCTGTATGAACATTGATCTAAGCACGCTTATGAACATTCATCTAAGCACGCTGTATGAACATTGATCTAAGCACGGTATATGAACATTGATCTAAGCACGGTATATGAGCATTGATCTAAGCACGGTATATAAACATTGATCTAAGCATGTTGTATGAACATTGATCTAAGCACGCTGTATGAACATTGATCTAAGCACGTTGTATGAACATTGATCTAAGTACGGTATATGAACATTGATCTAAGCCGGTTGTATGAACATTGATCTAAGCATGTTGTATGAACATTGATCTAAGCACGTTGTATGAACATTGATCTAAGCAGGTTGTATGAACATTGATCTAAGCATGTTGTATGAACATTGATCTAGGCACGCTGTATGAACATAGATCTAAGCAGGTTGTATGAACATTGATCTAAGCACACTGTTTCAACATTGATCTAAGCATGATGTATGAACAGTGATCTAAGCAGGTTATATGAACATTGATCTAAGCAGGTTGTATGAACATTGATCTAAGCAGGTTGTATGAACATTGATCTAAGCAGGTTGTCTGAACATTGATCTAAGCAGGTTGTATGAACATTGATCTAAGCACGGTATATGAACATTGATCTAAGAAGGTTGTATGAACATTGATCTAAGCAGGTTGTATGAACATTGATCTAAGTACACTGTTTCAACATTGATCTAAGCATGATGTATGAACAGTGATCTAAGCAGGTTATATGAACATTGATCTAAGCAGGTTGTATGAACATTGATCTAAGCAGGTTGTATGAACATTGATCTAAGCAGGTTGTATGAACATTGATCTAAGCAGGTTGTATGAACATTGATCTAAGCACGGTATATGAACATTGATCTAAGCATGGTGTATGAACATTGATCTAAGCACGGTATATGAACATTGATCTAAGCACGCTGTATGAACATTGATCTAAGCACGGTATATGAACATTGATCTAAGCACGGTATATGAACATTGATCTAAGCACGTTGTATGAACATTGATCTAAGCACGCTGTATGAACATTGATCTAAGCACGGTATATGAACATTGATCTAAGCACGCTTATGAACATTGATCTAAGCACGCTGTATGAACATTGATCTAAGCACGGTATATGAACATTGATCTAAGCACGTTGTATGAACATTGATCTAAGCACGGTATATGAACATTGATCTAAGCATGTTGTATGAACATTGATCTAAGCACGCTGTATGAACATTGATCTAAGCACGTTGTATGAACATTGATCTAAGCACGGTATATGAACATTGATCTAAGCCGGTTGTATGAACATTGATCTAAGCATGTTGTATGAACATTGATCTAAGCACGTTGTATGAACATTGATCTAAGCACGGTATATGAACATTGATCTAAGCACTGTATATGAACATTGATCTAAGCACGGTATATGAACATTGATCTAAGCATGGTATATGAACATTGATCTAAGCAGGTTGTATGAACATTGATCTAAGCACGGTGTATGAACATTGATCTAAGCACGTTGTATGAACATTGATCTAAGCACGTATATGAACATTGATCTAAGCACGGTATATGAACATTGATCTAAGCAGGTTTATGAACATTGATCTAAGCGGTATATGAACATTGATCTAAGCACGTTGTATGAACATTGATCTAAGCACGGTATGAACATTGATCTAAGCAGTTGTATGAACATTGATCTAAGCACGGTATATGAACATTGATCTAAGCGGTTGTATGAACATTGATCTAAGCAGTGTTGAACATTGATCTAAGCACGTTGTGTTGTGACGGTATATGAACATTGATCTAGCACGGTATATGAACATTGATCTAAGCACGGTATATGAACATTGATCTAAGCACGGTATATGAACATTGATCTAAGCACGGTATATGAACATTGATCTAAGCACGTTGTATGAACATTGATCTAAGCATGTTATATGAACATTGATCTAAGCACGTTGTATGAACATTGATCTAAGCACGTTGTATGAACATTGATCTAAGCAGGTTGTATGAACATTGGTCTAAGCACGGTATATGAGCATTGATCTAAGCACGGTATATGAACATTGATCTAAGCACGGTATATGAACATTGATCTAAGCACGGTATAAGAACATTGATCTAAGCACGGTATATGAACATTGATCTAAGCACGGTATATGAACATTGATCTAAGCAGGTTGTATGAACATTGATCTAAGCACACTGTTTGAACATTGATCTAAGCATGATGTATGAACATTGATCTAAGCATGCTGTATGAACATTGATCTAAGCAGGTTGTATGAACATTGATCTAAGCAGGTTGTATGAACATTGATCTAAGCTGGTTGTATGAACATTGATCTAAGCAGGTTGTATGAACATTGATCTAAGCACGTTGTATGAACATTGATCTAAGCAGGTTGTATGAACATTGATCTAAGCAGGTTGTATGAACATTGATCTAAGCAGGTTGTATGAACATTGATCTAAGCACGTTGTATGAACATTGATCTAAGCAGGTTGTATGAACATTGATCTAAGCACGGTATATGAACATTGATCTAAGCACGGTATATGAACATTGATCTAAGAAGGTTGTATGAACATTGATCTAAGCAGGTTGTATGAACATTGATCTAAGCACGGTATATGAACATTGATCTAAGCATGTTGTATGAACATTGATCTAAGCACGGTATATGAACATTGATCTAAGCACGGTATATGAACATTGATCTAAGCAGGTCGTATGAACATTGATCTAAGCACGCTGTATGAACATTGATATAAACACGTTGTATGAATATTGATCTAAGCACCGTATATGAACATTGATCTAAGCACGATATATGAACATTGATCTAAGCACGGTATATGAACATTTATCTAAGCACGGTATATGAACATTGATCTAAGCAGGTTGTATGAACATTGATCTAAGTACGGTATATGAACATTGATCTAAGCACGTTGTATGAACATTGATCTAAGCATGTTGTATGAACATTGATCTAAGCAGGTTGTATGAACATTGATCTAAGTACGGTATAAGAACATTGATCTAAGCACGGTATATGAACATTGATCTAAGAAGGTTGTATGAACATTGATCTAAGCAGGTTGTATGAACATTGATCTAAGCATGTTGTATGAACATTGATCTAGGCACGCTGTATGAACATAGATCTAAGCAGGTTGTATGAACATTGATCTAAGCACACTGTTTCAACATTGATCTAAGCATGATGTATGAACAGTGATCTAAGCAGGTTATATGAACATTGATCTAAGCAGGTTGTATGAACATTGATCTAAGCAGGTTGTATGAACATTGATCTAAGCACGGTTTGAACATTGATCTAAGCAGGTTGTATGAACATTGATCTAAGCACGGTATATGAACATTGATCTAAGCAGGTTGTATGAACATTGATCTAAGCAGGTTGTATGAACATTGATCTAAGCACGGTGTATGAACATTGATCTAAGCACGTTGTATGAACATTGATCTAAGCACGGTATATGAACATTGATCTAAGCACGTTGTATGAACATTGATCTAAGCACGGTGTATGAACATTGATCTAAGCAGGTTGTATGAACATTGATCTAAGCACGTTGTATGAACATTGATCTAAGCACGGTATATGAACATTGATCTAAGCAGGTTGTATGAACATTGATCTAAGCAGGTTGTATGAACATTGATCTAAGCACGGTATATGAACATTGATCTAAGCAGGTTGTATGAACATTGATCTAAGCATGTTGTATGAACATTGATCTAAGCACGGTGTATGAACATTGATCTAAGCACGGTATATGAACATTGATCTAAGCACGCTGTATGAACATTGATCTAAGCACGGTATATGAACATTGATCTAAGCACGGTATATGAACATTGATCTAAGCAGGTTGTATGAACATTGATCTAAGCACGGTATATGAACATTGATCTAAGCATGGTGTATGAACATTGATCTAAGCACGGTATATGAACATTGATCTAAGCACGGTATATGAACATTGATCTAAGCACGGTATATGAACATTGATCTAAGCACGTTGTATGAACATTGATCTAAGCACGTTATATGAACATTGATCTAAGCACGTTGTATGAACATTGATCTAAGCACATTGTTGACATTTCTAAGGTTGTATGAACATTGATCTAAGCACGTTATATGAACATTGATCTAAGCACGTTATGAACATTGATCTAAGCACGTATATGAACATTGATCTAAGCAGGTTGTATGAACATTGATCTAAGCACGGTATATGAACATTGATCTAAGCACGGTAGTATGAACATTGATCTAAGCAGGTTGATGAACATTGATCTAAGCAGGTTGTATGAACATTGATCTAAGCACGTGAATGAACATTGATCTAAGCACTGATATGAACATTGATCTAAGCACGGTATATGAACATTGATCTAAGCAGGTTGTATGAACATTGATCTAAGCAGGTTGTATGAACATTGATCTAAGCACGTTGTATGAACATTGATCTAAGCACGTTGTATGAACATTGATCTAAGCACGTTGTATGAACATTGATCTAAGCACGTTGTATGAACATTGATCTAAGC
>CM026388.1:26819610-26851541 GCA_014843695.1 Archivesica marissinica
TTATATAGCGAACTGGTCAGATATAATACTTACCTATATTATATAGTGAACTGGTCCTATATAATACTTACCTATATTATATAGTGAACTGGTCCTATATAATACTTACCTATATTATATAGCGAACTGGTCCGATATAATACTTACCTATATTATATAGCGAACCAATCCGATATAATACTTACCTATATTATATAGTGAACTGGTCCGATATAATACTTACCTATATTATATAGTGAACTGGTCCGATATAATACTTACCTATATTATATAGTGAACTGGTCCTATATAATACTTACCTATATTATATAGCGAACTGGTCAGATATAATACTTACCTATATTATATAGCGAACTGGTCCTATATAATACTTACCTATATTATATAGCGAACTGGTCCGATATAATACTTACCTATATTATATAGCGAACTGGTCAGATATAATACTTACCTATATTATATAGCGAACTGGTCAGATATAATACTTACCTATATTATATAGCGAACTGGTCAGATATAATACTTACCTATATTATATAGCGAACTGGTCAGATATAATACTTACCTATATTATATAGCGAACTGGTCCATATAATACTTACCTATATTATATAGCGAACTGGTCCGATATAATACTTACCTATATTATATAGCGAACTGGTCAGATATAATACTTACCTATATTATATAGCGAACTGGTCCGATATAATACTTACCTATATTATATAGCGAACTGGTCCAATATAATACTTACCTATATTATATAGCGAACTGGTCAGATATAATACTTACCTATATTATATAGCGAACTGGTCCGATATAATACTTACCTATATTATATAGTGAACCAATCAGATATAATACTTACCTATATTATATAGCGAACTGGTCCGATATAATACTTACCTATATTATATAGCGAACCAATCAGATATAATACTTACCTATATTATATAGTGAACCAATCAGATATAATACTTACCTATATTATATAGTGAACTGGTCAGATATAATACTTACCTATATTATATAGCGAACTGGTCCTATATAATACTTACCTATATTATATAGCGAACTGGTCAGATATAATACTTACCTATATTATATAGCGAACTGGTCAGATATAATACTTACCTATATTATATAGCGAACTGGTCCTATATAATACTTACCTATATTATATAGCGAACCAGTCCGATATAATACTTACCTATATTATATAGTGAACTGGTCCTATATAATACTTACCTATATTATATAGTGAACCAATCAGATATAATACTTACCTATATTATATAGCGAACTGGTCCGATATAATACTTACCTATATTATATAGCGAACTGGTCCTATATAATACTTACCTATATTATATAGTGAACCAATCAGATATAATACTTACCTATATTATATAGTGAACTGGTCCTATATAATACTTACCTATATTATATAGCGAACTGGTCCTATATAATACTTACCTATATTATATAGTGAACCAATCAGATATAATACTTACCTATATCATATAGTGAACCAATCAGATATAATACTTACCTATATTATATAGTGAACTGGTCCTATATAATACTTACCTATATTATATAGCGAACCAATCAGATATAATACTTACCTATATTATATAGTGAACTGGTCCTATATAATACTTACCTATATTATATAGCGAACTGGTCCTATATAATATTTACCTATATTATATAGTGAACCAATCAGATATAAACTTACCTATATTATATAGTGAACCAATCAGATATAATACTTACCTATATTATATAGCGAACTGGTCCGATATAATACTTACCTATATTATATAGCGAACTGGTCAGATATAATACTTACCTATATTATATAGCGAACTGGTCCTATATAATACTTACCTATATTATATAGCGAACTGGTCCGATATAATACTTACCTATATTATATAGTGAACTGGTCCTATATAATACTTACCTATATTATATAGCGAACTGGTCCTATATAATACTTACCTATATTATATAGCGAACTGGTCCGATATAATACTTACCTATATTATATAGTGAACTGGTCCTATATAATACTTACCTATATTATATAGCGAACTGGTCCTATATAATACTTACCTATATTATATAGCGAACTGGTCCGATATAATACTTACCTATATTATATAGTGAACTGGTCCTATATAATACTTACCTATATTATATAGCGAACTGGTCCTATATAATACTTACCTATATTATATAGCGAACTGGTCCGATATAATACTTACCTATATTATATAGTGAACTGGTCCTATATAATACTTACCTATATTATATAGCGAACTGGTCAGATATAATACTTACCTATATTATATAGCGAACTGGTCCTATATAATACTTACCTATATTATATAGTGAACTGGTCAGATATAATACTTACCTATATTATATAGCGAACTGGTCAGATATAATACTTACCTATATTATATAGCGAACTGGTCAGATATAATACTTACCTATATTATATAGTGAACTGGTCAGATATAATACTTACCTATATTATATAGTGAACTGGTCCTATATAATACTTACCTATATTATATAGCGAACTGGTCCTATATAATACTTACCTATATTATATAGCGAACTGGTCCTATATAATACTTACCTATATTATATAGTGAACTGGTCAGATATAATACTTACCTATATTATATAGCGAACTGGTCAGATATAATACTTACCTATATTATATAGCGAACTGGTCAGATATAATACTTACCTATATTATATAGCGAACTGGTCAGATATAATACTTACCTATATTATATAGCGAACTGGTCAGATATAATACTTACCTATATTATATAGCGAACTGGTCCGATATAATACTTACCTATATCATATAGCGAACCAATCAGATATAATACTTACCTATATCATATAGCGAACCAATCAGATATAATACTTACCTATATCATATAGCGAACCAATCAGATATAATACTTACCTATATTATATAGTGAACTGGTCAGATATAATACTTACCTATATTATATAGCGAACTGGTCCGATATAATACTTACCTATATTATATAGCGAACTGGTCAGATATAATACTTACCTATATTATATAGCGAACTGGTCAGATATAATACTTACCTATATTATATAGCGAACTGGTCCTATATAATACTTACCTATATTATATAGTGAACTGGTCCGATATAATACTTACCTATATTATATAGCGAACTGGTCCTATATAATACTTACCTATATTATATAGCGAACTGGTCCTATATAATACTTATCTATATCATATAGCGAACTGGTCCTATATAATACTTACCTATATTATATAGTGAACTGGTCCTATATAATACTTACCTATATTATATAGCGAACTGGTCCGATATAATACTTACCTATATTATATAGCGAACTGGTCCGATATAATACTTACCTATATCATATAGCGAACTGGTCAGATATAATACTTACCTATATTATATAGCGAACTGGTCCGATATAATACTTACCTATATTATATAGCGAACTGGTCAGATATAATACTTACCTATATTATATAGCGAACTGGTCAGATATAATACTTACCTATATTATATAGCGAACTGGTCAGATATAATACTTACCTATATTATATAGTGAACTGGTCCGATATAATACTTACCTATATTATATAGCAAACTGGTCCGATATAATACTTACCTATATTATATAGCGAACTGGTCCTATATAATACTTACCTATATTATATAGCGAACTGGTCCTATATAATACTTACCTATATTATATAGTGAACTGGTCAGATATAATACTTACCTATATTATATAGCGAACTGGTCATATATAATACTTACCTATATTATATAGCGAACTGGTCAGATATAATACTTACCTATATCATATAGTGAACCAGTCAGATATAATACTTACCTATATTATATAGCGAACTGGTCCGATATAATACTTACCTATATTATATAGCGAACTGGTCCTATATAATACTTACCTATATTATATAGCGAACTGGTCAGATATAATACTTACCTATATTATATAGCGAACTGGTCGATATAATACTTACCTATATTATATAGCGAACTGGTCGATATAATACTTACCTATATTATATAGCGAACTGGTCCTATATAATACTTACCTATATTATATAGCGAACTGGTCAGATATAATACTTACCTATATTATATAGTGAACTGGTCCGATATAATACTTACCTATATTATATAGCGAACTGTCCGATATAATACTTACCTATATTATATAGCGAACTGGTCAGATATAATACTTACCTATATTATATAGCGAACTGTCCTATATAATACTTACCTATATTATATAGCGAACTGGTCAGATATAATACTTACCTATATTATATAGCGAACTGGTCCGATATAATACTTACCTATATTATATAGCAAACTGGTCAGATATAATACTTACCTATATTATATAGTGAACTGGTCCGATATAATACTTACCTATATTATATAGCGAACTGGTCCGATATAATACTTACCTATATTATATAGCAAACTGGCATATTATACTTACCTATATTATATAGCGAACTGGTCCGATATAATACTTACCTATATAATATAGCGAACTGGTCAGATATAATACTTACCTATATTATATAGCGAACTGGTCCTATATAATACTTACCTATATTATATAGCGAACTGGTCAGATATAATACTTACCTATATTATATAGCGAACTGGTCCGATATAATACTTACCTATATTATATAGCGAACTGGTCCGATATAATACTTACCTATATTATATAGCGAACTGGTCCTATATAATACTTACCTATATTATATAGCGAACTGGTCAGATATAATACTTACCTATATTATATAGCGAACTGGTCAGATATAATACTTACCTATATTATATAGCGAACTGGTCAGATATAATACTTACCTATATTATATAGTGAACTGGTCAGATATAATACTTACCTATATTATATAGCGAACTGGTCCGATATAATACTTACCTATATTATATAGTGAACTGGTCCTATATAATACTTACCTATATTATATAGCGAACTGGTCCGATATAATACTTACCTATATTATATAGCGAACTGGTCCTATATAATACTTACCTATATTATATAGTGAACTGGTCAGATATAATACTTACCTATATTATATAGCGAACTGGTCCGATATAATACTTACCTATATTATATAGTGAACTGGTCAGATATAATACTTACCTATATTATATAGCGAACTGGTCCGATATAATACTTACCTATATTATATAGTGAACTGGTCAGATATAATACTTACCTATATTATATAGCGAACTGGTCCGATATAATACTTACCTATATTATATAGCGAACTGGTCCGATATAATACTTACCTATATTATATAGCGAACTGGTCCTATATAATACTTACCTATATTATATAGCGAACTGGTCAGATATAATACTTACCTATATTATATAGCGAACCAGTCCCATATAATACTTACCTATATTATATAGCGAACTGGTCCGATATAATACTTACCTATATTATATAGCGAACTGGTCCTATATAATACTTACCTATATTATATAGCGAACTGGTCAGATATAATACTTACCTATATTATATAGCGAACTGGTCCGATATAATACTTACCTATATTATATAGCGAACTGGTCAGATATAATACTTACCTATATTATATAGCGAACTGGTCCGATATAATACTTACCTATATTATATAGCGAACTGGTCCGATATAATACTTACCTATATTATATAGCGAACTGGTCCGATATAATACTTACCTATATTATATAGCGAACTGGTCCGATATAATACTTACCTATATTATATAGCGAACTGGTCCGATATAATACTTACCTATATTATATAGCGAACTGGTCCTATATAATACTTACCTATATTATATAGCGAACTGGTCCGATATAATACTTACCTATATTATATAGCGAACTGGTCCTATATAATACTTACCTATATTATATAGCGAACTGGTCCGATATAATACTTACCTATATTATATAGTGAACTGGTCCTATATAATACTTACCTATATTATATAGTGAACTGGTCCGATATAATACTTACCTATATTATATAGTGAACTGGTCCGATATAATACTTACCTATATTATATAGCGAACTGGTCCGATATAATACTTACCTATATTATATAGCGAACTGGTCCGATATAATACTTACCTATATTATATAGCGAACTGGTCCTATATAATACTTACCTATATTATATAGCGAACTGGTCAGATATAATACTTACCTATATTATATAGCGAACTGGTCATATAATACTTACCTATATTATATAGCGAACTGGTCCGATATAATACTTACCTATATTATATAGCGAACTGGTCCGATATAATACTTACCTATATTATATAGCGAACTGGTCAGATATAATACTTACCTATATTATATAGTGAACTGGTCCATATAATACTTACCTATATTATATAGCGAACTGGTCCGATATAATACTTACCTATATTATATAGCGAACTGGTCCATATAATACTTACCTATATTATATAGCGAACTGGTCCGATATAATACTTACCTATATTATATAGTGAACTGGTCCTATATAATACTTACCTATATTATATAGCGAACTGGTCCGATATAATACTTACCTATATTATATAGCGAACTGGTCCATATAATACTTACCTATATTATATAGTGAACTGGTCCTATATAATACTTACCTATATTATATAGCGAACTGGTCCGATATAATACTTACCTATATTATATAGCGAACTGGTCCTATATAATACTTACCTATATTATATAGCGAACTGGTCCGATATAATACTTACCTATATTATATAGTGAACTGGTCCGATATAATACTTACCTATATTATATAGCGAACTGGTCCGATATAATACTTACCTATATTATATAGCGAACTGGTCCGATATAATACTTACCTATATTATATAGCGAACTGGTCCTATATAATACTTACCTATATTATATAGCGAACTGGTCCGATATAATACTTACCTATATTATATAGCGAACTGGTCAGATATAATACTTACCTATATTATATAGCGAACTGGTCCGATATAATACTTACCTATATTATATAGCGAACTGGTCCGATATAATACTTACCTATATTATATAGCGAACTGGTCCTATATAATACTTACCTATATTATATAGCGAACTGGTCCGATATAATACTTACCTATATTATATAGCGAACTGGTCCGATATAATACTTACCTATATTATATAGCGAACTGGTCAGATATAATACTTACCTATATTATATAGCGAACTGGTCCGATATAATACTTACCTATATTATATAGCGAACTGGTCCGATATAATACTTACCTATATTATATAGCGAACTGGTCAGATATAATACTTACCTATATTATATAGCGAACTGGTCAGATATAATACTTACCTATATTATATAGCGAACTGGTCAGATATAATACTTACCTATATTATATAGCGAACTGGTCCTATATAATACTTACCTATATTATATAGCGAACTGGTCAGATATAATACTTACCTATATTATATAGCGAACTGGTCCTATATAATACTTACCTATATTATATAGTGAACTGGTCCGATATAATACTTACCTATATTATATAGCGAACTGGTCCTATATAATACTTACCTATATTATATAGCGAACTGGTCCGATATAATACTTACCTATATTATATAGCGAACTGGTCCGATATAATACTTACCTATATTATATAGCGAACTGGTCAGATATAATACTTACCTATATTATATAGCGAACTGGTCCGATATAATACTTACCTATATTATATAGCGAACTGGTCCGATATAATACTTACCTATATTATATAGCGAACTGGTCCGATATAATACTTACCTATATTATATAGCGAACTGGTCAGATATAATACTTACCTATATTATATAGTGAACTGGTCCTATATAATACTTACCTATATTATATAGCGAACCAGTCCGATATAATACTTACCTATATTATATAGCGAACTGGTCCTATATAATACTTACCTATATTATATAGCGAACTGGTCAGATATAATACTTACCTATATTATATAGCGAACTGGTCAGATATAATACTTACCTATATTATATAGCGAACCAATCAGATATAATACTTACCTATATTATATAGCGAACTGGTCAGATATAATACTTACCTATATTATATAGCGAACTGGTCCGATATAATACTTACCTATATTATATAGCGAACTGGTCCTATATAATACTTACCTATATTATATAGCGAACTGGTCCGATATAATACTTACCTATATTATATAGCGAACTGGTCAGATATAATACTTACCTATATTATATAGCGAACTGGTCAGATATAATACTTACCTATATTATATAGCGAACTGGTCCGATATAATACTTACCTATATTATATAGCGAACTGGTCCTATATAATACTTACCTATATTATATAGCGAACTGGTCCGATATAATACTTACCTATATTATATAGCGAACTGGTCCTATATAATACTTACCTATATTATATAGTGAACTGGTCCGATATAATACTTACCTATATTATATAGCGAACTGGTCCTATATAATACTTACCTATATTATATAGCGAACTGGTCCTATATAATACTTACCTATATTATATAGCGAACTGGTCCGATATAATACTTACCTATATTATATAGCGAACTGGTCAGATATAATACTTACCTATATTATATAGCGAACTGGTCCTATATAATACTTACCTATATTATATAGCGAACTGGTCCTATATAATACTTACCTATATTATATAGCGAACTGGTCCTATATAATACTTACCTATATTATATAGCGAACTGGTCCTATATAATACTTACCTATATTATATAGCGAACTGGTCAGATATAATACTTACCTATATTATATAGCGAACTGGTCAGATATAATACTTACCTATATTATATAGCGAACTGGTCAGATATAATACTTACCTATATTATATAGCGAACTGGTCAGATATAATACTTACCTATATTATATAGCGAACTGGTCCGATATAATACTTACCTATATTATATAGCGAACTGGTCCTATATAATACTTACCTATATTATATAGCGAACTGGTCCGATATAATACTTACCTATATTATATAGCGAACTGGTCCTATATAATACTTACCTATATTATATAGTGAACCAGTCCGATATAATACTTACCTATATTATATAGCGAACTGGTCAGATATAATACTTACCTATATTATATAGCGAACTGGTCCTATATAATACTTACCTATATTATATAGCGAACTGGTCCTATATAATACTTACCTATATTATATAGCGAACCAGTCCGATATAATACTTACCTATATTATATAGCGAACTGGTCCGATATAATACTTACCTATATTATATAGCGAACTGGTCCTATATAATACTTACCTATATTATATAGCGAACCAGTCCGATATAATACTTACCTATATTATATAGCGAACTGGTCAGATATAATACTTACCTATATTATATAGCGAACTGGTCCGATATAATACTTACCTATATTATATAGCGAACTGGTCAGATATAATACTTACCTATATTATATAGCGAACTGGTCCTATATAATACTTACCTATATTATATAGCGAACCAGTCCGATATAATACTTACCTATATTATATAGTGAACCAGTCCGATATAATACTTACCTATATTATATAGTGAACTGGTCCTATATAATACTTACCTATATTATATAGCGAACTGGTCCGATATAATACTTACCTATATTATATAGTGAACTGGTCCGATATAATACTTACCTATATTATATAGCGAACTGGTCCTATATAATACTTACCTATATTATATAGCGAACTGGTCCGATATAATACTTACCTATATTATATAGTGAACTGGTCCGATATAATACTTACCTATATTATATAGCGAACTGGTCCGATATAATACTTACCTATATTATATAGCGAACTGGTCCTATATAATACTTACCTATATTATATAGTGAACTGGTCCGATATAATACTTACCTATATTATATAGTGAACTGGTCCGATATAATACTTACCTATATTATATAGCGAACTGGTCCTATATAATACTTACCTATATTATATAGCGAACTGGTCCGATATAATACTTACCTATATTATATAGTGAACTGGTCCTATATAATACTTACCTATATTATATAGCGAACCGGTCCGATATAATACTTACCTATATTATATAGTGAACTGGTCCTATATAATACTTACCTATATTATATAGTGAACCAATCAGATATAATACTTACCTATATTATATAGCGAACTGGTCCGATATAATACTTACCTATATTATATAGCGAACTGGTCCTATATAATACTTACCTATATTATATAGTGAACCAATCAGATATAATACTTACCTATATTATATAGTGAACTGGTCCTATATAATACTTACCTATATTATATAGCGAACTGGTCCTATATAATACTTACCTATATTATATAGTGAACCAATCAGATATAATACTTACCTATATTATATAGTGAACTGGTCCTATATAATACTTACCTATATTATATAGCGAACTGGTCCTATATAATACTTACCTATATTATATAGTGAACCAATCAGATATAATACTTACCTATATTATATAGTGAACTGGTCCGATATAATACTTACCTATATTATATAGCGAACTGGTCCTATATAATACTTACCTATATTATATAGTGAACCAATCAGATATAATACTTACCTATATTATATAGTGAACTGGTCCGATATAATACTTACCTATATTATATAGCGAACTGGTCCGATATAATACTTACCTATATTATATAGCAACTGGTCAGATATAATACTTACCTATATTATATAGCGAACTGGTCCAATATAATACTTACCTATATTATATAGCGAACTGGTCCGATATAATACTTACCTATATTATATAGCGAACTGGTCCTATATAATACTTACCTATATTATATAGCGAACTGGTCAGATATAATACTTACCTATATTATATAGCGAACTGGTCCTATATAATACTTACCTATATTATATAGCGAACTGGTCAGATATAATACTTACCTATATTATATAGCGAACCATCAGATATAATACTTACCTATATTATATAGCGAACTGGTCCTATATAATACTTACCTATATTATATAGCGAACTGGTCAGATATAATACTTACCTATATTATATAGTGAACTGGTCCGATATAATACTTACCTATATTATATAGCGAACTGATCAGATATAATACTTACCTATATTATATAGTGAACTGGTCCAATAATACTTACCTATATTATATAGCGAACCAGTCCGATATAATACTTACCTATATTATATAGCGAACTGGTCAGATATAATACTTACCTATATTATATAGCGAACTGGTCAGATATAATACTTACCTATATTATATAGTGAACTGGTCCTATATAATACTTACCTATATTATATAGTGAACTGGTCCTATATAATACTTACCTATATTATATAGCGAACCAATCAGATATAATACTTACCTATATTATATAGTGAACTGGTCCTATATAATACTTACCTATATTATATAGCAAACTGATCAGATATAATACTTACCTATATTATATAGTGAACTGGTCCTATATAATACTTACCTATATTATATAGCAAACTGATCAGATATAATACTTACCTATATTATATAGTGAACTGGTCAGATATAATACTTACCTATATTATATAGCGAACTGGTCCGATATAATACTTACCTATATTATATAGTGAACCAATCAGATATAATACTTACCTATATTATATAGCGAACTGGTCAGATATAATACTTACCTATATTATATAGTGAACTGGTCCTATATAATACTTACCTATATTATATAGCAAACTGATCAGATATAATACTTACCTATATTATATAGTGAACTGGTCCTATATAATACTTACCTATATTATATAGCAAACTGATCCGATATAATACTTACCTATATTATATAGCGAACTGGTCCTATATAATACTTACCTATATTATATAGCGAACCAATCAGATATAATACTTACCTATATTATATAGCGAACTGGTCCGATATAATACTTACCTATATTATATAGTGAACCAATCAGATATAATACTTACCTATATCATATAGCGAACGTGTCCTATATAATACTTACCTATATTATATAGCGAACTGGTCCTATATAATACTTACCTATATTATATAGTGAACCAATCAGATATAATACTTACCTATATTATATAGTGAACCAATCAGATATAATACTTACCTATATTATATAGCGAACCAATCAGATATAATACTTACCTATATTATATAGCGAACCAATCAGATATAATACTTACCTATATTATATAGCGAACTGGTCCTATATAATACTTACCTATATTATATAGCGAACCAATCAGATATAATACTTACCTATATTATATAGTGAACTGGTCAGATATAATACTTACCTATATTATATAGCGAACTGGTCCTATATAATACTTACCTATATTATATAGCGAACTGGTCCTATATAATACTTACCTATATTATATAGTGAACTGGTCAGATATAATACTTACCTATATTATATAGCGAACCAGTCCGATATAATACTTACCTATATTATATAGTGAACTGGTCCTATATAATACTTACCTATATTATATAGCGAACTGGTCAGATATAATACTTACCTATATTATATAGTGAACTGGTCCTATATAATACTTACCTATATTATATAGCGAACTGGTCCAATATAATACTTACCTATATTATATAGCGAACTGGTCCTATATAATACTTACCTATATTATATAGTGAACTGGTCCTATATAATACTTACCTATATTATATAGTGAACTGGTCCGATATAATACTTACCTATATTATATAGTGAACCAATCAGATATAATACTTACCTATATTATATAGTGAACTGGTCCGATATAATACTTACCTATATTATATAGTGAACCAATCAGATATAATACTTACCTATATTATATAGTGAACTGGTCCTATATAATACTTACCTATATTATATAGCGAACTGGTCCAATATAATACTTACCTATATTATATAGTGAACTGGTCCGATATAATACTTACCTATATTATATAGCGAACTGGTCCGATATAATACTTACCTATATTATATAGTGAACTGGTCCGATATAATACTTACCTATATTATATAGCGAACTGGTCAGATATAATACTTACCTATATTATATAGCGAACTGGTCAGATATACTTACCTATATTATATAGCGAACTGGTCAGATATAATACTTACCTATATTATATAGCGAACTGGTCAGATATAATACTTACCTATATTATATAGCGAACTGGTCCGATATAATACTTACCTATATTATATAGTGAACTGTCCATATAATACTTACCTATATTATATAGCGAACTGGTCCTATATAATACTTACCTATATTATAGCGAACTCAATAATACTTACCTATATTATAGCGAACTGGTCCTATATAATACTTACCTATATTATATAGCGAACTGGTCCTATATAATACTTACCTATATTATATAGCGAACTGGTCAGATATAATACTTACCTATATTATATAGTGAACTGGTCCGATATAATACTTACCTATATTATATAGTGAACTGGTCCTATATAATACTTACCTATATTATATAGTGAACTGGTCCGATATAATACTTACCTATATTATATAGCGAACTGGTCCGATATAATACTTACCTATATTATATAGTGAACTGGTCCTATATAATACTTACCTATATTATATAGCGAACTGGTCAGATATAATACTTACCTATATTATATAGCGAACTGGTCAGATATCATACTTACCTATATTATATAGCGAACCAGTCCGATATAATACTTACCTATATTATATAGCGAACTGGTCAGATATTATACTTACCTATATTATATAGCGAACCAGTCCGATATAATACTTACCTATATTATATAGTGAACTGGTCCGATATAATACTTACCTATATTATATAGCGAACTGGTCCGATATAATACTTACCTATATTATATAGCGAACTGGTCAGATATAATACTTACCTATATTATATAGTGAACTGGTCCTATATAATACTTACCTATATTATATAGTGAACCAGTCCAATATAATACTTACCTATATTATATAGCGAACTGGTCCTATATAATACTTACCTATATTATATAGTGAACCAGTCCAATATAATACTTACCTATATTATATAGTGAACTGGTCCGATATAATACTTACCTATATTATATAGTGAACCAGTCCAATATAATACTTACCTATATTATATAGTGAACTGGTCCTATATAATACTTACCTATATTATATAGTGAACTGGTCCGATATAATACTTACCTATATTATATAGCGAACTGGTCCTATATAATACTTACCTATATTATATAGCGAACTGGTCCGATATAATACTTACCTATATTATATAGCGAACTGGTCCGATATAATACTTACCTATATTATATAGTGAACTGGTCCTATATAATACTTACCTATATTATATAGCGAACTGGTCCGATATAATACTTACCTATATTATATAGCGAACTGGTCAGATATAATACTTACCTATATTATATAGCGAACTGGTCAGATATAATACTTACCTATATTATATAGCGAACTGGTCCTATATAATACTTACCTATATTATATAGCGAACTGGTCCTATATAATACTTACCTATATTATATAGCGAACTGGTCCGATATAATACTTACCTATATTATATAGCGAACTGGTCCGATATAATACTTACCTATATTATATAGTGAACTGGTCCGATATAATACTTACCTATATTATATAGCGAACTGGTCCGATATAATACTTACCTATATTATATAGTGAACTGGTCCATATAATACTTACCTATATTATATAGCGAACTGGTCCGATATAATACTTACCTATATTATATAGCGAACTGGTCAGATATAATACTTACCTATATTATATAGCGAACTGGTCCGATATAATACTTACCTATATTATATAGCGAACTGGTCCAATATAATACTTACCTATATTATATAGCGAACTGGTCAGATATAATACTTACCTATATTATATAGCGAACCAATCCAATATAATACTTACCTATATCATATAGCGAACCAATCAGATATAATACTTACCTATATTATATAGCGAACTGGTCAGATATAATACTTACCTATATTATATAGCGAACCAATCAGATATAATACTTACCTATATTATATAGTGAACCAATCAGATATAATACTTACCTATATTATATAGTGAACTGGTCAGATATAATACTTACCTATATTATATAGCAAACTGGTCCTATATAATACTTACCTATATTATATAGCGAACTGGTCAGATATAATACTTACCTATATTATATAGCGAACTGGTCAGATATAATACTTACCTATATTATATAGCAAACTGGTCCTATATAATACTTACCTATATTATATAGCGAACCAGTCCGATATAATACTTACCTATATTATATAGTGAACTGGTCCTATATAATACTTACCTATATTATATAGTGAACCAATCAGATATAATACTTACCTATATTATATAGCGAACTGGTCCGATATAATACTTACCTATATTATATAGCGAACTGGTCCTATATAATACTTACCTATATTATATAGTGAACCAATCAGATATAATACTTACCTATATTATATAGTGAACTGGTCCTATATAATACTTACCTATATTATATAGCGAACTGGTCCTATATAATACTTACCTATATTATATAGTGAACCAATCAGATATAATACTTACCTATATCATATAGTGAACCAATCAGATATAATACTTACCTATATTATATAGTGAACTGGTCCTATATAATACTTACCTATATTATATAGCGAACCAATCAGATATAATACTTACCTATATTATATAGTGAACTGGTCCTATATAATACTTACCTATATTATATAGCGAACTGGTCCTATATAATACTTACCTATATTATATAGTGAACTCAGATATAAACTTACCTATATTATATAGTGAACCAATCAGATATAATACTTACCTATATTATATAGCGAACTGGTCCGATATAATACTTACCTATATTATATAGCGAACTGGTCAGATATAATACTTACCTATATTATATAGCGAACTGGTCCTATATAATACTTACCTATATTATATAGCGAACTGGTCAGATATAATACTTACCTATATTATATAGTGAACTGGTCCTATATAATACTTACCTATATTATATAGCGAACTGGTCCTATATAATACTTACCTATATTATATAGCGAACTGGTCCGATATAATACTTACCTATATTATATAGTGAACTGGTCCGATATAATACTTACCTATATTATATAGCGAACTGGTCCTATATAATACTTACCTATATTATATAGCGAACTGGTCCGATATAATACTTACCTATATTATATAGTGAACTGGTCCTATATAATACTTACCTATATTATATAGCGAACTGGTCCTATATAATACTTACCTATATTATATAGCGAACTGGTCCGATATAATACTTACCTATATTATATAGTGAACTGGTCCTATATAATACTTACCTATATTATATAGCGAACTGGTCAGATATAATACTTACCTATATTATATAGCGAACTGGTCCTATATAATACTTACCTATATTATATAGTGAACTGGTCAGATATAATACTTACCTATATTATATAGCGAACTGGTCAGATATAATACTTACCTATATTATATAGTGAACTGGTCAGATATAATACTTACCTATATTATATAGTGAACTGGTCAGATATAATACTTACCTATATTATATAGTGAACTGGTCCTATATAATACTTACCTATATTATATAGCGAACTGGTCCTATATAATACTTACCTATATTATATAGCGAACTGGTCCTATATAATACTTACCTATATTATATAGTGAACTGGTCAGATATAATACTTACCTATATTATATAGCGAACTGGTCAGATATAATACTTACCTATATTATATAGCGAACTGGTCAGATATAATACTTACCTATATTATATAGCGAACTGGTCAGATATAATACTTACCTATATTATATAGCGAACTGGTCAGATATAATACTTACCTATATTATATAGCGAACTGGTCCGATATAATACTTACCTATATCATATAGCGAACCAATCAGATATAATACTTACCTATATCATATAGCGAACCAATCAGATATAATACTTACCTATATCATATAGCGAACCAATCAGATATAATACTTACCTATATTATATAGTGAACTGGTCAGATATAATACTTACCTATATTATATAGCGAACTGGTCCGATATAATACTTACCTATATTATATAGCGAACTGGTCAGATATAATACTTACCTATATTATATAGCGAACTGGTCAGATATAATACTTACCTATATTATATAGCGAACTGGTCCTATATAATACTTACCTATATTATATAGTGAACTGGTCCGATATAATACTTACCTATATTATATAGCGAACTGGTCCTATATAATACTTACCTATATTATATAGCGAACTGGTCCTATATAATACTTACCTATATTATATAGCGAACTGGTCCTATATAATACTTACCTATATTATATAGTGAACTGGTCCTATATAATACTTACCTATATTATATAGCGAACTGGTCCGATATAATACTTACCTATATTATATAGCGAACTGGTCCGATATAATACTTACCTATATTATATAGCGAACTGGTCAGATATAATACTTACCTATATTATATAGCGAACTGGTCCGATATAATACTTACCTATATTATATAGCGAACTGGTCAGATATAATACTTACCTATATTATATAGCGAACTGGTCAGATATAATACTTACCTATATTATATAGCGAACTGGTCCGATATAATACTTACCTATATTATATAGTGAACTGGTCCTATATAATACTTACCTATATTATATAGCAAACTGGTCCGATATAATACTTACCTATATTATATAGCGAACTGGTCCTATATAATACTTACCTATATTATATAGCGAACTGGTCCTATATAATACTTACCTATATTATATAGTGAACTGGTCAGATATAATACTTACCTATATTATATAGCGAACTGGTCAGATATAATACTTACCTATATTATATAGCGAACTGGTCAGATATAATACTTACCTATATCATATAGTGAACCAGTCAGATATAATACTTACCTATATTATATAGCGAACTGGTCCGATATAATACTTACCTATATTATATAGCGAACTGGTCCTATATAATACTTACCTATATTATATAGCGAACTGGTCAGATATAATACTTACCTATATTATATAGCGAACTGGTCCTATATAATACTTACCTATATTATATAGCGAACTGGTCAGATATAATACTTACCTATATTATATAGCGAACTGGTCCTATATAATACTTACCTATATTATATAGCGAACTGGTCAGATATAATACTTACCTATATTATATAGCGAACTGGTCCTATATAATACTTACCTATATTATATAGCGAACTGGTCAGATATAATACTTACCTATATTATATAGCGAACTGGTCAGATATAATACTTACCTATATTATATAGCGAACTGGTCCGATATAATACTTACCTATATTATATAGCGAACTGGTCAGATATAATACTTACCTATATTATATAGCGAACTGGTCCGATATAATACTTACCTATATTATATAGCGAACTGGTCAGATATAATACTTACCTATATTATATAGTGAACTGGTCCGATATAATACTTACCTATATTATATAGCGAACTGGTCCGATATAATACTTACCTATATTATATAGCGAACTGGTCCTATATAATACTTACCTATATTATATAGCGAACTGGTCCGATATAATACTTACCTATATTATATAGCGAACTGGTCCTATATAATACTTACCTATATTATATAGCGAACTGGTCAGATATAATACTTACCTATATTATATAGCGAACTGGTCAGATATAATACTTACCTATATTATATAGCGAACTGGTCAGATATAATACTTACCTATATTATATAGCGAACTGGTCAGATATAATACTTACCTATATTATATAGCGAACTGGTCCGATATAATACTTACCTATATTATATAGCGAACTGGTCAGATATAATACTTACCTATATTATATAGCGAACCGGTCAGATATAATACTTACCTATATTATATAGCGAACTGGTCCTATATAATACTTACCTATATTATATAGCGAACTGGTCAGATATAATACTTACCTATATTATATAGCGAACTGGTCAGATATAATACTTACCTATATTATATAGCGAACTGGTCCTATATAATACTTACCTATATTATATAGTGAACTGGTCCGATATAATACTTACCTATATTATATAGCGAACTGGTCCTATATAATACTTACCTATATTATATAGCGAACTGGTCCGATATAATACTTACCTATATTATATAGCGAACTGGTCCATATAATACTTACCTATATTATATAGCGAACTGGTCCTATATAATACTTACCTATATTATATAGCGAACTGGTCAGATATAATACTTACCTATATTATATAGCGAACTGGTCCGATATAATACTTACCTATATTATATAGCGAACTGGTCAGATATAATACTTACCTATATTATATAGCGAACTGGTCCGATATAATACTTACCTATATTATATAGCGAACTGGTCCTATATAATACTTACCTATATTATATAGTGAACTGGTCCTATATAATACTTACCTATATTATATAGCGAACTGGTCCTATATAATACTTACCTATATTATATAGCGAACTGGTCCTATATAATACTTACCTATATTATATAGCGAACTGGTCAGATATAATACTTACCTATATTATATAGCGAACTGGTCAGATATAATACTTACCTATATTATATAGCGAACTGGTCAGATATAATACTTACCTATATTATATAGCGAACTGGTCAGATATAATACTTACCTATATTATATAGCGAACTGGTCCTATATAATACTTACCTATATTATATAGCGAACTGGTCAGATATAATACTTACCTATATTATATAGCGAACTGGTCCAATATAATACTTACCTATATTATATAGTGAACTGGTCAGATATAATACTTACCTATATTATATAGCGAACCAGTCCGATATAATACTTACCTATATCATATAGCGAACTGGTCCTATATAATACTTACCTATATTATATAGCAAACTAGTCAGATATAATACTTACCTATATCATATAGCGAACTGGTCAGATATAATACTTACCTATATTATATAGCGAACTGTTCCGATATAATACTTACCTATATTATATAGCAAACTGGTCAGATATAATACTTACCTATATTATACAGTGAACTGGTCCGATATAATACTTACCTATATCATATAGCGAACAGGTCCGATATAATACTTACCTATATTATATAGCAAACTGGCGCTATATTATACTTACCTATATAATATAGCGAACTGGTCCGATATAATACTTACCTATATAATATAGCGAACTGGTCCTATATAATACTTACCTATATTATATAGTGAACTGGTCCGATATAATACTTACCTATATTATATAGCGAACTGGTCCGATATAATACTTACCTATATTATATAGCGAACTGGTCCGATATAATACTTACCTATATTATATAGTGAACCAATCAGATATAATACTTACCTATATTATATAGTGAACCAATCAGATATAATACTTACCTATATTATATAGCGAACTGGTCCTATATAATACTTACCTATATTATATAGTGAACTGGTCAGATATAATACTTATCTATATTATATAGCAAACTGGTCAGATATAATACTTACCTATATTATATAGCGAACTGGTCCGATATAATACTTACCTATATTATATAGCGAACTGGTCCTATATAATACTTACCTATATTATATAGCGAACTGGTCCTATATAATACTTACCTATATTATATAGCGAACCAATCCGATATAATACTTACCTATATTATATAGTGAACTGGTCCGATATAATACTTACCTATATCATATAGCGAACTGGTCCTATATAATACTTACCTATATTATATAGCGAACTGGTCAGATATAATACTTACCTATATTATATAGCGAACTGGTCAGATATAATACTTACCTATATTATATAGCGAACTGGTCCTATATAATACTTACCTATATTATATAGCGAACTGGTCCTATATAATACTTACCTATATCATATAGCGAACTGGTCCTATATAATACTTACCTATATTATATAGCGAACTGGTCCTATATAATACTTACCTATATTATATAGCGAACTGGTCCTATATAATACTTACCTATATTATATAGCGAACTGGTCCGATATAATACTTACCTATATTATATAGTGAACTGGTCAGATATAATACTTACCTATATTATATAGTGAACCAGTCCGATATAATACTTACCTATATTATATAGCAAACTGGTCCTATATAATACTTACCTATATTATATAGTGAACTGGTCAGATATAATACTTACCTATATTATATAGCGAACTGGTCCTATATAATACTTACCTATATTATATAGCGAACTGGTCAGATATAATACTTACCTATATTATATAGCGAACTGGTCAGATATAATACTTACCTATATTATATAGCGAACCAATCAGATATAATACTTACCTATATTATATAGCGAACCAATCAGATATAATACTTACCTATATTATATAGCGAACTGGTCCGATATAATACTTACCTATATTATATAGCGAACTGGTCCTATATAATACTTACCTATATCATATAGCGAACTGGTCCTATATAATACTTACCTATATTATATAGCGAACTGGTCAGATATAATACTTACCTATATTATATAGCAAACTGGTCAGATATAATACTTACCTATATTATATAGCGAACTGGTCAGATATAATACTTACCTATATTATATAGCAAACTGGTCCTATATAATACTTACCTATATTATATAGCGAACTGGTCCGATATAATACTTACCTATATTATATAGCGAACTGGTCCTATATAATACTTACCTATATTATATAGTGAACTGGTCCGATATAATACTTACCTATATTATATAGCAAACTGGTCCTATATAATACTTACCTATATTATATAGCAAACTGGTCCTATATAATACTTACCTATATTATATAGCGAACTGGTCCGATATAATACTTACCTATATTATATAGCGAACTGGTCAGATATAATACTTACCTATATTATATAGCGAACTGGTCCTATATAATACTTACCTATATTATATAGCGAACTGGTCAGATATAATACTTACCTAATTCACCTGTATTACATTGGGAACATGCTAAAGCGGTGATTAATTTACCTATGTTGCATAGGGAACCAGTGAATCCAGCATTATACTTACCTGTATCGCATAGGGAACCAGAGAATCCAGCATTACACTTACCTGTATCGCATAGGGAACCAGTGAATCCAGCATTACACTTACTTGTATCGCATAGGGAACCAGTGAATGTAGCATTACACTTACTTGTATCGCATAGGGAACCAGTGAATGTAGCATTACACTTACCTGTATCGCATAGGGAACCAGTGAATCCAGCATTACACTTACTTGTATCGCATAGGGAACCAGTGAATCCAGCATTACACTTACTTGTATCGCATAGGGAATGAGTGAATCCAGCATTACACTTACTTGTATCGCATAGGGAACCAGTGAATCCAGCATTACACTTACTTGTATCACATAGGGAACCAGTGAATCCAGCATTACACTTACATGTATCACATAGGGAACCAGTGAATCCAGCATTACACTTACTTGTATCGCATAGGGAACCAGTGAATCCAGCATTACACTTACTTGTATCGCATAGGGGACCAGTAAATCCAGCATTACACTTACTTGTATCGCATAGGGAACCTGTAAAGCCGCTATTTTACTTACCTGTATAGGGAACCAGTATTTCCGCTATTTTACTTACCTGTATAGGGAACCAATAATTCCTCAATGTTACATACCTATTTCACAAAGAGAACCCGTATATCTGCTATTTTACTTACCTGTATCACAAAGGGAACCGGTAAATCTGCTATGTTACTTACCTGTATCACAAAGGGAACCTGTAAATCCGCTATTTTACTTACCTGTATCACATAGGGAACCTGTAAATCTGCTATTTTACTTACCTGTATCACAAAGGGAAACGGTAAATCTGCTATTTTACTTACCTGTATCACATAGGGAACCTGTAAATCTGCTATTTTACTTACCTGTATCACAAAGGGAAACGGTAAATCTGCTATGTTACTTACCTGTATCACAAAGGGAACCTGTAAATCCGCTATTTTGCTTACCTGTATCACATAGGGAACCCGTAAATCTGCTATTTTACTTACCTGTATCACATAGGGAACCCGTAAATCTGCTATTTTACTTACCTGTATCACAAAGGGAACCTGGATATCTGCTATTTTACTTACCTGTATCACATAGGGAACCGTTAATTCTGCTATTTTACTTACCTGTATCACATAGGGAACCTGTAAATCCGCTATTTTACTTACCTGTATCACATAGGGAGCCTGTAAATCCGCTGTTGCAGGTACACTGAAATGCTCCGGTTGCCAACGTTGTGCAAACACCATGAATACATGGCGATGAATTACATGGATCGGCTGAAATGGTACAATACATCTCGTGATCGGGAGGTAATAAGTTGGAGCCCGGATATAATTACGGTGGTAATTTCCTTAGGCAATACTTTTGAGGGCCCTAAGGAGGATTAGTTCAAAACTAATTAGGTCACCCTCTATAAATAAAGAAATCTATCTCTATCTATCTCTCCTTTAAAACTCCTATTGTCTCTACTCTCCATGACGATCATTGCAATAATATTAAAGGATATTAACGTAAAGGTAAATTATCCGTATGTGTTTTACGTTTATTTTAATTTTATCATCGCTACCGGTTGCCCATATGAGCGACGCCTCCTGAAGAGATTAGTCATTTTAGATTTTTGGAGGATAGTGCAATGATACAGACAGAGACCCATTCCAGAGTCTCCTCTGGTTCTTTTACGACACGAGACCTCGGTTTAAAGTCCCATTTATTAGTGTCAGGCGGGGGATCGAACCTGCAATATGTGGATTACCAGTCCAACGTGTTAACCACTGGACTACAGATTCGTCTGTATATATATACATTATATATATTTGTTTGCTTCAGTGTATGTTCCAATTATGTTTCCCCGAATGAAAATTGAAAGCATTTATTATCATGATTGACGCTAGCCACGATTAATAATATCATTTTATGATCCTGTGTGAAATATATTTCGATCGTTCAATTACTCAATCAATTGTTCAATTTAATTTAGGCTCAAACGTGTTTTTATGATATAGAAAAAGATACAACCAAGCGTTAAATGGTGCTAGAACATATGACGTCATGAAATACATCATTAATGACGTCACTGACAGCTTGAATCCGAAAACGTGCTCGTTGACAACCGTTCAACATGCATTAGTTTTATTTCGCTGATTAATGTCTATATATCATTGGGAAGCATCAAATCATAAAATAAAAGGTAGTGGATTTAGTATGATGTATGTAGTACCGTATAGGTGGTCTCCATTTGTAATTGCAAACCAGCATTTTTACAACTTTTCAGGAGAGACAATACACTGAATAGTCTTAAAAACAAAAACCGACAAGGGGCTTGTGGAGGTTAGCCCATTACCAACATACCTCAAAATAGGCTTACAAATTGTGTAGATCCAGATGAGCCGGCTCTTTGGACAACATTACTTATTTTTATATTCTTATTAATGTATTGGTCTAAAATATCATGCACCAGTCCATGTCACTTGGTGTTGAATGGGTTAGGCTCGGACAAGGTTTGCACCAGTCCATGTCACTTGATGTTGAATGGGTTAGGCTCGGACAAGGTTTGCACCAGTCCAAGTCACTTGATGTTGAGTGGGTTAGGCTCGTCATGCACCAGTCCATGTCACTTGATGTTGAATGGGTTAGGCTCGGAATGGGTTAGGCTCGTCATGCACCAGTCCATGTCACTTGATGTTGAATGGGTTAGGCTCGTCATGCACCAGTCCATGTCACTTGATGTTGAATGGGTTAGGCTCGGACAAGGTTTGCACCAGTCCATGTCACTTGATGTTGAATGGGTTATGCTCGTCATGCACCAGTCCATGTCACTTGATGTTGAATGGTTAGGCTCGGACAAGGTTTGCACCAGTCCATGTCACTTGATGTTGAATGGGTTATGCTCGTCATGCACCAGTCCATGTCACTTGATGTTGAATGGGTTAGGCTCGTCATGCACCAGTCCATGTCACTTGATGTTGAATGGGTTAGGCTCGTCATGCACCAGTCCATGTCACTTGGTGTTGAATGGGTTAGGCTCGGACAAGGTTTGCACCAGTCCATGTCACTTGATGTTGAATGGGTTAGGCTCGGACAAGGTTTGCACCAGTCTATGTCACTTGATTTTGAATGAGTTAGGCTCGGACAAGGTTTGCACCAGTCCATGTCACTTGATGTTGAATGGGTTAGGCTCGGACAAGGTTTGCACCAGTCCATGTCACTTGATGTTGAATGGGTTAGCTCGTCATGCACCAGTCCATGTCACTTGATGTTGAATGGGTTGGCTCGTCATGCACCAGTCCATGTCACTTGATGTTGAATGGGTTAGGCTCGCCATGCACCAGTCCATGTCACTTGATGTTGAATGGGTTAGGCTCGTCATGCACCAGTCCATGTCACTTGGTGTTGAATGGGTTAGACTCGGACAATGTTTGCACCAGTCCATGTCACTTGATGTTGAATGGGTTAGGCTCGGACAAGGTTTGCACCAGTCCATGTCACTTGATGTTGAATGGGTTAGGCTCGGACAAGGTTTGCACCAGTCCATGTCACTTGATGTTGAATGGGTTAGGCTCGGACAAGGTTTGCACCAGTCCATGTCACTTGATGTTGAATGGGTTAGGCTAGTCATGCACCAGTTCATGTCACTTGATGTTGAATGGGTTAGGCTCGGACAAGGTTTGGCTCGTCATGCACCAGTCCATGTCACTTGATGTTGAATGGGTTAGGCTCGGAATGGGTTAGGCTCGTCATGCACCAGTCCATGTCACTTGATGTTGAATGGGTTAGGCTCGTCATGCACCAGTCCATACCACTTGATGTTGAATGGGTTAGGCTCGGACAAGGTTTGCACCAGTCCATGTCACTTGATGTTGAATGGGTTAGGCTAGTCATGCACCAGTCCATGTCACTTGATGTTGAATGGGTTAGGCTCGGACAAGGTTTGGCTCGTCATGCACCAGTCCATGTCACTTGATGTTGAGTGGGTTAGGCTCGTCATGCACCAGTCCATGTCACTTGCTGTTGAATGGGTTAGGCTCGTCATGTACCAGTCCATGTCACTTGATGTTGAATGGGTTAGGCTCGTCATGCACCAATCCATGTCACTTGATGTTGAATGGGTTAGGCTCGGACAAGGTTTGCACCAGTCCATGTCACTTGATGTTGAATGGGTTAGGCTCGGACAAGGTTTGCACCAGTCCATGTCACTTGATGTTGAATGGGTTAGGCTAGTCATGCACCAGTCCATGTCACTTGATGTTGAATGGGTTAGGCTTGGACAAGGTTTGCACCAGTCCATGTCACTTAATGTTGAATGGGTTATGCTCGGACAAGATTTGCACCAGTCCATGTCACTTGATGTTGAATGGGTTAGGCTCGGACAAGGTTTGCACCAGTCCATGTCACTTGATGTTGAATGGGTTAGGCTCGGACAAGGTTTGCACCAGTCCATGTCACTTGATGTTGAATGGGTTAGGCTCGGACAAGGTTTGCACCAGTCCATGTCACTTGATGTTGAATGGGTTAGACTAGTCATGCACCAGTCCATGTCACTTGATGTTGAATGGGTTAGGCTCGGACAAGGTTTGGCTCGTCATGCACCAGTCCATGTCACTTGATGTTGAATGGGTTAGGCTCGGAATGGGTTAGGCTCGTCATGCACCAGTCCATGTCACTTGATGTTGAATGGGTTAGGCTCGTCATGCACCAGTCCATGCCACTTGATGTTGAATGGGTTAGGCTCGGACAAGGTTTGCACCAGTCCATGTCACTTGATGTTGAATGGGTTAGGCTCGGACAAGGTTTGCATCAGTCCATGTCACTTGATGTTGAATGGGTTAGGCTAGTCATGCACCAGTCCATGTCACTTGATGTTGAATGGGTTAGGCTCGGACAAGGTTTGGCTCGTCATGCACCAGTCCATGTCACTTGATGTTGAGTGGGTTAGGCTCGTCATGCACCAGTCCATGTCACTTGCTGTTGAATGGGTTAGGCTCGTCATGTACCAGTCCATGTCACTTGATGTTGAATGGGTTAGGCTCGTCATGCACCAATCCATGTCACTTGATGTTGAATGGGTTAGGCTCGGACAAGGTTTGCACCAGTCCATGTCACTTGATGTTGAATGGGTTAGGCTCGGACAAGGTTTGCACCAGTCCATGTCACTTGATGTTGAATGGGTTAGGCTAGTCATGCACCAGTCCATGTCACTTGATGTTGAATGGGTTAGGCTCGGACAAGGTTTGCACCAGTCCATGTCACTTGATGTTGAATGGGTTATGCTCGGACAAGATTTGCACCAGTCCATGTCACTTGATGTTGAATGGGTTAGGCTCGGACAAGGTTTGCACCAGTCCATGTCACTTGATGTTGAATGGGTTAGGCTCGGACAAGGTTTGCACCAGTCCATGTCACTTGATGTTGAATGGGTTAGGCTCGGACAAGGTTTGCACCTGTCCATGTCACTTCATGTTGAATGGGTTAGGCTCGTCATGCACCAGTCCATGTCACTTCATGTTGAATGGGTTAGGCTCGTCATGCACCAGTCCATGTCACTTGTTGTTGAATGGGTTAGGCTCGGACAAGGTTTGTGTTATCAAAAAATATGCAAGGGGCAGTAAAATCCGCTAAAATCAGTTAACAGCATGCTGTAGTAACAGTAGTAGTAGTAGTATCATTACTATTACATCATCACCATCAACATCATCATCATCATCATCATCATTATCAATAACATATCATCAGCAGTATTATCATTAATATCTTCATCATTATTACTATTACTATGGTAACTGTGGACGTCCAGATCTTTAAATATGTTCAAGAGAAAATGTAAATTATGGATACAACCACCTTTTCATCGGTAGACACTATAAGGTTATATATATATAATGATTGTCATTCAGTATGCTTATGTCGTTTTGTATTTCGATAACATTACCTGCTTTGTTTAAGCTACACTGTACAACAGTATACATGTATATTGCATGGCGTAACTGTGTACTTTGATTATAAGTATTGTGTATGTGCATTAATGCTATAGTGCTAAGAAATTTAAAAGAGCCCCAAGGAAGATTAGTTCAGAACTAATTAGGTCACCATCTATAAATAAATAAATATATCTCTATAACAATGTTTTACTCTTTCAGCGCCGAATAAATTCAGAGCATGTGCAAACAACATAGATCCAGATCAGCCGCGGCGTAACGCCGCGTCTAATCAGGATCAATGTTGTTTGCTATTCGGACAGGTGCTTCAGCCCCACTGTCTGAAGAGCAATCAGCATATAGCCTGATCAGACGGCATGTTCTGTTCTGTCCGATCGGGTTCTCTACCTTTTTACAAAGTAGATTTTATGCGACATTGGCGGTGAAAGAGTTAATTATATTACATGAAAGTAGCATACATACGAGCGTCACATAGACTCCCCATAAATCCGGACCTGCAGGTACATTTAAAGCCGTTGCCATTGTTCGAACATGTTCCGTGAACACATGGATTCGTTGTGCATGGACTGATGGCTGAAATATAATGTGTGTTTGTTGTTGTGGGGTATTTTTGGGAGAGGGGTTGGGGGAGGGGTTGGGGAGAGGTTGTAGGAGGGGTTGGGGAGGGGTTGGGGAGAGGTTGCAGGAGGGTTGGGGGAGGGTTGGGGTAAGGGGAGGGGTTGGGGTAAGGGGAGGGGTTGGGAGGGGTTGGAGAGAGGTTGCAGGAGGGGTTGGGGGAGGGGTTGGGGAGGGGTTGGGGAGAGGTTGCAGGAGGGTTTGGGGGAGGGGTTGGGGAGAGGTTGCAGGAGGGGTTGGGGGAGGGGTTGGGCGAGGGGCTGGGGAGTAACGACGCACATACAGAGTATGTTATATGAAATATAGTAGCGCTTATGATCGGAGGAAGACATTAAACAGGTATACAGGCACGTATTGACACCCCAAGCAGAACCACCGACCGACTACAAGTAACATGGCACGTTGGTATTTTTTATGTAGCTCAGTTTGTGTTTTAAATTCATTGTTCATTCAGTGGCATATTTGTACAAAGTATCACGACCACTCTGTGTGCCATGGCCTATGTACAAAGTACCATGACCACTCTGTTTGCCATGGCTTACTGTACAATGTGTCACGACCACTATGTTTGCCATGGCTTACTGTACAAAGTATCACGACCACTCTGTTTGCCATGGCCTATGTACAAAGTGTCATGACCACTCTGTTTGCCATGACTTACTGTACAAAGTACCACGATCACTCTGTTTGCCATGACTTACTGTACAAAGTATCACGACCACTCTGTTTGTCATGGCTTACTGTACAAAGTGTCACGATCACTCTGTTTGTGATGGCTTACTGTACAAAGTATCACGACCACTCTGTTTACCATGGCTTACTGTACAAAGTAGCACGACCACTCTGTTTGTCATGGCTTACTGTACAAAGTATCGCGACCACTCTGCTTGTCATGGCTTACTGTACAAAGTATCACGACCACTCTGTTTGCCATGGCTTACTGTACAAAGTATCACGACCACTCTGTTTGCCATGACTTACTATACAAAGTATCACGACCACTCTGTTTTACCATGGTTTATTGGAGTTCAGCGCCGTTGATGATCGTGCATATATTCTCTCAATAAGCCGAAAATGATCCAATATGTAAAATAGTTGACTGTTTGAGGTGGGTAGCACTGAAAACAATGCCAATGTTGTACATAGTGGATCCATGTGAGGCTTATATCTTACTTAAAACACATTTACCAAGACCTTACTAACTAAAATTAAATGTCGTACATGTACGCATAGGATTGGTTATACTCTGGTGTTTTGATAGCAGTACAATATTAATAATAATGGACTGCAAGTACAAAGGTATGGCGTCACGACAGCGGATATCATACTCTGTGGTCTATTGAGAGCAGTACAATATTAATAATAATGGACTGCATGTACACAGGTATGACGTCACGAATGTGGATATCATACTCTGGTCTTTTGAGAGCAGTACAATATTAATAATAATGGACTGCAAGTACAAAGGTATGACGTCACGACAGCGGATATCATACTCTGTGGTCTATTGAGAGCAGTACAATATTAATAATAATGGACTGCAAGTACAAAGGTATGACGTCACGAACGTAGATATCATACTCTGGTCTTTTGAGAGCAGTACAATATTAATAATAATGGACTGCAAGTACAAAGGTATGACGTCACGACAGCGGATATCATACTCTGGTCTTTTGAGAGCAGTACAATATTAATAATAATGGACTGTAGTACAATATGTATGACATCAGGACAGTGTTTTAAAATTTATTCTTTGCTGGATTTACACGAAGCCGGGTAAAACAACCGACCTTCCGCAATGTAGTTGAATAGCTTCCTCACATGCACGAATTCGAGACCACCAGTGGGGTTCGAACCTACAGTGGTGAGGGTAATTGATTTGAAGTCAAAGAAGGGGTTCCAATAAACTTCGAATGAATTATGCATACTACAGGAAGACTTGCGCTATAGTAACATCTCACCTGCGTCACAAAGTAGTCCAGTGAATCCCGAATTGCGAAGACTTACGCTATAGTAACATCTCACCTGCGTCACAAAGTAGTCCAGTGAAATAGTAACATCTCACCTGCGTCACAAAGTAGTCCAGTGATATAGTAACATCTCACCTGCGTCACAAAGTAGTCCAGTGATATAGTAACATCTCACCTGCGTCACAAAGTAGTCCAGTGATATAGTAACATCTCACCTGCGTCACAAAGTAGTCCAGTGAATCCCGAATTGCAGGTACATTGAAACGTTCCATTTGTCAACGTTGTACAAACTCCGTGGACACAAGGCGATGCTAAACAAGGATTGAATGAAGTAGATGAACAAGCTGGTCTGAACAATACCCCGCGGACACAGGGCGATGCTAAACAAGGATTGAATGAAGTAAATGAACAAGCTGGTCTGAACAATACCCCGCGGACACAGGGCGATGCTAAACAAGGATTGAATGACGTAAATACGCAAGCTGGTCTGAACAATACCCCGCGGACACAGGGCGATGCTAAACAAGGATTGAATGACGTAAATACGCAAGCTGGTCTGTACAATACCCCGCGGACACAGGGCGATGCTAAACAAGGATTGAATGAAGTAAATACGCAAGCTGGTCTGTACAATACCCCGCGGACACAGGGCGATGCTAAACAAGGATTGAATGAAGTAAATACGCAAGCTGGTCTGTACAATACCCCGCGGACACAGGGCGATGCTAAACAAGGATTGAATGAAGTAAATACGCAAGCTGGTCTGAACAATACCCCGCGGACACAGGGCGA
>CM026388.1:26852541-26917082 GCA_014843695.1 Archivesica marissinica
GTTCGCTATATAATATAGGTAAGTATTATATTGGACTGGTTCGCTATATAATATAGGTAAGTATTATATTTGACTGGTTCGCTATATAATATAGGTAAGTATTATATAGGACCAGTTCGCTATATAATATAGGTAAGTATTATATCTGACCAGTTCGCTATATAATATAGGTAAGTATTATATTGGACTGGTTCGCTATATAATATAGGTAAGTATTATATCTGACCAGTTCGCTATATAATATAGGTAAGTATTATATTGGACTGGTTCGCTATATAATATAGGTAAGTATTATATCTGACCAGTTCACTATATAATATAGGTAAGTATTATATTGGACTGGTTCGCTATATAATATAGGTAAGTATTATATCTGATTGGTTCGCTATATAATATAGGTAAGTATTATATATGACCAGTTCGCTATATAATATAGGTAAGTATTATATCGGACTGGTTCACTATATAATATAGGTAAGTATTATATCTGATTGGTTCACTATATAATATAGGTAAGTATTATATCTGATTGGTTCGCTATATAATATAGGTAAGTATTATATCTGATTGGTTCGCTATATAATATAGGTAAGTATTATATAGGACCAGTTCGCTATATAATATAGGTAAGTATTATATTGGACTGGTTCGCTATATAATATAGGTAAGTATTATATCTGATTGGTTCGCTATATAATATAGGTAAGTATTATATAGGACCAGTTCGCTATATAATATAGGTAAGTATTATATCGGACTGGTTCACTATATAATATAGGTAAGTATTATATCTGACCAGTTCACTATATAATATAGGTAAGTATTATATCTGACCAGTTCGCTATATAATATAGGTAAGTATTATATCTGACCAGTTCACTATATAATATAGGTAAGTATTATATTGGACTGGTTCACTTATAATATAGGTAGTATTATATCTGATTGGTTCGCTATATATATAGGTAAGTATTTATTGACCAGTTCACTATATAATATAGGTAAGTATTATATTGGACTAGTTCGCTATATAATATAGGTAAGTATTATATCTGATTGGTTCACTATATAATATAGGTAAGTATTATATCTGATTGGTTCACTATATAATATAGGTAAGTATTATATTGGACTAGTTTGCTATATAATATAGGTAAGTATTATATCTGATTGGTTCACTATATAATATAGGTAAGTATTATATCTGATTGGTTCACTATATAATATAGGTAAGTATTATATTGGACTGGTTCACTATATAATATAGGTAAGTATTATATAGGACCAGTTCACTATATAATATAGGTAAGTATTATATCTGACCAGTTCGCTATATAATATAGGTAAGTATTATATCTGACCAGTTCGCAATATAATATAGGTAAGTATTATATTGGACTGGTTCGCTATATAATATAGGTAAGTATTATATAGGACCAGTTCGCTATATAATATAGGTAAGTATTATATTGGACTGGTTCACTATATAATATAGGTAAGTATTATATCTGACCAGTTCACTATATAATATAGGTAAGTATTATATAGGACCAGTTCACTATATAATATAGGTAAGTATTATATAGGACCAGTTCACTATATAATATAGGTAAGTATTATATCTGATTGGTTCACTATATAATATAGGTAAGTATTATATTGGACTGGTTCACTATATAATATAGGTAAGTATTATATCTGACCAGTTCACTATATAATATAGGTAAGTATTATATTGGACTGGTTCACTATATAATATAGGTAAGTATTATATCTGATTGGTTCGCTATGTAATATAGGTAAGTATTATATCTGATTGGTTCACTATATAATATAGGTAAGTATTATATCGGACCAGTTCGCTATATAATATAGGTAAGTATTTTCTTTGATGCTATCAATGAATGGTAAAGTATTCTCAGTGAAAGAAAATCCATCTTCCACTGTTTTCAAACAGTGCACTATGGCATTTTCTCTGCCACTGCTTGAGTTTCGTATTCCTCTGCGGTTGGATGTACTTTCTGTATATAAGCTATTGTCTGACAATCATGACCAGTTAATTATAAAGTAATATATTCTAATGAATTTGTTTTGTCTGTAGTTTTTAATTTTGACAGCAAACAGAAACTAGCTTGAAAATGATATCTGAACTATTTCTTATTACGGGCGTTCACACTAACATATGTGGTTGTGCGGTTGTGTATTGGAGTACAATGAGGATACCGACAAGGCAGTTAAAATGGATAAAATTTGAAAACAAATATTATATTAGCCAAATTCATTGGAAATGATAAAGAAAAAGAAGATTTGTGTTTATTAGTGTAAGTTAGGAATTTACTTCATCGAGTGATCGCCGGAATAGGTATTTCCACGAGTGGCGTTAATCCTCTATATATCGGACTGGTTCGCTATGTGATATGTGAAGAAGACGGATCTGTAGTCCAGTGGTTAACACACTGGAGTGGTAATTAAGGGATCACAGGTTCGATCCCCCGTCTGACCATAATAAAATTAACAGTCTTTCAGATGGGACTTTAAACCGAGGTATTGTGTCGGTGCTTTACACCGTGCATGTAAAAAAGAGGAGACTCTGGAATGGGTCGCTGATGCGGTTTTTGATATTTTGTCATCACAGAAAATAACAGAGCAAAAGTATATTTCTGATGTATACATATGTACATAACATTCTAAGGGAGAAATGTAAGGGAGAAATGTAAGGGAGAAATGTAAGGAAGAAATGTAAGACTGACGTATACATATGTACATAACAATGTAGGGATAACTCTAAGGGAGAACTCTAAGGGAGAAGTCTAAGGGAGAAATGTAAGACTGATGCATACATATGTACATAGCATTGTAGGGAGAACTCTAAGGGAGAAATCTAAGTGAGAAATGTAAGGGAGAAATGTAAGACTGGCGTATGCATATGTACATAGCAATGTAAGGGAGATATGTAAGGGAGAAATGTAAGACTGAAGTATAGATATGTACATAGCAATGTAAGGGAGATATGTAAGTGAGAAATGTAAGACTGAAGTATACATATGTACATAGCAATGTAAGGGAGAAATGTAAGGGAGAAATGTAAGACTGAAGTATACATATGTACATAGCAATGTAAGGGAGAAATGTAAGACTGATGTATAGATATGTACATAGCAATGTAAGGGAGATATGTAAGGGAGAAATGTAAGACTGAAGTATAGATATGTACATAGCAATGTAAGGGAGATATGTAAGTGAGAAATGTAAGACTGAAGTATACATATGTACATAGCAATGTAAGGGAGAAATGTAAGGGAGAAATGTAAGACTGAAGTATAGATATGTACATAGCAATGTAAGGGAGAAATGTAAGACTGATGTATAGATATGTACATAGCAATGTAAGGGAGAAATGTAAGGGAGAAATGTAAGACTGAAGTATACATATGTACATAGCAATGTAAGGGAGAAATGTAAGACTGATGTATAGATATGTACATAGCAATGTAAGGGAGATATGTAAGGGAGAAATGTAAGACTGAAGTATACATATGTACATAGCAATGTAAGGGAGATATGTAAGGGAGAAATGTAAGACTGACGCATACATATGTACATAGCAATGTAAGGGAGATATGTAAGTGAGAAATGTAAGACTGAAGTATACATATGTACATAGCAATGTAAGGGAGATATGTAAGGGAGAAATGTAAGACTGACGTATAGATATGTACATAGCAATGTAAGGGAGATATGTAAGGGAGAAATGTAAGACTGACGTATACATATATACATAGCAATGTAAGGGCGAACTGTAAGGGAGAAATGTAAGACTGAAGTATACATATGTACATAGCAATGTAAGGGAGATATGTAAGGGAGAAATGTAAGACTGAAGTATACATATGTACATAGCAATGTAAGGGAGATATGTAAGTGAGAAATGTAAGACTGAAGTATACATATGTACATAGCAATGTAAGGGAGATATGTAAGTGAGAAATGTAAGACTGAAGTATACATATGTACATAGCAATGTAAGGGAGATATGTAAGGGAGAAATGTAAGACTGATGCATACATATGTACATAGCAATGTAAGGGAGATATGTAAGGGAGAAATGTAAGACTGAAGTATACATATGTACATAGCAATGTAAGGGAGATATGTAAGGGAGAAATGTAAGACTGACGCATACATATGTACATAGCAATGTAAGGGAGATATGTAAGGGAGAAATGTAAGACTGACGCATACATATGTACATAGCAATGTAAGGGAGATATGTAAGTGAGAAATGTAAGACTGAAGTATACATATGTACATAGCAATGTAAGGGAGATATGTAAGGGAGAAATGTAAGACTGACGCATACATATGTACATAGCAATGTAAGGGAGATATGTAAGGGAGAAATGTAAGACTGACGCATACATATGTACATAGCAATGTAAGGGAGATATGTAAGGGAGAAATGTAAGACTGACGCATACATATGTACATAGCAATGTAAGGGAGATATGTAAGGGAGAAATGTAAGACTGACGCATACATATGTACATAGCAATGTAAGGGAGATATGTAAGTGAGAAATGTAAGACTGAAGTATACATATGTACATAGCAATAGTTACACAATATATAATTATATGTTTATAAAATTTGGTATTGCTTCTATTTAAATATAGATTTAGTTAGTTTATGCACATTAATATTAGCTCGATTGCGAAACAAGTTCTTACAATGTATATTAATCACACTCTCGAGACCTCATTCATGATGGAATCCATTGTCAATAATGAATAGAGAAGAGGCAATGTTGACTTTAAATGCCTTGCCTAAGGGCACAATCGTAACGGCTCAAGCAATGGTCGAACCCCTGGCTTTTCACACATGAAGCGAACGCGCTACCGATGCACTATCACGACTTCCCTTCCAATTAGATCACATGTTCTATTTTATTCTCAAGCCCTGTCTCCATGCGTGAATAGCCTGTGTGTTCATGGAACATGCTCAGCTAATGGGAACAGTTTCACGTGTTCATGCAATCAGGGATTTCTTGGAAGCTTCTGTGATAGATGTATGTGAAGTTTTTATGTTAATACGATGATATATTTTTGAAATAATATTTGTCTTTCAGTTATTTATTTGTGAAAGATGAGTAGAGATTCATATAAATAGAATGCCCGTTGAAATGCATATAAATAGAATACCCGTTGAAATGCATAGAAATAGAATGCCCGTTGAAATGCATATAAATAGAATACCCGTTGAAATGCATATACATAGAATACCCGTTGAAATGCATAGAAATAGAATGCCCGTTGAAATGCATATACATAGAATACCCGTTGAAATGCATAGAAATAGAATGCCCGTTGAAATGCATATACATAGAATGCCCGTTGAAATGCATATAAATAGAATACCCGTTGAAATGCATATACATAGAATACCCGTTGAAATGCATAGAAATAGAATGCCCGTTGAAATGCATATACATAGAATACCCGTTGAAATGCATAGAAATAGAATGCCCGTTGAAATGCATATACATAGAATACCCGTTGAAATGCATATACATAGAATACCCGTTGAAATGCATAGAAATAGAATGCCCGTTGAAATGCATATACATAGAATACCCGTTGAAATGCATAGAAATAGAATGCCCGTTGAAATGCATATAAATAGAATGCCCGTAGAAATGCATAGAAATAGAATGCCCGTTGAAATGCATATAAATAGAATACCCGTTGAAATGCATATACATAGAATACCCGTTGAAATGTGTATAAATAGAATACCCGTTGAAATGTGTATAAATAGAATACCCGTTGAAATGCATATAAATAGAATACCCATAGAAATGCATAGAAATAGAATACCCGTTGAAATGCATATAAATAGAATACCCGTTGAAATGTGTATAAATAGAATACCCGTTGAAATGCATATAAATAGAATACCCGTTGAAATGCATAGAAATAGGATGTCCGTGTCCCGAAACAATTATATAGCAATACATTTCTTTGTTTCCTTGTATTTTCTGGGTTTATTTTGTATGTTCGCACCAACAGCTTAGGACATATGACTATTCTCCAGATATTATTTGGTATTTCATGCTTGGGTGGGTACCCAGGTAGAACCATCGACTGTACACAACCCAGCTGGATAGCTTCCTCGCGTTAAATAATTCGATACACCAACATAGAGCGGTGAGGGGCAAGTGATTTGAAGGCAGTGATGTAAATCACTCGGGCATTGGGCTGAAGCACCAATCTGAGGGATTAACCACCACTATTGCTGAGATAAATATAACACACACAGCCATTTCACTACCTTTACATAATCTATGATTCAACACCGGTTCTTGAGATTGTACCCATAATGCACCAACATACTTGTACCTATAGCCTATGTACCCACTCTAGTATCAAAACATTGGGAGGTGGGCGAGTCATAGGATAGAGGTACAAAGCTTTTTTGTTCCTGGATGGGGCTCCTAGGATAGAGGTACAAAGCTTTTTTATTCCTGGATGGGGGTCCTAGGATAGAGGTACAATGCTTTTTTGTGCCTGGATGGGGGGTCCTAGGATAGAGGTACAACGCTTTTTTGTGCCTGTGTGGGGGGTCCTAGGATAGAGGTAGAAAGCTTTTTGTGCCTGGGTGGGGGTCCTAGGATAGAGGTACAAAGCTTTTTGTGCCTGGGTGGGGGCTCCTAGGATAGAGGTAGAAAGCTTTTGTGCCTGGGTGGGGGCTCCTAGGATAGAGGTAGAAAGCTTTTTGTGCCTGGGTGTTGGTGGGTGTTTTTGTGTGGGTGGGGGCTCCTAGGATAGAGGTACAAAGCTTTTTGTGCCTGAGTGGGGGCTCCTAGGATAGAGGTACAAAGCTTTTTGTGCCTGGGTGGGGGCTCCTAGGATAGAGGTACAAAGCTTTTTGTGCCTGGGTGGGGGCTCCTAGGATAGAGGTACAAAGCTTTTTGTGCCTGGGTGGGGGCTCCTAGGATAGAGGTACAAAGCTTTTTGTGCCTGGGTGGGGGCTCCTAGGATAGAGGTACAAAGCGTTTTGTGCCTTATGAATATACATCTAAAGTTCCTTTGGTTTCAACTAATTGATGTTGTCTTAACGCAATGCAATGACTCCTATGACAGAAAGTTTTGTTCAAGTTTGCTATTTTTCTCTCTCCCTCAGCTGATCCATGTTCAGCAACTCCGTGTACACATGGGGTGTGCACAGCGCTGGTGAATGGTACCTTCCAATGTACATGCAACACGGGTTTTACGGGACAACTATGTGACAAAGGTAACATGAAATTCATGATATTTTATCATCAAATTGTTGTAGTGTCGAGCACTATGTAGAGATATAATCCCTGTAAACCAGTATAAACCGTAGAAATGCCGTACCGATATACATATAGCTGCTATAAACCGATATATACCGTAGAAATGCCGTACCGATATACATATAGCTGCTATAAACCGATATATACCGTAGAAATGCCGTACCGATATACATATAGCTGCTATAAACCGATATATACCGTAGAAATGCCGTACCGATATACATATAGCTGCTATAAACCGATATATACCGTAGAAATGCCGTACCGATATAGCTGCTATAAACCGGCATAAGATGCACCGATATAGCTGCTATAAACCGATATATATTATAGAATTGCCGCACCGATATCTATAAAGCTCCTATAAACCGGCATAAGCCGTACTGATATAGCTGCTATTAACCGGTATATGTAATAGAAATGGTGTACCGATATAGCTGCTATAAACCGGCATATGCAATAGAAATGGTGTACCGATATTGTCGCTATGAACTGGTATATGTAATAGAAATGCCGTACCGATATAGTCGCTATAAACCTGTATATGCAATAGAAATGGCGTACCGATATAGTCGCTATAAACAGGTATATGCAATAGAAATGGAGTACCGATATAGGCGCTATAAACTGGTATATGCAATAGAAATGGTGTACCGATACAGTCGCTATAAACTTGTATATGTAATAGAAATGGTGTACCGATATAGTCGCTATAAACAGATATATGCAATATAAATGGTGTACCGATATAGTCGCTATAAACCGGCATATGCAATAGAAATGGTGTACCGATATTGTCGCTATGAACTGGTATATGTAATAGAAATGCCGTACCGATATAGTCGCTATAAACCTGTATATACAATAGAAATGGTGTACCGATACAGTCGCTATAAACTGGTATATACAATAGAAATGGTGTACCGATATAGTCGCTATAAACTGGTATATACAATAGAAATGGTGTACCGATACAGTCGCTATAAACTTGTATATGCAATAGAAATGGTGTACCGATATAGTCGCTATAAACTGGTATATGCAATAGAAATGGTGTACTGATATAGTCGCTATAAACTTGTATATATAATAGAAATGGTGTACCGATATAGTCGCTATAAACCGGTATATACAATAGAAATGGTGTACCGATGTAGTCGCTATAAACTTGTATATGCAATAGAAATGGTGTACCGATATAGTCGCTATAAACTGGTATATACAATAGAAATGGTGTACCGATATAGTCGCTATAAACCGGTATATACAATAGAAATGGTGTACCGATATAGTCGCTATAAACTTGTATATGCAATAGAAATGGTGTACCGATATAGTCGCTATAAACTGGTATATACAATAGAAATGGTGTACCGATATAGTCGCTATAAACCGGTATATACAATAGAAATGGTGTACCGATATAGTCGCTATAAACTGGTATATACAATAGAAATGGTGTACCGATATAGTCGCTATAAACTTGTATATGCAATAGAAATGGTGTACCGATATAGTCGCTATAAACTGGTATATACAATAGAAATGGTGTACCGATATAGTCGCTATAAACTGGTATATACAATAGAAATGGTGTACCGATATAGTCGCTATAAACCTGTATATACAATAGAAATGGTGTACCGATACAGTCGCTATAAACTTGTATATGCAATAGAAATGGTGTACCGATATAGTCGCTATAAACTGGTATATGCAATAGAAATGGTGTACCTATATGGTCGCTATAAACTTGTATATACAATAGAAATGGTGTACCGATATAGTCGCTATAAACTGGTATATGCAATAGAAATGGTGTACCTATATAGTCGCTATAAACTTGTATATACAATAGAAATGGTGTACCGATACAGTCGCTATAAACCCGTATATGTTAGTCCATTTGTGCATCTGCTATGTGATATGACTTAGTCCAAAAGAACTGGAAACAAGTTCAATATTTAACTAGTTCATTCTCAATCCATTTCCCAATACACGATTTAGCCCACGTATTTCAATTAATTCTCATGGCATCTGTCCATACACCATTTACCCATGCATTTCAATTTATTCTCCAGCCTTGTCTCCATGCGTGAATAGCCCGTGTGTTCATGGAACATGCTCAGCTAATGGGAACAGCTTCACGTGTTCGTGCAATCAGGGATTTCTTGGAAGCTTCTGCGATAGACGTAAGATAGTTTTTATCTTAATACTACCAATATCAAGGATTTAAAGATACAGACTAGTAAAATATACCGGTACCCTCATAACATTAACACCTTATATTAATCACTCTCGTTGACGCGGATGAAAGCGCCATTCAATGTAGGAGGAAACCGGAGTACCCGGAGAAAACCAACCCGCCCGATCTGGCAACCACCGTACCATCTCACATACTTCCCGGTCCAAGGATCGAACTCGGGTTGCATTGGTGAGAACCATTGCATTGGTGAGTGACAATGTTGGTATTTCTATTACCTCCCTTGGCAGAAAAAGTCTGATTTATCCCGAAATGTATATTGGTCCGTTTAGTTGGAATCTTTTGCTTTTACTGTTGTCACCAAACATATCTGACTATACTATAAGAAGGCTGAAAAATAACATGCAGTTAGACCGATGCTTGTTACGTGTATATTTAGGTGATCCGTGTACATTATTACCGTGTACTCATGGCACGTGTTCTTCTACGTCAAATGGAGGCTTTCGTTGTGCATGTTTTCCTGGTTACACAGGCGCTCTATGTGATAAAAGTAAGTATTCATTATTTTAAGTTTATAGGTGGGAGGTACTAATTGAAGGTATTTCACCAGTCTGTAGGCCTACTATATTGGCCTACTATATTGGACGAATTAATAACCACACATACATTTCTATCGTCATTGCTATTCTTGCTATCATATGCCATTCATGCTGCTGGTACCCGTACTAAATGCATAGCGATAGAATGCTCGAAGAAGGTGTGGTACCCGTACGTAATATATAGATATATAATGCCCATAGAAATATATAGAATGCTAGAAATACTTATCTGCCTGCCTGCCTGCCTGCCTACCTAGCCTGCCCGATCCCCGCCCGCCCGCCCGCCCACAAAACCCACCCACCAACCAACCCACCCATTCCCACCCACCCAAGAAATAACACACGTTGACCCACCCACCCAAACCCAACCCACCCACACACCCAATACCTACCCACATACCAACCAACCTACCTACCTACCTATCTAGCTGGCCTTTCACACACGAAGCGAGCGAGCTACCACTGTGCTATGATGACTTCCACATATCCACTGGCCACTTGATGAGATAAATTCCAATCCTACACTAATAAACACAACTATCCTTTATGAGACGTTTCCATTTTGTGACTATATAAGTTTGCTTACCTTACAGATGCACCATCATGTCTTTTGAACCCCTGCGTCCATGGGTCGTGCACCAATACGGGCACAGGCTATGTATGTCATTGCGATAGAGGGTACGCAGGAACGAACTGTAACCGAGGTATACATGTACGGGTTGTTCTTGGCTCGTATATTTTGCAAATATAGTAAATTCAGTGACTTATTCGTGTGTATGTAATACATCGATCCTATGGTATATACACATATAGCCAATTCAGTGGTTTATTCGTGTGTATGTAATACATCGATCCTATGACATATACACATATAGCCAATTCAGTGATTTATTCGTGTGTATGTAATACCTCGATCCTATGGCATATATACATATAGCCAATTCAGTGGTTTATTCGTGTGTATGTAATACATCGATCCTATGACATATACACATATAGCCAATTCAGTGGTTTATTCGTGTGTATGTAATACATCGATCCTATGACATATACACATATAGCCAATTCAGTGATTTATTCGTGTGTATGTAATACATCGATCCTATGACATATACACATATAGCCAATTCAGTGATTTATTCGTGTGTATGTAATACCTCGATCCTATGGTATATACACATATAGCCAATTCAGTGGTTTATTTGTGTGTATGTAATACATCGATCCTATGGCATGTACACATATATAGCCAATTCAGTGATTTATTCGTGTGTATGTAATACATCGATACTATGGCATATATACATATAGCCAATTCAGTGGTTTATTCGTGTGTATGTAATACCTCGATCCTATGGCATATACACATATAGCCAATTCAGTGATTTATTCGTGTGTATGTAATACATCGATCCTATGGCATGTACACCTATAGCCAATTCAGTGATTTATTCGTGTGTATGTAATACATCGATCCTATGGCATAGGTTATACCAAATTGTTTAGCTCGATTGCGAAACAAGTTCTTACAACTTATATTGATCACTGCCGAGACCTCATTCCGGAGGGAATCCATCTCCACAAGGGAGAGAGAAGAGGCATGTGGAATTTAAATGCCTTGCCTAAGGGCACACTCGTAACTGCTACAGCTGGACGCGAACTCGGGGACTTTCGCACCTGAAGTGAACGCGCTACCACTGCGCGATCATGACTTCTACAATGTCATTTCAGAGATAAAAGATTGTAAAGACCTCCAGGACAACAACATTGTCAGCGGTACAGGAGACCATGTGTATTTGGTGCATCTGAATGGTAGCCCGGTCAATGTCAGGTGTGACATGGCTACACTAGGGGGAGGGTGGACAGTACGTTGCTTACATGTATTTATCCTACCTTCATGCAAAATAATGTACACAAACGGCCTGCTTAATAAATTTTGCTTTATTAGTCAGTGCCTAATAAAGCTTTCGTGACGTCATAGGGCTAACCGTGGATATAAATAGAAATATCAATGCGCAACATATTACCAAGTGCGTAGTGAGTTTGTAAGCTGTCATGGCTAGTTTGTTTGTTTTTGTGTCGGGTGCACACTCAGAGCCTCGCCGTGTATTTTTTCTCCAACTCGCCTAATAAATTAAAATTTATAAGACAGTAACCTAATATTCTCTATTTACTTGGTTTGTAGGGAGTCCTCCGTCCGTGGCCGAGTGGTTAAGGTCGTTGGTTTCCAATCACTTACCCATAACTGATGTAGGTTCGAATCCCAATTGTGGTGTCAAATACTTTCATTTGAGAAAGACAACCTGCTCATTTGCAGAAGATCTGTGGTTCTACCCGGATGGCAGTCCAGTCTGAAATACTGCTCAAAGGGGCACATGGGTTCGTCCTCCACCATAAGAGTCGTCATACGACCAACTATGTTTGTGCGGCTTTCAACATTTAGGTGCGAAAGGTCCTGAGTTCGAGTCCTGATGGCGCCGTTACGATTGTGCCCTTAGGCAAGGCATTTAATTTCCACGTTGCCTCTTCTCTCTCCCTCGTGGCGATGGATTCCATCAGGAATGAGGTATCGAGAGTGATTAATATAAGTTGTAAGAACTTGTTTCGCAATCGAGCTAAATTAAATTTGTATAAACTAAAATAAACCACTAAAAGCAAACATATTTTTTATTGTCGTGAAATAATTGCCTTTGTTTACTGTATTGGGTGATCGGTATACAACCATAGTGTCTTAAGCAACCAGCCAAGGGAGTCACAGAAAATGGCTGATTAGCACAGTCGGATGCATAATAGAGGTCAACAGTAGAATAAAACAACTTACTGATATTGTGAATCTGGAAATTGGCTGCAGATTAATACAGGTTGGCTGTTTAACAGAGGTGACTTGGGGAGGGCAGTTTACTAATGTTGCTAGAACTTGTTGCACCAACCCATTTTGCATTTTTATCACCGTCTCCGTGGCCCATTGGTTAAGGCGTCCGCCTACGGAGCGGGAGGTCGAAGGTTCGAATCTCGTCAGGGGTTCGTTCTGATATGGCCGGTTGTCTACCAGCCTGGCGTCTGGCATACAAGCATAGGATTCGGGAAGTACTGATGTTCATAAAAAGAGGTGTCTCATAAGTCAGAAATGACTGGCCCTTTAAATAGGGGTGACACTATAATAAACAAACACTTTTATAATGAATGTTAAGTCTATATGTACTATATATGTAAAATAGCAAATACAATATGATTAAACTAAAAACTGATTGAACTAAACAGAGGTGACTACTAACAGGTTTGACTATATAGATTTCAGATGACTTCACGAGTATCGAGTTATTATTCATTACAGGATTAACTAACAAGATGGCGGCGTGTTGAAAGTCACGTTTGGTCTTTTGGTCACTTGAGTGCAATCTGTGTATTGATTGTTCAAATATTGCAATCACGTGACTAAATACCACGTGATGCCCTCACACTGTGTGTTAAACGTGTGCAAATCATATACATAAAGAAAATAAGTCACGTGGTATTGTGCAATCTATGTATTGATTGGCTGTTCAAATATTGCAATCACGTGACTAAATACTGCGTAACGCCCTCACCATGTGTGTCAAACGTGTTTGTGTTTTTACGTTTATTTATCGTCGCTACCGGTTGCCCATATGAGCGACGCTTCCTGAAGAGATTTGTTATTTTAGATTTTGGAGGATAGTGCAATGATACAGACAGAGACCCATTCCAGAGTCTCCTCTGGTTCTTTTACGACACGAGACCTCGATTTAAAGTCCAATCTTGAAGACTGTTAATTTTATTAGGGTCAGACGGGGGATTGAAATGAACAGAACAAAGCAAATGAACACACTTGTATGCTTGGTTGATTGACAGCTAGCGTCATGTTAATTTACGCCTTAACCACTAGGCCACGGAAACGGTTTATATATACACAATCATCATTTTAGTCTGAATTATTTTAAAGAAACACTTTGATAATACTGTATTTATATAGATAATAACATTTTTGAATGGTTTAGTAGTCACGTGCCTCTCTCCAGTGAGTGTGACGTCATCATTTTCCGTATCTGTTCTATATAAAGTCGCCATCTTGGTCTCGGAGGAAGGAAGTTTCTGGGATATTTTTTTAATCAGTTGAGCGTACTTAAAACCGCCTGCTGTTTTAATTAAGCATTTCAATTATGTAAGTATAAGTGAACACACGTGAATTACTATTATTTAACAGTATACAACATAGTCAGCCTATGTTTCAACATGAATATGACTTTTAAAGTTGAATCGTACTTTTAATGTTTTAATGAAATTGCATGACAATGTTCAGTCATGTGACAGCTATGTGACAGTCATGAAATTGTGCGTCTACCATTCAGAATTAGCTCATTTTTTCCAAGAAGCGGACGTAAGAGCCTATTGGCCAAACAACATGATTTGGAGTTCTGACGCGTAGGAATTAACCACACAGGCCGTAGGTCTAACTCGTCAATTACGTTACTCAGAATAACACACCATGTTTTATTCGACTATAAATAACGTAAATACAAATACTATTTCGATTCCAACATGAACAAACTATCTAAAAAGCTCATAAATAGTTGGTGTTACTTTTTAGAAATCCCCCTAATGACGTCATAAAATCACAAAAAATGACGTCATATTTGACACCACGCCATTTTATTGCAGATTTAACGACCGTAAATTCCTTCATTGCGTTATACAGACAAACTGATTGAGCCAAATTAGAATTAAAGTTGAATCGTATTTAAAGGTTTTATTAAATGAAAGTACATGATACCAGCCTTTTATGACAGTCAATGAAATTATGAGTAGTTTTGGACAGGAACATAACTTAAATTTACAGGTTTTGATGAACAGAGAAAATAATTATCAGAACTTTGAGGACCAAGATTATTCAGCATATGCCTCAGGCTTCGGCAATATACGTGAGAACTTCTGGACAGGTCAGTCAGTTCTATATGTTATGTTATATTTCGGGTTTTACGCCTGCATCAGCACCATTTCGGGCTATATCGCCGGTGGGATGTTTACCTAACAACACCTTTCCTGGGCAGGCTCCAGCAGTTAACCAGTACTTGGGTGCACCAACCTCCGTAAGAAACTGCCAACTTTTTCATATAAATGAGACACGGCCTGAGCGGGGCTCGAATCCGTGACCATCAGTGATCAGTCAGCGACCTAAACCACTCGACCATGGAGGCGGACCTAAAGTCAGTTCTACACTTTGTTTTTCATTTCTGAGTCCGTTTATTTGATTTGTCACATTTACATACACAGAAACATAAATACAATTTCACTTTATTATAGTTAACCTTATAACCTCTGGAAACACAGCTACAGTTATAGGGGGTATTTGTGTTCATTTGTGTAAGATAGGATTTTATTTCATAGTGTTCACCGAAATACATATTTTCACGAGATCGTTAGCGCGGATTAAATCGTAAATGTGGTCATTCGTGTGGGAGGAAACCGAAGTACCCGACGAAAACCCACCTGTCCGATCTGGCGACCATCCTACCATCTCACATATTTCCGGGCACGAGGATCTAACCCAGGTTGCATTGGTGAGAAGCGAGCGCGCTAACTACTGCGCTAATCAGATAGGATATGTGTTTTCCTTATAGGCTTGGAAAATATGAATGGCATAACAGGGGATGGACGACGATACGAGCTTAGAATAGAGATAACGACGGCAAATGGAAGCATATACCATGAAACCTACGATGACTTCGCCATAGGTCCACCTAAAGAGTTTGTACTACATGTTGGAAAGTCCACTGGAAACGCAGGTAACATTGTCAGTAATGGAAATACTGAATCCAAGGGCAGGTAACATTGTCAGTAATGGAATTACTGAAGCCAAGGGCAGGTAACATTGTCAGTAATGAACTTACTGAAGTCAAGGGTAGGTAACATTGTCAGTAATGAAATTACTGAAGCCAAGGGCAGGTAACATTGTCAGTAATGGAATTACTGAAGCAAAGGGTAGGTAACATTGCCAGTAATGGAATTACTGAAGCCAAGGGCAGGTAACATTGCCAGTAATGGAATTACTGAAGCCAAGGGCAGGTAACATTGTCAGTAATGAACTTACTGAAGCCAATGGCAGGTAACATTGTCAGTAATGAACTTACTGAAGCCAATGCCAGGTAACATTGTCAGTAATGAACTTACTGAAGCCAATGGCAGGTAACATTGTCAGTAATGAACTTACTGAAGCCAAGGGCAGGTAACATTGTCAGTAATGAAATTACTGAAGCAAAGGGTAGGTAACATTGTCAGTAATGAAATTACTGAAGCAAAGGGTAGGTAACATTGTCAGTAATGAAATTACTGAAGCAACGGGTAGGTAACATTGTCAGTAATGAACTTACTGACGCCAAGGGTAGGTAACATTGTCAGTAATGAAATTACTGAGGCAAAGGGTAGGTAACATTGTCAGTAATGGAATTACTGAAGCCAAGGGCAGGTAACATTGCCAGTAATGGAATTACTGAAGCCAAGGGCAGGTAACATTGTCAGTAATGAAATTACTGAAGCCAAGGGCAATAAGACTTTCAATGAAGAACATCGTAAGGAGGCAACTAGTATCGCAGCAAACTATGCATGGTTACCATGGAAACGTGTTGTGAAACATCAGGGTACATGGTTTCCATACAGTTATAATCTTATTGTGAAATAGCAGGGTACATAGTTACCAATAACGTTACAAACGTGTATGAAACATCAGGGTACATGGTTTCCATACCGTTATAAACCTATTGTGAAATATCAGGGTGCATAGTTACCAATAACGTTACAAACGTGTGTGAAACATCAACGTACATGGTTTCCATACCGTTAGAAACCTATTGTGAACTCTCAGGGTACATAGTTACCAATAACGTTACAAACGTGTGTGAAACATCAGGGTACATGGTTTCCATACAGTTAGAATCTTATTCTGAAATAGCAGGGTACATAGTTACCAATAACGTTACAAACGTGTATGAAACATCAGGGTACATGGTTTCCATACCGTTATAAACCTATTGTGAAATATCAGGGTGCATAGTTACCAATAACGTTACAAACGTGTGTGAAACATCAAGGTACATGGTTTCCATACCGTTAGAAACCTATTGTGAAATATCAGGGTACATAGTTACCAATAACGTTACAAACGTGTGTGAAACATCAAGGTACATGGTTTCCATACCGTTAGAAACTTATTGTGAAATAGCAGGGTACATAGTTACCAATAACGTTACAAACGTGTATGAAACATCAGGGTACATGGTTTCCATACCGTTAGAAACTTATTGTGAAATATCAGGGTGCATAGTTACCAATAACGTTACAAACGTGTATGAAACATCAGGGTACATGGTTTCCATACCGTTAGAAACTTATTCTGAAATAGCAGGGTACATAGTTACCAATAACGTTAGAAACTTATTGTGAAATATCAGGGTACATAGTTACCAATAACGTTACAAACGTGTATGAAACATCAGGGTACATGGTTACCAATAACGTTAGAAACTTATTGTGAAATATCAGGGTACATAGTTACCAATAACGTTACAAACGTGTATGAAACATCAGGGTACATGGTTACCAATAACGTTAGAAACTTATTGTGAAATATCAGGGTACATAGTTACCAATAACGTTACAAACGTGTATGAAACATCAGGGTACATGGTTACCAATAACGTTAGAAACTTATTGTGAAATATCAGGGTACATAGTTACCAATAACGTTACAAACGTGTGTGAAACATCAGGGTACATAGTTACCAATAACGTTACAAACGTGTGTGAAACATCAGGGTACATGGTTTCCATACCGTTAGAAACTTATTCTGAAATAGCAGGGTACATAATTACCAATAACGTTACAAACGTGTGTGAAACATCAGGGTACATGGTTACCAATAACGTTACAAACGTGTGTGAAACATCAGGGTACATGGTTACCAATAACGTTACAAACGTGTGTGAAACATCAGGGTACATGGTTACCAATAACATTACAAACGTGTATGAAACATCAGTGTACATGGTTTCCATACCGTTAGAAACTTATTCTGAAATAGCAGGGTACATAGTTACCAATAACGTTACAAACGTGTGTGAAACATCAGGGTACATGGTTACCAATAACGTTACAAACGTGTGTGAAACATCAGGGTACATGGTTACCAATAACGTTACAAACGTGTGTGAAACATCAGGGTACATGGTTACCAATAACGTTACAAACGTGTGTGAAACATCAGGGTACATGGTTACCAATAACGTTACAAACGTTTGTGAAACATCAGGGCACATGGTTACCAATAACGTTAGAAACTTATTGTGAACTCTCAGGGTACATAGTTACCAATAACGTTACAAACGTGTGTGAAACATCAGGGTACATGGTTTCCATACCGTTAGAAACCTATTGTGAAATAGCAGGGTGCATAGTTACCAATAACGTTACAAACGTGTATGAAACATCAGGGTACATGGTTTCCATACCGTTAGAAACGTATTGTGAAATATCAGAGTACATGGTTACCAATAACGTTACAAACGTGTGTGAAACATCAGGGTACATGGTTTCCATACCGTTAGAAACGTATTGTGAATTATCAGGGTACATGGTTACCAATAACGTTACAAACGTGTGTGAAACATCAGGGTACATGGTTTCCATACCGTTAGAAACATATTTGAAACAGTATGTATGATATAATTATTGATTACATATATGTGATATTTTGATTACATATACCGGTATATATGATATAATATACCCTTTCAAATAACATATATTGATTACTATTAGTTTACTATACCTTTAAATTGTAATCATTGTTTTATTAGTTTACTTTACCTTTAAATTGTAATCATTGTTTTATTAGTTTACTTTACCTTTAAATTATAATCATTGTTTTATTAGTTTACTTTACCTTTAAATTGTAATCATTGTTTTATTAGTTTACTATACCTTTAAATTGTAATCATTGTTTTATTAGTTTACTTTACCTTTAAATTATAATCATTGTTTTATTAGTTTACTTTACCTTTAAGCTTAAACTTTATTTATTTTACAACGATTGCGAAGCAAGTTTTAACAACTTATATTAATCACTCTCGTTGGCGCGGATGAAAGCGTATATGTTGTCATTCATGTGGGAGGAAACTGGAGTACGTGGAGAAAACCCACCTGTCTGATCTGGCGACCACTGTACCATCTCACATACTTGCCGGTCCTAGGATCGAACCCAGGTTGTATTGGTGAGAAGCGAGCGTACTAACCACTGTGTTAATCGGATTTTTTACCTTTAAATTGTAATCATTATTTTATTAGTTTACAGTAAACTTAATTCTTTAATTTTAAATCATGACGACAATTGTATGATTCTGTTTTTTGATTTTTTTATCCTATGTACACGTATTGTAAAGCACTTTTGAACGTATGTTGCTGTATGAAAAGAGTGCTATATACATCCGCTATAATAATAATACTTACATAAACGCGTATTTATCATATATTAGTTTATACAAATTTAGTTTAGCTCGATTGCGAAACAAGTTCTTATAACTTAATCACTCTCGAGACCTCATTCCTGATGGAATCCAATGCAATGAGGGAGAGAGAAGAAGCAATGTGGAATTTAAATGCCTTGCCTAACGGCTCCAGCGGGGCTCCAACTTCAGGCCTTTCGCTATCACGACTTCCACGATATCATATATTATGCGGACACGTGTATATTATATTGCATATCTGATGAATTCCATGACACAGTTCCGTAGTTTTCCATTGCGAATACGGACACAATTTAAGGAATTGTGGTCTGTTATAATTATTTGAACTATTTATAATCTTTATTATACCCAGCAAGCATGGCTTGGTGTCACAATTCTAATGAACTCCATGACACAGTTCCGGAGTTTTTCATTGCAAATACGGACACAATTTAACAAATTGTCGTCTGCTATAATTATTTGAACTATTTATAATCGTTATTTTACCCAGCATGCAAAGAGTTAATGAGCTACACTGTAGTTCCAATAGTGCTACGGTTTTATCTTTGGTGTTAATACATTTGTTCAATGTTGTTACCAATAGCAATAGCGGTAAAAAAAACTTTGCCCTACGTCAGTAGTTTGATGTTCCGTTATAATTCGATTGTCCTTATTGATTTGCCGAAATGGTCATTGTTGCCAGAGGATGTAAAAATATTTAATTAATTCTCGTTTTCGCTTGATATATCAGTAATTCATTAACAAATGACGTCATTTCCTAGATAAATCCAGCTCAATGACGTCATAATTAATTTTATTTTTATTTTATAATTATGTAGATTTAATTTGTTTGTTATTGGAACATCACACATAGGCAGTAACACTGCACTGTGATTTACAACAGTGTATACAACGATGATCTGTCTACAAATGACTCAATAGAAAGCACATTGATACAATTGTATTCTTCTTGTTTCAGGGGATTCCCTGACTGGACACAGTGGATTCGGTTTCACCACAAAAGGAGTCGACCGTGACAGTAATTCGGGAGCCAACTGCGGTGTCTATCTACACGGGGCCTGGTGGTTTCACAATTGCTATGACTCATGTCTGACGTGCCCCTACTTGATTCCAGGCAAGATTGAATGCCGCTCGTTTTCTTGGAACAGCTTGGGGTATTGCATTGCTCTTAAGTCGGCAAGAATGATGGTTCGTCCTCTGTGAAATGCAAACAAATAATCAAATAAATCTACTTGCATGCTAGTTATAACTTGTACTGTGATTTCCAAATATGATATTAGTTTAAACAATATTTTATTTTTTTGAATATACATAGACTGGTATACATAATATGTACATACGTGTAGGATTGAGGAGAAAGCAATTTGCTTATAAATTATGGTTACCTCTTTCCCAATTATGATATTGTTAATGCAGATTTACCTGTCCCTTTTAGAGGTCATACGAATATTCATAGGTCATAGTATATACATAGTTCCCGTGTGACGTCATCATTCCTACTCTGGCTGCCATTTTGATTGGCAAAGTTGATCATATATTATAAATAATGTATAATAGTGTAATTTTGTTTTCTTCATACACTATTTGTTTTTCGCCCCATCATGGCCGTTTAGATCCAATGGTACACATATATGAAAACCCATTTGACCTTTCAAACAAGCCACACCATTAACCTGGAGGATGACCGTTCAAAGTCAAATCAAGGTCACTTGAATATCTCGATAAATATGCAAGACATTTTAAGACTTGCAATGCATAGGAAACTTCACATGGCCCTTTAAATTGGGCTATGACCTTGATATGACCTTTAAATATCAATCTCTAGGTTAGGCGAATATATACCGTTATGCGAATATCTACCACTGTAAGTTGTTATAGCATGATGCCAATTAATTATAAACCATTATACAATGCATTATGTAGCAATTTTGTTTCCCTCCTGTTTTATGTCGCTTTAACCAGCAGCTACAACGGTGCAAATCCAAATAGATTGACCGCATTCGGTAAGTACACCTGCGAGACAAAACGCACAACCTCCGAAAGTAAAGAGGTTACAGAGGAACCACGCAGCACTGGTAATAGCACAGGCAGTGAACTGTTGGTAGCACACTACTTCTGGTTTTTGCGTAATACTGACAACTTGCTTTCTTTCCGTTGATTTGCGAACAGCATTTGATGCATCCGGGAGAATATGATTTAAACTCAGTCTAATTTCTTCTTTATCAATATCACATCCATCTTTAATACCATCGCAGTGCTTCACACGGTGTCCAACATTAAAACTGCGGTTGAATGTATCAAATAAGCCGACGGCTGTTGTTATTTCGCTGAAAGCTTCATCGTCAAAATCACCGTCGTAATTGTTAACTACTTTCCGGATATATTTCATTGGATTCTTGTCATCGTCTGGTATCTCTCTCCATAATGCATGCTATGTATTTGATGCATTTGTCTTTCTCTACTTTATTGAGAAGATCTTCGGTGTTAGATAGTATGTCTTTGAGCTGCCGTAGCTTCTCACGTACTTCGTCTAATGATATTGCCCCTTCGTTACAAATAACGCACACAGCAAGTAAGAGACAAATCACAGACGGATCTGTATGTGAAAATTATGTTTGTATGTTATGAAAGAACAAACTAAATTATAAATAAAAATATTTAAAAAAATATCTGAAGGTGAACCTCTTCGGTAATGCATGTGAAAATTATGTTTGTATGTTATGAAAGAACAAACTAAATTATAAATACAAATATTTAAAAAATATCTGAAGGTGAACCTCTTTTCGGTAATGCATGTGAAAATTATGTTTGTATGTTATGAAAGAACAAACTAAATTATAAATAAAAATATTAAAAAATATCTGAAGGTGAACCTCTTCGGTAATGCATGTGAAAATTATGTTTGTATGTTATGAAAGAACAAACTAAAGTATAAATAAAAATATTAAAATATATCTGAAGGTGAACCTCTTCGGTAATGCATGTGAAAATTATGTTATGTTATGAAAGAACAAACTATTTTATAAATAAAAATGTTTAAACATATCTGAAGGTGAAACTCTTCGGTAATGCTTGTGAAAATTATGTTTATATGTTATGAAAGAACAAACTAAATTATAAATAAAAATGTTTAACCATATCTGAAGGTGAAACTCTTCGGTAATGCATGTGAAAATTATGTTTGTATGTTATGAAAGAACAAACTAAATTATAAATAAAAATCTAAAATGACTAATCTCTTCAGGAGGCGTCGTTCATATGGGCAACCGGTAGCGACGATAAATAAACGTAAAAGACACACGAATGACCACACATACGCTTTCATCCGAGCCAACGAGAGTGATTAATATAAGTTGTAAAAATTTGCTTCGCAATCGTTGTAAAATAAATAATGATTAAATAAAATACTTCGTTTTAATTTGATATACATTTGTAATTGGATAAAACTGTCACATGTTAGTTGCCGATGACGATATAAAATACCACGTGCTTGTTTTTACGATGATAAGGTTAATATACAGACGGACGGACTCACGAATGCACAAGCACAATACACACATGTGTTTGCCCTATGGCCAATAGAGTAAGTAAACATTACTTACTATATGACCATAGGGCAAACAAACAAAATATGTGACTTGTGCCTGTGCACGAATGGGTAAGTAAGTGGCTATGACATTGTTCTCTTTTTTGGTCTCTTAGCCACGCACTTTTGTTTAAATACTTTACATAAACTTTATATTAGCTCGATTGCGAAACAAGTTTTTACAACTTATATTAATCACTATCGAGACATCATGTCTGATGGAATCCATCGCCACGAGGGAGAGAGAAGTGGAATTTAAGTGTCTTGACTAAGGGCACACTCGTAACGGCTCTAGCTATAACTAATGTCGATAGAACTCGTGGCCCCGATTGTGTTTATAAATTGTCATGTCCTGTAGATATATATGTCCTGAAACATGTGATATCCAATAGTTATATATGTCCTGAAACATGTGATATCCAATAGGTATATATGTCCTGAAACATGTGATATCCAATAGGTATATGTCCTGAAACATGTAATATATTAACATGGCAAGGACCCATCAATTCATTTTTAGAAACGTAGATTCTAAAGCGACAGTTAGCATGCACAGTATGTTATCAGGATTCTATTTCTTTACAATAACTATTTTGATGGGAAAGGCTATAATGAATAGTTTATACAAATTTATTTTAGCTCGATTGCAAAACAAGTTCATACAACTTATATTAATCACTATCGAGACATCATTCCTGATGGAATCCATCGCCACGAGGGAGAGAAGAGGTAATGTGGAACTTAAGTGTCTTGACTAAGGGCACAATCGTAACGGCTACAGCTATAAATAATGTCGATAGAACTTGTGGCCCCGACCCGATTGTGTTTATAAATTGTCATGTCCTGTATTCAAATATATATATATGTACACTGAATCGAGCAATAAAATATGATTAACCAGGACTGTTGTCTATATTCGATCTTATAAGCTCTCCAATTAGCACGCTCGCTTCTCACTAATACAACCAGAAATGTGATCACTGGACCGTGAAGTATACAATATGGTATGGCAGGGTTCATTCTAGGCCAGAATGTGTGGGAGAAGTGAGAAAGCGCGCGATCGAGTGCTTAAATGGTGTTGTAGGCGAACTCGGGGCCTTTCGCACCGGTAACGAACGCGCTACTACGGCGCTATCACGAGTTCCACGTCCATTCCATAGTCGCATAGCAGCTAATCGTAGTCAATTGGACATAAACACCCGTCAGTGTGCACGGACGGACGGACGGCCTCACGAATGGCACTTCAGTAGCTACCAATTATTCTTTCATGTGTTGTTACCACGTACAACTATATAACCACACAACAGCAAACCGTAGACCATTAGGAACGAAAGAACATATTTTATTCACATAAACTATTCAGTTTTTAGTGACATAGCATTCTACAACATAAGTATAAAATTATGACAACAAATGTAGGTGATAATTATTGGCATACCATATTACTATAGGGATGAACTATAGTATATAATTTTACTTACTCGAAATCTTAAAACATTTCTAAATGCAATCCTAATTACAGTGACATCTATATATGCGCTATACTGTATTTCAGTACAACATATCAATAAATACTATTTACACCAAAAATTGAAATATAAACCTGATACTAGTGTATTTTAAAATGGACAACATATTGAAAAAACTGTATCTGTATCTTTTAGTCGATTGTTCAGATCAATCAAGTCATATACAGAACAGTATGCAATGCATATTCCATACTAGGACACAGCGTTATGTGGACCACACCAAACTAGAATTTCAGGCAATACATATATTGTTCTCCAAGCCAAATAAGTAGGAGTTAGTGTTTGCGGATGGACGGACATATAGGACATGACAGGGCACTTGGTTCTAAAATTATTATTATTATTTTAAGTTGGTTTATCGTCGCTACCTGACAGTTTACCTAACAACACATTTCTTGGACAGGCTCCAATGGTTAACCGGTACTTGGTGGTTGCACCAGCCTCCATAAGAACCTGCCAACGTTCTCGAACCAGTGACGATCAGTGATGATAGGTTACAGTTGTACTCAAGTCAGCGACCGTAACCATTAGACCACGGAGGCGGACTTCTGAAACTAGCTCCGTATTACGGTTAGTGAGCAGAATATGTACATGAATAAGTAGTGGTACTCACTAACAATCACGCGCTGTGTCAATGTACATTAACGATATCTGTTATCAAGAAAGATAAAGGAATGGTCATATATTCGATGTGTTTGTGATATGAAGTTTATCAAATCATGTGTACCTACACACACTAGAACAGTGTAGTATAGTTGCGGTGTAAAACATTAGTGTAAATAGATAGGTCGTTATAAGAATGGAATACTCTGGGAAGAAAATTGAAGACTTTCTATGTAAACCTTGCGGTTGCGAAGACAGATTAACACACGCTGATGGCAAAATCCAAGACAAGAGAAGTCAGAGACATGCTATTTGCCGACGACGCTGCACTTGCTGCCCACACTAAAGAACAGCTCAAGTCACTGATGGACCGTTTCTCTGCAGCTTGCGACCTATTCAGCCTAACCATCAGTTTGAAGAAGACCCAAGTCATGTGCCAAGGAACTGCCATCCCACCCGCCATTGTCATAGGAGACTATCAGCTTGAGGTCGTCAGCCAATTTACATACATGGGTTCCACAGCCATGAACAACCTCTCGCTCGATGTGAAGCTGGACAAACGTATTGGCAAAGCAGCAAGAAGGTGTGGGAAAACAGACAGCTGACAACCAACACCAAGATAGCAGTGTACAAGGCTTGCGTCGTCAGCACACTCCTCTATGGAAGTGAGTCATGGACAACATACGCCACTCAAGAGCGAAAACTGCAAGTGTTCCATCTCTGTGGAGAATGTGGAGAATATATGTGTAAGATGGAAAGTTTGTAAGAACCACGCCCTGTTAAGGATGACCGTAGAACTACTCCCTAGTGGTAGCGATCAGGACGATAACAAATTGGAAAAATGCAAACAGCACTTTGATGGCGATATTAAGTTCTATTGCCCGGTACATGTACATGTTGGTTGCGGAGACTGCATGATTCTAGGGCATAAAACCAGTACGGTAGAATACCTACGTGATACTGCTAGCAAGTATGAAGAGAGCGTGGAATTTAAAGATATGGTGAAGTTGGAGGATGGTTGCATCAAAGAAGCACAACAACTTGTGTCTTCCGTGAACAATAACAAAACACAAGTTATGGATATATACGAACAATTCGTCTCTGATGTTCACTGTTTCAGGGACGAGGTCATAGCGCGAGTCAGCAAACTTGCTGATGAAATGATCGTGAATGCTGATAAAGTAAAGCTCAAGAATAGAAATGATATGGAGAATATTAAAAAGGAAACTGAAGATTTAGAGCAACAAATGTCACAACTTCAGCAAAGAACACAATCTCAGATTGACGAACCAATTATACTCTTTACCAGTTCCATGGTGGATATACCCGAAATAAAACGCATCCACAAGCAGATGAAGACGTTGAAGATGAGAAACACAATTGATATGTATAGTTTCCAAAGAGATGCTTTACTGGAACAGTCTGTGAACACATGTATGGGTCTTGGAAAGCTACAGTAGACTGTAGAACAAGAAATCCAGCAAGGTAATATATCGCTACGCATTCCTTCACCCAATATATGGTTTGCTATGAATGTATATGTATCTATATGACGTGTAGCGCACAATATATATACGTGGATAGAGTGACATTGGACAGCTGGGGACACTGTTGAAGAGCACTCCTGTTGCTCTCGATTGATGTGGCCTACGTTTGTATACCAAGCAGATGGTTAAGTCTATGCTATATATAGGTAATATGACTGTTTAACTTGTTCATATTTGCACTGCACTGGGTAACACCGGGTATCGAACCCGGGACCGATGGATTCCAAATCCGACGCTCTACGACTGGCCCACGATAGGATGTGAGTACGATATGAAACTGCAGGTACAATGTATACATATTTACTCAGCATCTGTTATTACAGACATGTAGTGGATGTGAGTACGATATGAAACTGCAGGTACAATGTATACATATTTACTCAGCATCTGTTATTACAGACATGTAGTGGATGTGAGTACGATATGAAACTGCAGGTACAATGTATACATATTTACTCAGCATCTGTTATTACAGACATGTAGTGGATGTGAGTACGATATGAAACTGCAGGTACAATGTATACATATTTACTCAGCATCTGTTATTACAGACATGTATTGGATGTGAGTACGATATGAAACTGCAGGTACAATGTATACATATGTACTCAGCATATATTATTACAGACATGTAGTGGATGTGAGTACGATATGAAACTGCAGGTACAATGTATACATATTTACTCAGAATCTGTTATTACAGACATGTATTGGATGTGAGTACACCTAAATGAACTTAACCTTAATCTCCACCTCTCTGATATACAGTAATATCGATGAATGCTCAATAACATCCACCTATCTTCCAAACAAAGCTCCAAAGAGGCTCGAGTGTAATATACATGATGAAAATAACATGTTTATCAGCACACCTTATTACAAACACACAAGTTACCATAACATTAAATGTAGATGAATAATACCAGAATAGGCTCATTAAACACAACACATTAGTATTAATTATTATGATCATAATGCAAGCAGCCTTGTGCTGAACCATTTATCCAAGTAAATACATGTACTAAGATTATAATGCAAGCAGCCTTGTACTGAACCATTTATCCAAGTAAATACATGTACTAAGATTATAATGCAAGCAGCCTTGTACTGAACTTGTCACAAATAAACACTCGACGTAATGCCAGTCTAACATGTACAGAAACTGTTGTCTACAGTGCCTGTCGTACTAAATACATAAACAGCAGCATTATGCTGAACAATTTATCCAAGTAAATACCTGTACTAAGATTATAATGCAAGCAGCCTTATGCTGAACCATTTATCCAAGTAAATACCTGTACTAAGATTATAATGCAAGCAGCCTTGTGCTGAACTCGCCACTTATTATATAAGAACAATGTAACACAACGTGATGCCAGTCCAACATGCACCGAGACAACTGTATATGTGGTACTGAATACCAACCTTATAAATGCATGTACTAAGATTATAATGAAAGCAGCCTTGTGCTGAACTCGCCATTAGTCCAGAGCAATGTTTTTACAAGTGTATCATTGTCTATGTGGTACGGGATCCCTAATTTGGCAGCCTTATGCTGAACCAGTACAGTGTCCATGTATCACTAGAACGGAAAAAGAACAATAATTTCTTAATGTAACAGTATACAAGTATAAACACCCTTGAAGTGACAGCCTTATACTGAACCACTGATACTTGTGTACACTAAGTTCCATGAGCCAAAACACAATTGGGCTATGGTAATATAATTTCAACTTAGCACTATAGTATGTAATTGTTTAATGCACTCGATTTCCAGCGACCCATTCTTTTAATGGATTCCTCAGAATACCCCATAACGTGTGTGGCTGCACCAATCCTGAATGAATGTGATTTATACAACTTTGTATCATAACCCAAGTAAGCTATAACATTATTCAGGTGGGTTCTGAAGAAAGCATAAGTCACTGGTTTTCCATCAATAAACTGGAATAATGGCCCCGACTGGTGCCCAAAATGCTGAAAGTACCGCTGCATAGCGCGATTTGCACATACAGATGGTACCTCGTCATTAACTGGCAAAAATAACGTTACCGGCATTTTGCTGTGTTTAAATTTCTATAGTATTAATTCCAAGCCCATTACTTTGTCACCATCATGCACAATTTCTTTCACATCCCATTTCTTTATAGCATTATCTCTATCTCTCCCAGATTTGCAACATATTTCTCCTATTCGCAGGAATCCATGAAATGCCAAAATACACATTGCCTCAAATATTACCTGGTCATACAATAACGTAATGGTACACCATAGTGCATGCGCAATCTTTTGCAACAATTCATAGGTAATGTTGTAATCTCGTTTAAAGAACCTGGAAATGGTGTTGTCCCGCTTCCTCGAACATGGATTGAAACCTAAGGCCTGAAAATGCAAATTATTCCAAACAAGGGTCCAATTTCTTGATCATTTTGTCAGTGCAAGTGGCGTTGAGACAAATCCAGAGTTAACAGAAGAGCGCAACTGGCCTGTGCCGAAGAACGGGAAAGATCTACAGTCATTCCTTGGTCTTTCCAACTGCTATCAACGTTTTGTAGACATCGCCGAAATCGCCGCCCCTCTGTATAACCTGTTGAAAAAAGATGCTCTGTTCAAATGGACTGATGCCGAAAACATAGCTTCGAAACACTGAAGACATTGCTTGTCGCCTCGCCAATTCTAGCATTCCCGGTGGAAGATGGCGAGTTCATCCTGGACACGGACGCATCGAATGTCAGTATCGGCGCCGTACTGTCACAGCGACAGGATGGAGAGGAGAAAGTCATCTCATATGCCAGTAAGCGACTAGGCCCAGCTCTAGTATCGGCGCCGTACTGTCACAGCGACAGGATGGAGAGGAGAAAGTCATCTCATATGCCAGTAAGCGACTAGGCCCAGCTCTAGTATCGGCGCCGTACTGTCACAGCGACAGGATGGAGAGGAGAAAGTCATCTCATATGCCAGTAAGCGACTAGGCCCAGCTCTAGTATCGGCGCCGTACTGTCACAGCGACAGGATGGAGAGGAGAAAGTCATCTCATATGCCAGTAAGCGACTAGGCCCAGCTCTAGTATCGGCGCCGTACTGTCACAGCGACAGGATGGAGAGGAGAAAGTCATCTCATATGCCAGTAAGCGACTAGGCCCAGCTCTAGTATCGGCGCCGTACTGTCACAGCGACAGGATGGAGAGGAGAAAGTCATCTCATATGCCAGTAAGCGACTAGGCCCAGCTCTAGTATCGGCGCCGTACTGTCACAGCGACAGGATGGAGAGGAGAAAGTCATCTCATATGCCAGTAAGCGACTAGGCCCAGCTCTAGTATCGGCGCCGTACTGTCACAGCGACAGGATGGAGAGGAGAAAGTCATCTCATATGCCAGTAAGCGACTAGGCCCAGCTCTAGTATCGGCGCCGTACTGTCACAGCGACAGGATGGAGAGGAGAAAGTCATCTCATATGCCAGTAGCGATAGGCCCAGCTTAGTATCGGCGCGTACTGTCACAGCGACAGGATGGAGAGGAGAAAGCATCTCATATGCCAGTAAGCGACTAGGCCAGCTCTGTTCGGGCCGTACTGTCACAGCGACGATGGGAGGAGAGTCATCTCATATGCGTAAGCGACTAGGCCCAGCTCTAGTATCGGCGCCGTACTGCACAGCGACAGGATAGAGGAGAAGTCATCATTCCGAAGCGACTAGGCCAGCTCTAGTATCGGCGCCGTACTGTCACAGCGACAGGATGGAGAGGAGAAGTCTCTCATTGCCAGTAAGCGACTGGCCCTCTAGTATCGGCGCCGTACTGTCAAGCGAAATGGAGGAGAAAGTCATCTCATATGCCAGTAAGCGACTAGGCCCAGCTCTAGTATCGGCGCCGTACTGTCACAGCGACAGGATGGAGAGGAGCAAGTCATTCATATGCCAGTAAGCGACTAGGCCCAGCTCTAGTATCGGCGCCGTACTGTCACAGCGACAGGATGGAGAGGAGAAAGTCATCTATTGCCAGTAAGCGACTAGGCCCAGCTCTAGTATCGGCGCCGTACTGTCACAGCGACAGGATGGAGAGGAGCAAGTCATCTCATATGCCAGTAAGCGACTAGGCCCAGCTCTAGAGAGGCACCGTACTGTCACAGCGACAGGATGGAGAGGAGCAAGTCATCTCATATGCCAGTAAGCGACTAGGCCCAGCTCTAGTATCGGCGCCGTACTGTCACAGCGACAGGATGGAGAGGAGAAAGTCATCTCATATGCCAGTAAGCGACTAGGCCCAGCTCTAGTATCGGCGCCGTACTGTCACAGCGACAGGATGGAGAGGAGCAAGTCATCTCATATGCCAGTAAGCGACTAGGCCCAGCTCTAGAGAGGTACCGTACTGTCACAGCGACAGGATGGAGAGGAGAAAGTCATCGCATATGCCAGTAAGCGACTAGACCCAGCTCTAGAGAGGTATTGTGTCACGCGACGAGAATTACTTGCACATTTACCAATCAGTTCAAGCATTATCTTCTGGGTTGCCAATTTCTCCTTCGCACGGACCATGGCAGCTTGTCGTGGCTATTCCGATTCAAAGCACCACAAGGCCAGCTGGCGAGATGGCTGGAAGAATTAAGCCAGTACAACTTCACAATCCAACACAGATCCGGCAAAGTTCACAGCAATGCGGATGCCCTGTCAAGAATTCCGATGCAGAATAGCAGATGTGACTGCTATCGAACTGGAGTCGATCTGAAGTCGCGACCATGCCATGGATGTAAGACGTGTGCTGCCTTGCCGTTCACGAAAAATGGGAACGTTTTGAAGAAGATTTGACTACATCGTACCCATTGCAATAATGAAAGTAGAGGACGTTCAGAAGAGTGTTGAGCTGCATTGCAACTGGATGTCAACCAAAAGCAAGTCAGTGATTATGAAAGCACAATCTGAAGACAAAGATATATCGTTTTGTGGAAGTCGTGATAGCGCAGTGGATGCGCGTTCGCTTCAGGTGCGAAAGGTCCGGGGTTCGAGCCCCACTGGAGCTGTTACGATTGTGCCCTTAGGCAAGGCATTTAAATTCCACGTTGCTTCCTCTCTCTCCCTCGTGGCGATGGATTCCATCAGGAATGAGGTCTCGAGAGTGATTTATATAAGGTGAAATAACTTGTTTCGCAATCGAGCTAAAATAAATTTGTATAAAGTAAAGATATATCCGTAGTCAAGGAGTGGGTAGCAAACGGTCAACGACCAGACGTAGATGAGATAAGGTCTGCTAGTCCTGACATACGAAGCTACTGGCTGCTGTTCACCCAGTTCAGATTAGTAGATGGGGTGCTGAGATATGTTTGGGAAGATAGCTGTTCTAGAGAGAAACTGCTGCTTGTCCTGCCCAGAAAATACAGAAGGGAGGTTCTTGAGATGTGTCACGCAGCACCATACTCCGGCCATCAGGGGATTACACGCACAAAGCACAGAGTCAAAAGCAACTACTATTAATACTGCATAGGCACTGATAGAACATTTGTCAAGTGTTGTGGAGAATGTGCACGAAACAAGAAAGATGCTCGACGACCCATAACACCCCTGCACACATACGTGTACGGTGCACCAATGGACAGAGTACAGCTGTACATTTAGGTCCATTACCTGAAAGTGAGCGAGGCAACATATATCTACTCATAATTGTGGGTTGAAGCATATCCATTACCCCACCAAGGCGCGCAGCTTGTTGCGGAGAAGTTTGTGTACGAGTTTGTAGCTCGCTTCGGAGCACCAGTTTAGTTGCATACAGACCAAGGCGGCAATGTTCAGAGCAATTTATTCAGAGACATGTGCAAGCTTCTGGAAGTAGCACAAACGCGCACAATACCGTACCACCCAGCTTCAAACGGTCAAGTTGAGCGATTCAATCGAACAATATTGCAGATGATCAGATGTTCTTTGTGTGGCGGGCAAAGCAAATGGGATGAACATATACCCATTTTGAGCTCGGCATACCGCGGCACGCCCCACCCGGGCACAAGCTTCACACCAAACCGACTTATGCTGGGACGCGAGGTCGCTATGCCACATGATCTTGTTTTTGGCAAACAAGTACAGACATGTAGTGGATGCGAGTAGTGTAGGAAACTATCTGGCTACAAGTACAGGCATGTAGCGTATGTGAGTACGGTAGGATACTACCTGGCTACAAGTACAGGCATGTAGTGGATGTGAGTACGGTAGGAAACTATCTGGCTACAAGTACAGGCATGTAGCGGATGTGAGTACGATATGATACTATCTGGCTACAAGTACAGGCATGTAGTGGATGTGAGTACGATATGAAACTATCTGGCTACAAGTACAGGCATGCAGTGGATGTGAGTAAGGTAGGATACTATCTGGCTACAAGTACATGCATGTAGTGGATGTGAGTACGATAGGATACTACCTGGCTACAAGTACAGGCATGCAGTGTATGTGAGTAAGGTAGGATACTATCTGGCTACAAGTACATGCATGTAGCGGATGTGAGTACGGTAGGAAACTATCTGGCTACAAGTACAGGCATGTAGCGGATGTGAGTACGGTAGGAAACTATCTGGCTACAAGTACAGGCATGTAGCGGATGTGAGTACGGTAGGAAACTATCTGGCTACAAGTACAGGCATGTAGTGTTCATTTGGTTTGCTTTCTTGCAGATCCTACACAAGTTTTCAAGCAGAAACAAATTATCAAGAAAGAAGTTCAAATGTTTCTTCAAAACTTTCAGCAGCCGAGATCGCAGGTAAGCAGCGGTTCGTCGTATGTCAGTATTAAGCTATTATGCAGTATATGCTACGTGCAGGAAAGCAGTATGTATGTCAGTATAGTATATGCTACGTGCAGGAAAGTAGTATGTATGTCAGTATCAAACTATTTTACAGTATATGCTACGTGCAGGTAAGCAGTTAGTATGTCAGTATCAAGCTATTTTACAGTATATGCTACGTGCAGGTAAGCAGTTAGTATGTCAGTATCAAGCTATAATACAGTATATGCTACGTGCAGGTAAGCAGTCAATCCATCTAGCACACTTTCTATTTCAGTATTACATAAACTGGATTGTGCACGTCAATCCATCTAGCACACTTTGTATTTCAGTATATATAAACTGGATTGTGCACGTCAATCCATCTAGCACACTTTCTATTTCAGTATATATAAACTGGATTGTGCACGTAAATCCATCTAGCACACTTTCTATTTCAGTATTAAATAAACTGGATTGTGCACGTCAATCCATCTAGCACACTTTCTATTTTAGTAATACATAAACTGGATTGTGCACGTCAATCCATCTAGCACACTTTCTATTTCAGTATTACATAAACTGGATTGTGCACGTCAATCCATCTAGCACACTTTCTATTTCAGTATTAAATAAACTGGATTGTGCACGTCAATCCATCTAACACACTTTCTATTTCAGTATACATAAACTGGATTTTGCGTTTCTTTTCGGGTTATCAACAATTACTAGACTGATATCATGTACACGCTTCTATTTCAGAAAACATTCTAGATACGTTGCCCAAATTATAGCCTGGGTTCCAGTCTGTCGATTTGTCACTAATTTACTTCTGGCAAAATGACAAAAACACTCAATACGGCCCAATTAATGGTCTCCGTATTAAAATATATTTATATGACTGACCAGGCAAAATATATCAACGCCTGTTCCCAGGCTACCCAAATTAGTTTGTTGTAAATAATTATTATTTTATAAGATTATGTAAATTATTCCTTCGATAAACTCAAATTAAATCAATGGAGATGAATTCCATTATGTCTTAGAATGCAAACATTTTGTAGATGATAGAAGGAGATTTATTAAAATATACTATTTTAGATATCCAAACGTATTGAAATATAATCAGTTGTTCAATAGTGATAATAAGTTTGAAATAATTAAACTTTGTCAGTTCCTTGATATTATAAAGAGAAATTTAAAAGCTAATTACAATTAGCTAAATACATTAAATGTAAAAAACAATGTATAAATGTATATATATATATGTATGTAAATGTGTACAAATCAAAGCTCATGGTGCATGTATAAGAAATGCAAATGATATTATATGATATAATTAAATGTAAATAATATGTATATACAGTATGAATGCATGAAAAAGTCTTCTTACATTTCGTTTCGGTAAGATCACTTGTGAGACTACATTGACTTGCCCTATCCATTACCACACAACCATTTAACTCCAATATCTTTGTCTTGCAATCTAAACCTGCAAGGCATTTCAGCATGTAAGAAGAAACCAAGTCCTACAAGTATAAATTATCTCACATATAGAGAATTCATAACTCCAATTCAACCCTCCATTAAATCTAAGTACCCCCTCCCTATTCTTCAACTGTGAATACATGCATGTGTATACATTTTGAAATTTGGTAACCATCTATTGTACTATTGTTTAATAGCACATGCTAGCGATATTGCTGTATATAGCCATATAGTTATGTTAACCAATTTGCTTGAATGATGAAAAATATTAAATATATTTTATACATTGACCATAGACAGAAGCAGGTATCATTCCAACAGTTTGAAATATTTTAATTTCAAAACAATAAATACATTAAACTACTTACCAGCTTACACAATGACGCAAAATGACCAGCAGCCAGTCTGACAGCAAAGCAACCGCATATCCATTATTGCATCTGTCAAATATCCGCACCAGTCAAATATAATATCCAAACACACTTATTAGAATACACAGTTAAACAACACAAGAACAAACTTCTCTCAATATATATAGCATCACATCACAATTAGAACAATATATAGATGACACTAAACTCACAACGCTTATAATCCAATCACGAACAGAATATAACAATATCCTTCACACTTCCTTCATAATATTCGAACTGAAGTTACACACCTTCATAATATCACGCAGAAACGGCAAGTCCAAGCTTGTGTGTTGACTTAACTTAAACTACAAAAAAACATGAAACCCATGCAGCACGCACAATTAGCCACACAATTCAAATATACACATCATATCAATATCCGTTTCATAGAAAATTCAAATAGAGTTGCAATTAAGTGCAATTAAATAAAGTGTAAACAATAGATGGTTACGTTTTACGAAACATATTCTGTTTGCTCTCTGTAAATTAGATTTGCTATGTACCGCTGTTTAAACCAGTATTACTATATATATACCTCATGTTTGTATCATGTATGATGCACTGAGTGAATACATATTTGATTTAAAAGTCCCGGAGTTCGAGCCCCGCTGGAGCAGTTATGAGTGTGCCCTGAGGCAAGGCATTTACATTCCACATGCTTCTTCTCTCTCCCTCGTGGCGATGGATTCCATCAGGAATGAGGTCTCGAGAGTGATTAATATAAGTTATAAGAACTTGTTTCGCAATCGAGCTAAAATAAATTTGTATAAACTAAGCTAAAAGGCCTTGTCTAAAACATACAAGAACGAAAAAGAATTAGTCTGTTATATTCTTCACCATGCATTTACATTCTTCGATGGGCTAGTTACCTTTATATGAGGCTCTTCTGTTTAGTGAATACTCAGCAATGTCTTTCGTTTTAGTCTGTCATATTCTTCACCATGCATTTACATTCTTCGATGGGCTAGTTACCTTTATATGAGGCTCTTCTGTTTAGTGAATACTCAGCAATGTCTTTCGTTTTAGTCTGTCATATTCTTCACCATGCATTTACATTCTTCGATGGGCTAGTTACCTTTATATGAGGCTCTTCTGTTTAGTGAATACTCAGCAATGTCTTTCGTTTTAGTCTGTCATATTCTTCACCATGCATTTACATTCTTCGATGGGCTAGTTACCTTTATATGAGGCTCTTCTGTTTAGTGAATACTCAGCAATGTCTTTCGTTTTAGTCTGTCATATTCTTCACCATGCATTTACATTCTTCGATGGGCTAGTTACCTTTATATGAGGCTCTTCTGTTTAGTGAATACTCAGCAATGTCTTTCGTTTTAGTCTGTCATATTCTTCACCATGCATTTACATTCTTCGATGGGCTAGTTACCTTTATATGAGGCTCTTCTGTTTAGTGAATACTCAGCAATGTCTTTCGTTTTAGTCTGTCATATTCTTCACCATGCATTTACATTCTTCGATGGGCTAGTTACCTTTATATGAGGCTCTTCTGTTTAGTGAATACTCAGCAATGTCTTTCGTTTTAGTCTGTCATATTCTTCACCATGCATTTACATTCTTCGATGGGCTAGTTACCTTTATATGAGGCTCTTCTGTTTAGTGAATACTTAGCAATGTCTTTCGTTTTAGTCTGTCATATTCTTCACCATGCATTTACAATCTTCGATGGGCTAGTTACCTATATATGAGGCTCTTCTGTTTAGTGAATACTCAGCAATGTCTTTCGTTTTAGTCTTTGATTGACAAACAACTCAGATGTGACAATATTGCCGTTACAGACGAATATCTAAGGTATATTGAACACACTAAATAACGCCAAACCCTTGTTTTCTTTTGTATTGGGTGCTTGCGTCACACCAACAGCCAGCACAACCTTCGAGCAGTATTTCAGGCAAATGTGGAACCCCGGGTAGAACCAACGACCTTCCGCAAGCCAGCTAGATAATGTACTTACATGAAAGAATTCAACACAGCAGTGCGATTCGAACCTAACTGGGTGAGTCAACAACCGTAACAACTCGGCCACTGATGCCCCTCGTAGACTAATATATCGTGTATGCCTGCACGTGCTGCAGAATGTGATTCCTAGAATATATTCCAATGGCATACGATTATATGTATAGGAGGTTATCCATGTAAAACTGTAATACTGTAATGGAGGTTACCCATGTAATACTGCTATAATGTAAGGGAGGTTATCCTTGTAATATTTTTATAATATAAGGGAGGTTATCCATGTAATACTGATATAATGTAAGGGAACTTATCCATGTGATATTACTATAATGTAAGGGAACTTATCCATGTAATACTATTATAATGTAAGGGAACTTATCCAATTAATATTGTTATAATGTAAGGGAGGTTATCCATGTAATATTGTTATAATGTAAGGAACTTATCCATGTAATACTGATATAATGTAAGGGAGGTTATCCATGTAATACTGTTATAATGTAAGGGAGGTTATCCATGTAATATTGTTATAATGTAAGGAACTTATCCATGTAATATTGTTATAATGTAAGGGAGGTTATCCATGTAACACTGTTATAATGTAAGGGAGGTTATCCATGTAATAGTGTCATAATATAAGGGAACTTATCCATGTAATACGGTTATAATGTAAGGGAGGTTATCCATGTAACACTGTTATAATGTAAGGGAACTTATCCATGTAACACTGTTATAATGTAAGGGAGGTTATCCATGTAATACTGTCATAATATAAGGGAACTTATCCATGTAATACGGTTATAATGTAAGGGAGGTTATCCATGTAATACTGTTATAATGTAAGGGAGGTTATCCATGTAATACTGCTATAATGTAAGGGAGGTTATCCATGTAATACTGTAATAATGTAAGGGAGCTTATCCATGTAATACTGTAATAATGTAAGGGAGCTTATCCATGTAATACTGTAATAATGTAAGGGAGCTTATCCATGTAACACTGTTATAATGTAAGGGAACTTATCCATGTAACACTGTTATAATGTAAGGGAGGTTATCCATGTAATACTGTTATAATGTAAGGGAGGTTATCCATGTAATACTGTTATAATGTAAGGGAGGTTATCCATGTAATACTGTTATAATGTAAGGGAGGTTATCCATGTAATACTGCTATAATGTAAGGGAGCTTATCCATGTAATACTGTAATAATGTAAGGGAGCTTATCCATGACTACTTTTTTTTTTTTTTTCAAATAGTAATAAAAAAATCGGGGCGGGCCCTAAAAACGGGGGCGGGCGGGGATGAAAATCTAGGAAATATTTTATTATGGCCTTATGGTCTCCTGCTACTGCTGTTTTAAATATTATCAACGTGAACGCGTTTGGATTCAAGCCGCTAGTGACGTCATCTACGAGACCTTCTAACGCCATTTAGCACTTGGGATGCATCATTGTCTATCATAAAAACACATTTCAGTACAAAAATAAAATGTGTTTGTTTAAACGAATGCTCGAAATAATATTTGTCTTTCAGTTGTTTATTACATAATGCCTGTGTTGTTAATTCCTACGCGTCAGAATTCCAAACCTTGTTTTATTCGACAGAATTAACGAACATTAAAACATTATTTCGATTCTAACAGGACCGAAATATTTAAAAAGCGCAACAATAGTTGGTTTAATTTGTATTGTGAGTTTACAAATGACGTCACAAAACAACAATAAAGACGTCACGTTTGACATCACGCGCTACGCCATGTTTTATTGCAGATTTAACAAAGGTAAACACCGAACCATGTTAGAATTATATATCAATCATAATTCGCTTAGCGTTGCTACTTTCATGTTGGCGTCAATTGCCAACGCAAGTTGTTATGACGTCACTAAATTGGACGCCATTACTCAAAGCAGCGTAATAATTACGTCTACACTTCGTTCGTCTTACCGATTGAAATTGAAATATGCATAATTTAAAGTTTAATTTACAAATCATCAGGCTTATTCCCTCAACCAATCAGAATACTTCCAGTTGTTTCTACACGTGTGTATGTGATAGCTGTATTATACTGAGCAAAAGGAAATGTATGTGATAAAAATATCCTCTATTTACAATATAAATGGAAGGGAATATAGTACACATTCCATAATGAACTGCTACATGTACTAGTATATAACGAACTATATAGTTTCCTTTATAGTTGCCTCCGCCGAGGCATTTGGGCGACTGGTTTCTCTAAGTAGATTACGTTGTCATCTAAGTTGCTTATGTTGACAACTGGAAATGCATCTTCTGTTCTTCTTAGAGTGACAAATCCTGTATCCCATCTTTCAAAGGGGTCCCTTTTAGGGCCACATTCTCCATGATTTGTCAGCTCATAGCAGCAATAATGGTTCCGGGTTCTTCGTTGGGGTCCTCGCGCCGTCAAGAAGTCAACGTCCCACTGTCTTCGTGAAGGGTAACCGTCCCATTGAAGGAGCCGGCTAAAACTCCCAGCTATCCGCCGTTGCCAGCACCGATCATTGCTGTCTCGCCAAGTAGGTACGTTACTAAGTTAATATTCGTATAGAGTCACGCGACTTCTGCTGATCCGATGACGCGGCTTCTGTCAGCGAAGAACTTGACCATATTCCTGCTGTGAGCTGTGTCTAGGTCACGACATGCACGTTGTGGAGTAGAGACCTGGCTAATATATAAACATTTTCCTTTCTAGCTATATAGACAATGGACATGGAGAAGTGGGCTTATATATTGACAAGAACAATGCACGACATGAAGGGTATTTCGAGGTAGAGATAATAAGTACTGGGAATCACGGATTCATCGGTAATATGTGCTTTTATTTTACATTATATTCACATTGAAATCTTAGTATTAAATGGATAATGTGTTTCTGTTTCTGTCTATTATATTTAGAGTTATTGTATATTTACAATACAATCTTAGATTTAATGTACCAGCCTTTCTGTTTCTTTCAACTATAGTATATCTACAATACAATATTAGATTTAATGCACCAGCCTTTCTGTTTCTTTCAGCCATAATATATCTACAATACCATCTTAGATTTAATGTACCAGGCTTTCTGTTTCTTTCAACTATAGTATATCTACAATACAATATTAGATTTAATGTACGAGCCTTTCTGTTTCTTTCAGCCATAATATATCTACAATACCATCTTAGATTTAATGTACCAGCCTTTCTGTTTCTTTCAACTATAGTATATCTACAATACAATATTAGATTTAATGCACCAGCCTTTCTGTTTCTTTCAGCCATAGTATATCTACAATACAATATTAGATTTAATGCACCAGCCTTTTATGTTTCTGTCAGCTATAGTATATCTACAATACAATATTAGATTTAATGTACAAGGCTTTTCTGTTACTGTCTATGATATTTAGAGTTATTGCATATTCACAATGCAATATTAGATTTAATGTACGAGCCTTTTCTGTTTCTGTTAGTTATAGTATATCTACAATACAATATTAGATGTAATGCACCAGCCTTTTCTGTTTCTGTTAGCTATAGTATATCTACAATACAATATTAGATTTAATGTACGAGCCGTTTCTGTTTCTGTCAGCTATAGTATATCTACAATACAATATTAGATTTAATGTACGAGCCTTTTATGTTTCTGTTGTCGCAAACTCATTGTCGCAAACTCTCCTTTTTCTTCTTGTATGTATATGATTCAGTTGCTTCGGCTCTTACCAGGGTCTATCCTATTGTAGACTCGCTGGAGTTGTCTAGGGGGTTTCTTCTTCGATATATGTATTAATGATAACTCAACACAGTCTTACATTTCTTCTATATAATATCTTGTCTAAATTGGCATCAGAGATCTTCATATATATATAATCAGTGATTTATATATATATATATCGTATCATTAAACGCTTATTTAACAATCCAAGTGTGTGAGCCGACTATGCGCTACACAGTATAATTAACTCCAGTATCTCTAATCCGTCATTACTCAATATCACTATAATCTAATCAAGGTTTCTGATTTATTAACTTTTAATCACCTTCGATATGGTTCGCCGAAACTCTCTGTTTCTTCTATGGCTGAACGATTTTATTTAATTATTCGACAAATCTTTATAAGTTATAATTCTTATAATGTCCATAATATATAAGTATCATAGAAACAGTTTATCTGTTCTATATAATAGAATGAGATCACGCCACTCTCTCTCCTGGAGGTAGGCTTTAGTGTTCTGATCTTAGTTAATAAAATCCATTTCTTATATACACGATTGAATCAGTGTCTATATGATATAACAATTCCTAAAACATCTGTTATTCCTAAAACATCTGTTATGTTATCTAATATTACACCATCAAACCAGTTCGTCGCCTTTATATTACATAACTGGACACCTGCAACCACGGCCTCGATAAACTGAGATTAGGCCTAAATTCTTAAGTCATTTCCCGCGCGAAGCGAGACTGATAATTTTAGGCGCGAAAATAATAGCAGACGATTATGCATAAAACAAATATATATATTACATGGTAAACACTTGGCCATATATAGAAACAGTTTAATGTATTTATATAATACATTACTATTTATATATAACAATAATAAACATTTCGTGCAAATAATTGTGGTTTTGCACAATCCTCCCTACCCGGGGAGAAGTTTGACATCGCCCGCTATCGGCCGATTTACAAATCTTCATTCCTTTGAATATACAGTAGAAAACAATCATATTATCAATACATCATATGTCCTAAAATAGCATTTCTTTCGCTAGGTACCAACATTCTAATCATAGAGGCAATAACTATTTATTGAACAACTGAAATAATACCAAGTACATTTACTAAGTCAAACATCACAGTCATTGAACTCTACTGAGAAAGTCTGCCAGAACATTTTGAGTCCCTTTGATATGTTTAATGGTCAGATTAAATTCTGAGAGACACAGTGTCCATCTTAAGAGGCGTTGATTGGACGTTTTCGACCTACTTAACCATACAAGGGGATTATGATCTGAATTGATTAGTGTTTTGCTTGTGCTTACATATATGCGAAAATGTTCGATACCGGCCACTATAGCTAATAATTCCTTCTCTATTGTAGAGTAGTTTTTCTCTCGTGGAATAAGTTTTCGGGAATAAAATGCTACTGGGTGTGGTACTTTGTCAACGGTCTGAGTCAGTACAGCCGAAATTCCCAAATCGGAAGCATCAGTATAGAGTTCGAACTCTTGGTTAAAGTCAGGGGCCTTCAGTATGGGTTTATTGGTTAAAGCTTTCTTTAAGGATTCGAAAGCAAGTTGATGTTTATCGCTCCACTGAGTTATGATGTTCCCTGATCGCTTGCCCTTTAATAAGTCAGTCAGGGGAGCGGCGATCTCAGCGAACTGGGGAATGAATTTCCTGTAAAATCCTACTGATCCCAGATATCCTCGTAATTGTTTCTTGGTCTGTGGGGGAGAGATATTACTAATACACTCAACCTTGCTGGACATTGGTTTGATTTTTCCCGAACCTAATTCATGTCCCAAGTACTTGACTGTTCCAGACCCAATTTTACACTTCTTCGGATTCAAAGTAACACCACTATCCTCTAGTCTATGAAATGTCCAATCCAAGTGATTTATGTGCTGTGACCATAAATTGGATCGAACAGCAATATCATCCAGATATGCGTCGGCAAATCTATCACGGATGGGTTCTGTCGGGGATTGAGCGATTATCTCGTTTATGGCCCTCTGGAAGGTAACTCCACCGTTTTTTTAAACCAAATGGGAGAGTTAATGGTTCAAACAAGCCCCAGGGGGTTATGAACGCTGCAATTTCACTAGCTCGAGGGGTTAGCGGAATCTGCCAATATCCTTTATTAAGATCTAGAATGGATATCAGACTCGAACCTGCGACCTGATCAATGAGATCGTCTAATCTCGGGATGGGGAAGGCTTCTCCTCGAGTCAGGTCATTAATTTTCCGATAATCAATACATGGTCGCCATTCTGAGTCTGATTTGCGTACCAATATTATGGGAGAGGCCCACTGGCTTCTGCTCGGGCGGATAATTCCTAACTCCAACATTTGATCTAGCTCAGTTTTTAATATTTGTTTCTTTTCTGGAGACATGCGGTAGTAAGGCTGGACTACGGGTGAAGCACCTTGCACATCAATATCATGGGTAACACCGTGAAAACGTCCCAGTTGTCCAGAGAATAGACGGGGGTAACGGTCAAATAACTGACTAATATCGTCCCTGTGGTCTGGGTTTAAATGACTGATATCCGGCCAGGCTTTCTTAGGTACAGATTCAAGAGGACTGCAAGAATCGAATTCTTTCTCAATGTCCGTAGGGGCTTGGTAATCTAATAGGGTAGGGTCTTGGGACTCATACACCGGACTACTATCAGCTAGAGCTGCACCCTCCTCCTTACCTGTCCAGGGCTTCAACTGGTTTACATGCATAACACGGTATTTTACTCTCTTATCAGGCATGTATATAATATAGGTATGCGACGCTACCTTTTCGTGTACCGGATACGGTCCCTGGAGGGCATTCTTCAGCTTATTACCTTTTAACGGTAATCGTACTAACACTAATTCACCACGCTGGAATACACGCATTTTCGCTTTCTTATTTCTGTCATACTTTGTTTTACGACCATCTGCGGCCTGTTGGGCATTCTCGCTGGCGTCACGTAACGCTTCAGCTAATCTATGACATAATTCTTGTACATAGTTATTTATGGGGATCCCTTCATCCCGCTCATTTCTAGCCCAGAGATCATAAGTGGAATCTAGATTATCTCTAGGTTCGCGCCCATATAGAAGGTAGAAGGGAGAATATCCTGTGCTAGAGTGCTCTGCACTTCTATATGCAAATAATAGCCAGGGTAGCATCTCATCCCAAGACGATAAAGAGTTCTCCCCAAGGATTCTAAGCATGTTTTTCAATGTACCATTATATTTCTCTATTGATCCGTTGGTTTGAGGCCTGTAACTCGTGCTAGTTAAGTGACGTATATCGTGCTCGGCTAGGAAGCGTGTGAATGTTTCAGCTATGAAAGCGCTTCCTCGGTCAGTCAACAGGGTCTGGGGTTTTCCATGTCGAGATATTATCTCGATCAGGGCTTTTTGTGCATTAACAGCAGTCGCTGCGGCGCATGGGAAAGATTCTGTATATTTAGTGGCATGATCAATAAAATTCAAGATATACTGGTTCCCATTTATAGTTTTCTTCATGGGTCCAACGAAATCAGCGGATATAAATTTGAATGGTTGGGATATAATGGGCAGGGGTTTCAATGGGGCTACAGTGGCTTTCTGTCCCTTACCCGCTCTCTGGCACGGCCCACAGCTATGGCAGAATCGTTTAACATCTGCGCGGATTCCCGGCCAAAAGAAACGGCGCTTAATGCGCTTCAGGGTCTTACTAGGTCCCTGGTGTCCCGTACTTAAACTGTCATGGGCGAGTCCCGTTATATGATCCCGGAATCCCCGTGGAACTACCACCTGATCATATATTTTCCAGGGTCGAACTTTGGACGTGTCTTGAGGTTGTTCTCTCCTCATAAGTAGTCGGGGTTCGAGCTGGATGTAATATCCTTGCCGAATAGGTGTTCCTTCTTGAGCCATTTCCCAGAGGGGTGCTAAGGTCGGGTCATTATTCTGTTCTTGCAATAATTTATCAGGACTCAATTCGTCAATAGAGGGAATATTTTGGGGTTTAACTGTACTGGCTTTCTCAGAGGGGGAATTGATCTCAATTGTATTCCGAAAAGGTAAGACATTGTGATTTGTATCGGTCGTGTTTTCTGAGTCTGGGTTGGACGTGACAGTTTCATCAAACGGGATAATTTTCTTATTGGAGCGTGTAACCACGCCACAGGTAATCAAATCAGTGACAGGGGCAGTTTCACAGTCGTTACCTATTATAAGATCCACCCCCGCGGTGCATCTGTGCTTTAATACAGCCACCTTCAATGTTCCTTGGTATATTGGACAATCAACGCTAATCTTTGCTATCGGGTAATTACCAGGGATATAATTGACACCGCGGATTGTTACCCGTTCACCTGTGTATTCTAAATGATCAGCGGTTTGATCAGTAGCCGACAATAAACTGATTGTCGCACCTGTATCTCTCAAATACGTCACTTGTGCGGTGTTAGTATTTATGCGTGCTTGACCTGTATATTTGGCAAGTAATGGATTTACCATCTCGGTATTTTCACATGAGTTCACTGGCTCATTGGTTATAAAGGCTGAACTATGAGTAGTGTTTGACACGTGGTGTCCGTTTGCTAGGTTTCTAGTACCCCTGTACCTAGGTGAATTGGGATCTGCCCAACACTCTATTCGTCCGTGGCCATTACGCCTACAATAACTACACTATTTTTCTATCCGGGGAGTTCTATGGGTAGCTTGGGAATTATCTATCCTAATATTGGGTCGATACATGGGTGATGGGATATATGGCCTTGGGGCTGGAGGTCGGTGTTCTGTATCTCTGGGTTTCAAATTCGGATTTGAATTAATCCGTGTCCTGGGCGCTAATCTGCGATGGAGGTTATATTCATCGGCCAGGGAAATACATTCCTGGAGAGTAGATGCTTTCTTATCCAGAATGAACAAATTAAGCTCATCACTTAGCTGGGAATCGAACCTATATCTCAAGAGCAGCTCGATCCAGTTGACCTCGCTCGGATCACTGTTCTCCGTCCATAGAGTCATTTGCTCCCTTAATTCCTTAATGAATTCGGAATATGTCTGCTGAGGTTTCTTTACCCAAGAAAAGAAATTCTTTCTATATACAGTGGGTGAGAGTCTATATTCATCCAAGATGGCGGCCTTGAGGGTATCGTAATTATTAGCGTCTTGGACAGGAAGAGTGGCATATATATTTCTGGCCTTGTCGGACCACTTGTCTATAATATGGCCCACCCATGTTTGTTTGGCGACCTGGCTAGCTTCGAACAGTCTCTCACATGTTGCGAAGAATTTATCTGGCCTCATAGTCTGGGTCCAAATAGGAACAGAAATGTTTGTCTTAGAGGGCCTATTATCTGTATGGAGGGGGTTATTTTGCTGAGATTCCTGATCTCTCTGGATTTCTCTCAGGCGAATCTCCATCTGCATTTTCTCCCTTTGCATTCTTTCCTCCCTGTCCCTTTCTCTTCTCTTTCCCCTCTTTGTTTTACTTCTTCCCTCTCTCTTTCTCTCTCTCTTTCTTCTCTTTCCCTCTCTCTTTCTTCTCTTTGTTTTACTTCTTCCCTCTCTCTTTCTCTCTCTCTTTCTTCTCTTTGTTTTATTTCTTCCCTCTCTCTTTCTCTCTCATAAATCTCACCCTGACGTTCCAGATTTGCCTGATTAAAGAAGGGAAGTCTCATTAATTTGTCCCATATCTCATCACCTGTTGTCTGCAAGTCGGGGTGAACCGGCCCCTCAGTTTCCTTATTAGCACTCCTAGTTGTAGCCATTTTATTTTTTTATTTCCCAAAATTTTTAATCCCCAGAATGTATCTCCCAATGTATTATAGAATTGAGTTCAATAAAAGGAAGTAAATCACTAATATAATTTTAATGATAATATTAAGCCTCTATGAAAAGAAAACTGGTACTTACCGAAGTCTGTCTCGTCCGTTAATCCAATATATAATTTATCACATGTTCAAAGTTTGCACATTTCCAATAATTTAATCCATTTCATTAATTTAATAATTCGTTGACGTCTTTCACTTATTTCCAAATTCTAACACTGTCTCGCATGCACTTCTGTTTTCACACGTTAATTAATAGTCCCTTGTATTCTTCATGTATAAATCCTAGTGTCCTTCACAATATTCCATATATAAATTCTAGTGTCCTTCACAATATGTCACGATATGTCACTTCTTCTTTATTGTATTTTATTATCTCATGCAATAAAATGTTTTGTATTGTATTGTATTTCCAATCCCGGACGAGCCCCCAATTGTCGCAAACTCTCCCTTTTCTTCTTGTATGTATATGACTCAGTTGCTTCGGCTCTTACCAGAGTCTATCCTATTGTAGACTCGCTGGAGTTGTCTAGGGGGTTTCTTCTTCGATATATGTATTAATGATAACTCAACACAGTCTTACATTTCTTCTATATAATATCTTGTCTAAATTGGCATCAGAGATCTTCATATATATATAATCAGTGATTTATATATATATATATATCGTATCATTAAACGCTTATTTAACAATCCAAGTGTGTGAGCCGACTATGCGCTACACAGTATAATTAACTCCAGTATCTCTAATCCGTCATTACTCAATATCACTATAATCTAATCAAGGTTTCTGATTTATTAACTTTTAATCACCTTCGATATGGTTCGCCGAAACTCTCTGTTTCTTCTATGGCTGAACGATTTTATTTAATTATTCGACAAATCTTTATAAGTTATAATTCTTATAATGTCCATAATATCTAAGTATCATAGAAACAGTTTATCTGTTCTATATAATAGAATGAGATCACGCCACTCTCTCTCCTGGAGGTAGGCTTAAGTGTTCTGATTTTAGTTAATAAAATCCATTTCTTATATACACGATTGAATCAGTGTCTATATGATATAACAATTCCTAAAACATCTGTTATTCCTAAAACATCTGTTATGTTATCTAATATTACACCATCAAACCAGTTCGTCGCCTTTATATTACATAACTGGACACCTGCAACCACGGCCTCGATAAACTGAGATTAGGCCTCAAATCTTAAGTCATTTCCCGCGCGAAGCGAGACTGATAATTTTAGGCGCGAAAATAATAGCAGACGATTATGCATAAAACAAATATATATATTACATGGTAAACACTTGGCCATATATAGAAACAGTTTAATGTATTTATATAATACATTACTATTTATATATAACAATAATAAACATTTCGTGCAAATAATTGTGGTTTTGCACACTGTCAGCTATAGTATATCTACAATACAATATTAGATTTAATGTACGAGCCTTTTCTGTTCCTGTCTATGATATTTAGAGTTATTGTATATCCACAATACAATCTTAGATATCATATATCAGCTTGTTCTGTTATTTATAGTTACATTACGATCATGCGCAATATAATTTTTGTTTTAATGTAACCACTATTCATCCATTGCAAATTAAAGTGAAACTCTATCGGAATAAAGTATGTTTTTTTGGGCAAAATGTCCCATATATTTAAATAATATAATTTCTTATAACTGTGTTTTAAAAAAGCTAAATAAATGCAGAGAAAACATATGGCATAAATATAGCACTGTCGTATACGCGAATTGCTTATCAATAAACAAATGCAAATGTATGTATGTATGTTCCATAAATGTCAAACCCATTGCGGTTACCTAGACATGCTTTCCTGGGCAGGCTTAGCCGACCTAAGTGGTTAACCAGTATTAAGCAATGTGTGTGAGGTGCCTTGCTCAATGACACTACATACCGCTCGATTCCAAATCCGACGCTCTACCACTGGACCACGGACGCCACACTTTACAAATAATGCTTATTACGCATGCGTATCGCAACGACGCATTTTCAAACAGCTGTCTTAGATGTTTCTTCTTATTGACGATAGAGGGCGATGCGCTCAGATCGTAAACAGGGCGTGACAATCAGATTCAAGAAAATCTTACTTTCACTTTCAGTTTGTTATATATTGCAAAAAATACTACTTACTGACTGAAAAATAATTATTATAATGGGAAAAGGTGGAGTAGCATTATTACTTGTATGTGCAATTTCAAATGATATAATATGTTTATTTCATACGATATAGTGTCGCTTTAATATTTTGTGTCTGTTTTCTGCTTAGCTATCGGTATGGTACCGATAGAATATCCACGAAACACGCAGCCAGGCTGGAAGAAAAATTCCATCGGATATCATGCAGATGATTGACGGTAAGATACAAACACTGGCAAACAATACCAATTTGTTATGATTGATGTTCGAGCATTTAACGTTTTCCTGATTTAGTTTCAGTTTTACTTGTAAGTCAATTTTGTTCTCGCTTCAGCTATTCACATGTAGCAATAGTTGGATAATGGTCCTGGGCACAAGTAGCTTGTGTAATCAATGTTTATTGCGTATCTGTCAGCAGTCTCAGTGTATGGTGGTCAAGCCGAGACACTTGTGTGGCCATGTCAGTGGTCAATCTGTCAGAGAGTGCTGTATTTGAGTGGTTATACATGCATTTCATACGTAGTCAAGCCGTGACACTGGTGTGGTCATGTCAATAATGGTCAATCTGTCAGAGAGCGCTGTATATAAATGGTTATACATGCATTTCATACGTAGTCAAGCCGTGACACTTGTGTGGCCATATCAATGGTCAATCTGTCTGAGATCTTTGCATCTATGTACAGCCAGGGTGTGGTTATTCGGTGGCACTTGGTCACATGTTCTGAACATGTTACTCGTTAATTGATCAGAGATAACTGTATATCAGCGTGTGTACAAACATACATACTTGGTGTGGTCACTGGGTGACTCTCGAATGCCAAGAAATCGTGTTAATAGCCAATTAGCTCTTTGGACAGCTGACATTGCTACCCATGTACTATTCAACTTATGCGGCAAAATACATTGATTGTATTCTTGATTATAGCCTGTTCTGTGAAAATGGTAGCGGCCCTACCTTTGGACCAGTTTGCAGAGTTGGAGATAGACTTGGCTGTTCTGCTGCATTCCATATCCTTGGCTATAGGGTTACATTTACAAAAAACGGAAATAAGGTAACTTACTCACCTGTATAATGTTACAGCACGTAACTTACTCACCTGTATAATGTTACAGCACGTAACTTACTCACCTGTATAATGTTACAGCACGTAACTTACTCACCTGTATGGTGTTACAGCACGTAACCTACTCACCTGTATGCGTGTTATAGTAGGTAACTTACTCACCTGTATGCCTGTTACAGCAGGTAACTTACTTTAATCTTACATTAACCATTGTTTAAAACGTTGTTAAGACAGCATAATCACTCATAGGGCAGCTACACCACGATAACTAAACTATATATTAATACGTGGCTCTGTATTTTGTCTACATCTGCACATAAGGAATTTGTCGTGTTTTGAACTGCAATGAAATATGGCCTAGCGTATGACGTCATTTTATTAGCTTTTGTAGTTGTGTGACCTTATTATATTATGTTCTCTAAAAATCATGAAATGTTTTTGGTCATGTTAGAATTGGTATAATATTTATATGTGCGTTATTTATAGTCGAATGAAACATGATGTGACCTTTTGTGGGCCAGAATAAACACGCAGGCTTACATCATGCGTAGGGAATTCCTACGTCAGAACTCCAAACCCTGTTTTATTCACCTACGTCAAGTTTTATTCACCTACGTCAGAACTCCAAACCCTGTTTTATTCACCTATGAATAACTATGAATAACTGAAATACAAATATTATTTCTTAAATCAATTACACCACCATGACAGTACTATGCCATTCATGAATATTGATTGGTATGACTATCGGTTGTGGTTACTACCACTATTGATAATGGGAGTGGTCACCGGGGCCGAGTGCACTCCGGGGCCGAGTGGTTAATATAGTCGACTTCAAATTACTTTTCCCTAACCTTTGTATGTTCGAACTATTGGGGTATCGGATTTATTCATGTTAGGAATCTGTCCAACTGACATGTGGATGGTCGGTGGTACCCCAGTACCATTCTGGGTATTCTGGGCATACACTACTGCTCCGGTGGATACCCAGGGTCTAACTCCATCAATAATGGCTGGAGTGTTGCCCTATGACATAATCTGTTTGTGTGAATTTAAGCTCCCAAAATAATATTTTAAGCAAAACTACTAATATTGCTTTCGTTTATTCTTTGATGACTCATAATTTAATCTACACTGAAACGAACGTGTATACTCTCAATTTCCAAGTATATAATTATTGCTTGTGTAACTAACGCGAGCCTGCGGATTTTAGATTGCTTTATAGGTTTAAAACAACACATAAAGTGCCTATTAAATACATAGTAAAACGTATACATACAGGCTGTTTGTTCATTTATATTTCCAATCTTTCATTTCTTCTCATACCACATCCACTGTGAAGAAGTATTCAAATCAAACTATAAAAGAGCACAACTCTTTCAAATATAATGTTTCGCATAACTAGTGCTCACCTGTGAATAACATCACTGTGCTTACACGCTGTATTCCTCCGCCAAATAATACAGTATACCAACCTTCAGTTTGCAATAGCCTGAATTATTATACCACATTTTTACATCTACACATTAACTAGTCTGAAGTCTTCTCAAGGCACATAATTTCTCAAAAAACACAAATACTATACACTGCCTGTCATGAAAATGCATTTTTACTAAAAAGAAAAATGAACTATATTAGTTATTGGGACTACATTCGACAGCGGATGCACTTTTGCCTATTTACGTATATTCAACCGTATGCCGACGAAATCAAGGCAACAAATCCCGATAATGTTGACAACAATAATAGATTTCAGCCGTGTGTAAGATCCCGTTCAGCCAATCAGTGCAGTTCAAAACTTGTGGGCGTGTTTAACATATATGTTCTTACACATAGGTGAGCTTAATAACAAATTCCTTACAGAAGTATTTGTAATCCAACACGTTCTAATAAAATTAACAGTCTTTCAGTTGGGACTTTAAACCGAGGTCTCATGTCGGTGCTTTACACCGTGCAAGTAAAAGAACCAGAGGAGAATCTGGAATGGGTCTCTGTCTGTATCATTGCATCCTCAAAACAATTTAAAATGACTTAATCTCTTCGGGAGGTGTCGCTCAAATGGACAACCGGTAGCGACGATAACTAAACGTAAAGCAAACAAATGATTTATTTCGGCAACTCTGTTTTGTGCTTTAATTTCGCATGCGGTAATACTAATGGTACTGAATCATGCGAAATTAAACCTGCCGTGGTTGCGATCACAACCTTGTTTATTCACACCTTTCTTGTGTATTGTAACTTTGTAAGGTTTTATGATATATTGAAAAGAAAACAACAACGACGTATCTGATTTTATGACAATTTATTTAAATTTTGCAAATATATTTTATTCTTCCGAATATTCGAGTACATGTACTGTAATAGTATTCGGATATTCGGACGTTCGAGCGAATATTCGAATATTTGGTTATTCGTTGCCATCACTAGTACAGATAAACAAAATAGAATATGTCAACAATGTAATGCGAAAATGTCAGAGGCCGTGGCTATTTCAAACTCAACAGTAGTATACTGTTACATACAGAATTCAAACGACAAGTAAAGGAAACAATACAAGAACTTGCTGCTAATAATACTGGGTGTAACCCAAACACTATGTGGGAACTGATAAAAGGTTCAATACGCAATATAGCAATCAAATATTCAAGTAACATAAAAAAGAAACAAAGAGAAGACGAATATAAAATAGAATTGGAAATAAGACGGTTGGAGAAAGAAATAATTGAAAATCCAAATAACCAAGATCTTGCGGATAACCTTAAACAAGAAACAAATAAACTGAATACAATAATTGAAGAAAAAACAGCTGGATTACTACTTAGATCGAAAGCTGAATGGGTAGAAGGTGCGGAAAAAACACAAAATATTTTTCAAATTTGGAGAAAAAAAGATCAGAAGAACGTACAATTAAACAGCTTGAAATAAACAATAACCTAGAAAAAGACCATGTTAATATTCTAAATCATGTGAAACAATATTATGAAGGCATTTACAGTGAAGATTCTAATATAGATTCTCATGATAACAGTTTCTTTAATTCAACCGAAACAAAATTAAATTTAAATGAAAAACAGTCATGTGAAGGACTTATAGAAAACTATGAATGTGAAATAGCTATACAAGAAATGAAAAATATGAAAAGCCCGGGTTCAGATGGTCTTACAGCAGAATTTTACAAACTTTATTGGAATGAGATAAAACAATATTACATAGATTCAATCAATTACTCATTCGAGCATGGAGCATCAACTGAATTACAAAAGCAAGGGGTAATTACTCTATTACCGAAAAAAGACAAAAACACACTATTTATTGAAAATTGGAGGCCAATTTCACTTTTAAATGTAGACTATAACATTGCAACAAAAATGATAGCTAATAGAATAAAAATGGTTTAAAATACACTAATTAATGTTAATCAGACTGGATTTATAAAAGGGCGTTATATTGGAGAAAATGTAAGAACCCTTATGGAACTAATGGATGATGCGAATGATGATAATAAATCCGGGTTAATATTTGTTGCCGACTTCCAAAAAGCGTTTGATAATCTTAATCACAAATTTATAATTACATGTCTAAAGCACTTTAACTTTGGTAAATCCCTTATACAATGGGTTTCCTTATTATATAAAGATGCAAACAGTTGTATCTCCAACAATGGTCATCTTTCAGATTTATTTAAAGTTAAAAAGTTCGACAAGGATGTCCTTTGTCCGCGTATATATTTATTTTATGTATATAACTCTTATCAAGGAATATCGACAGCAGTGTAGATATTAAAGGTTTAGTTCTTGGTAGTAAAGAGATCAAACAGACTTTATTTGCAGATGATGCAAGTTTTTCTTTAGATGGCTCAGAAAAATCATTTTCGGAACTTATTAAAACTTTGGAAAGGTTTGCCAAAATTTCAGGTTTAAGGCTAAATAAAGGAAAATGCACTGTCTTGAAATTAGGAGCAACACGAAATAACCCAAGCACATGGTGTAACAATAACTTGTATACTTGGTCAAATGATCAAGCGTCAACACTTGGAATAACATTTACGAATGATAAAACAAAACTACATCTATTGAATTTAATCCCAAAGATAAAATCATTCCAAAATTGTCTTAATAGTTGGAAAAGATGGAATTTAACACTTATTGGGAAAATAGCTGTAGACAAACCGTGCAGTCCCTAAACTGTATATAGGGTCCACTAACTGATTGGGGGGGGGAACAGCCATCAAGGAATGACGGTGTTACACACGATAAATAAGTTGATAGTTGAGAGGTGGGTGGCCTCTGGTACTGTGAACCGCGATAAAATACACTTAAAGTAAGGTTCAATCAGCTATAAAACAGGGACTGCAACCTGAGGTAAGACATTTGACCTGTTGTAAACTCAATCAAAACATCATGGATTAAGAGATTAAAAGGTGCACACAGTCAGTGGAAAACTGCATATAATAATGAACTGGAGAAGTACGGTGCCGATTTAGTATTTAAAAGTAACTTTAATCAATGTGATGCAAAAACTATAATTAAAAAGTATAAGTTTTTAAGGGAAATTATCATCTCATGGAGCAAACTTAATTTCAAACAAACACATGAATGCATTTCCAATGAAATACTATGGCACAACACAAATATCAAACAAAACAACAATACTATATATTACAAAGATTGGTACACAAAAGGTATATTATATGTCAGAAATATATACGATTACAGAATAAAAGACTTCTATAAATTTCACGAACTAAAAACATTATACAACTTAAATAATGGGGACTTTTTGAAATATTACACATTGATAGGTAACATTAAACATAAATGGAAAGAAATGCTTAAAACGGAACCTATAAACAACGACACACCATATTACCTAATATCAAAGGTTTTATCACACGAAAAACCAAATAAAATATTGTATAGCACACAAATAGAATCAATGAGATTGAATAGGTTTAAACATATAGACAAATGGGAAAACGAATTAAATACGCAAAACATAGAGTGGAACAATATATTTACATTGCCATACAAAACTACTATTAGCACAAAACTAAGAGCTTTCCAATACAAATACTTAATGAGAATTATTCCGATCAATTATTTTCTTTTTAAATGCAAATTAAAAACATCCAATCTATGCGAATTCTGTCATATGGCAGTAGACTCTAACAAACATTTGTTTTGGGAATGTACACTAATTCAACCGTTTTGGTGTGATGTAAATCAACTGCTAAAATCGAGGAGATTGGAATTCAATGAAAATCTCTCATACGAAAACATTTCTTTTTGTAATATTCAAGTCTTGTCTAAACAAAAATCTATTTTAATTAATTTTCTCATTCTTCTAGCAAAATATTTTATTTTCAAATGTAAATGTTCCTCGATCATCCCGACCTTACACTCATTCAACATGTATCTAACGCATACACTATCTATTGAAGAAACAATTGCATTTATGAAAAATAAATTGCAACAGTTTCATTTGAAATGGAATGATTATTTAACTAACTACTGAGTTCATATTATGCAAATATGTATTCTTTCATTCTTTCATTATTTTTCAATTATGTTATATTAATGATTTGGTTCGATCTATCATTCATTACCCATATATCATGTAATAGCTTCCCCTACCACCACCCCACCCCCCTCCCATCCCCAGACCAATAATATATTAATAAACATAATCCTATCCTCTCCTATGTAACGTTCCATGCATGTACTTCTAATTCTTTTGTGTCACATGAGAACGTATATGTAATAATCCAATTTCTGAGCGTTACCAACTGACCTGGATGCTCTTTTTCCGCGCCGGGGGGAGTAGTTTTAAAGGATATGCCAGGGATTGGGGCGGATTCAGGCGGAATCTGTACAGCAGACTGTGATTGATATAATTTCGTTGGAAGGAATGTCGGCGGGGGAGCAGCGGTGCGAGGGGGTATGGATGCCGGATCGTGGCTCGTATTATACATTATATATTAAAACTTCGCCATTGCATTTCATAGTAAATACTCTGTAACTCCGTAAACGATTATAGAAAATTATGTTATGTAAAATCATGTTACATATATAAAATGTATTCTATACTGTATTTATGTAAAGGAGAGAGAAAACCAAAATAATAAAATATAATAAAATTTAAAAAAAACAAAAAACAAACAAAAAAAACAATGTAATACGAATGCAGTAGAAACTGAGTATCATTTATAAATGACTTGTTCAATATACTCCAAAATACGGTTTATTGGTGAAGTATATTGGCAAAAACGTAGACATGTCCATCGCCAAGAAACATATATGGCGGTTATAAACAAATTGTACAGAAAAGCATGATGCGAATACGGCATGAGTATAAATGACAATAACATGTAATATTCGTCCGCCTACGTGGTCGAGTGGTTAAGGTCGCTGACTTGTATACCACTGTAACCTATCATCACTGATGGTCACGGGTTCGAGCCTCGCTCAGGCCGTGTCTCATTTATATGAAAAAGTTGTCAGTTTCTTACGGAGGTTGGTGCACCCAAGTACTGGTTAACCGCTGGAGCCTGCCCAGGAAAGGTGTTGTTAAGTAAACTGCCCGCCGGCGATATAGCCCAAAATGGTGCTGATGCAGGCGTAAAACCCGAAATATAACATGTAATATTCAAACATATATATCTAACTCCATGTTGCAATGTCATGTTATTCAATATATATATGCAACATGGAGTTTATTGTATATATTTTCATATATATTGTTATAGTTGTCATATATACATCAAATTTACTAATTAGTGTCATTTCTTTTATGTGTAGCCAAATACATACACTTAGCTAAATTTATAATTTTATGTTTTTATATTGAAATGGATTTACATTATATACACGAATCTGTAGTTCGGTGGTAACATGCTGGACTTGTAATCCAGGGATCGCAGGTTCGATCCCCCGTCTGACCCTAATAAAATTAACAGTCTTTCAGATGGGACGTCAAGCCAAGGTCTCGTGTCGGTGCTTTACACCGTGCACGTAAAAGAACCAGAGGAGACTCTGGAATGGGTCTCTGTCTGTATCATTGCACTATCCTCCAAAATCTAAAATGACTAATCTCTTCAGGAGGCGTCGCTCATATGGGCAACCGGTAGCGACGATAAATAAACGTAACACACACATTATATGCCAAACAGTGTTTACTCAAGGAAGAATGCACAGGTGTAGTGGGGGTAGTGATAAGCACAATCGACCTGTTATACTCTGTGATATTCTTAATGGAAGTAAAGGCAGGCTTGATATATAAATTATGAACATTGTTATGCTAGTATATTCTTGTCATTGATTTTAAAATTGAATAATAGCATCGTTACAATGCATACCGTACCTTCTCCGCAAGATTTGTCACCACTATTTGTTATGTTCGTGTTTGTAAATTGTTGTACCTCATGGGTCATATTGAACAATTGGATATGAAATCTAGTTTATCATGTATTAATAAAACGCGATAACTGTGGCCTTTATTTACCAATACTGGATTAACCCATAATAAGGTAATAGGGAATTGTGATGGACCTGGTATACCATTTATATCTAATATCGCAAGTCTGAAGCAAATTAACTACAATTGTCGGATACTATTCCTGATTTACCTGTATTTGGATATTACTAGGTACCGTTAAAATAAAATTATCCCGATATTTAATATTATATTATATCTTTATTTCTGTCTCATCTATGTACAGTACATACATTGCAATTAATATAAACACATACATTGCACATAGCCATTCTACAAATGAGAATTATAAGAGACAATAACATTTTACAATACATGGAACATGTCTTACTTTCTAAAAACTATGTGAAAGTCGCTAATCATGACATTAAAAAATATTTAAAATACTGATTTTTAAGATTCTGACAGGGAAAAGGTGCACTATCGCGCAAATTAGAATATGTTTTAAGAAATCAGAACCACCTCTGATCAGATCAGGGATGGATGGATTAGCAGCCTTTACATAGTTCACATAAAAATAGTTCACTAGTAAAATAATGTACACATTATTTACACAGATAAAAACTACGACGCTGTAAAATATTAAAACAGGTTTTGGCACATATACGTATTAATGCCGGATTAGTGAATAACGTAATCAATTTATTTGTTTTAGACAGTGTAAGAAAATTATCACAGATAATGGAAGCATTTCCAAATAATATAGCCCTGATATCCTCATACATATAACAATCTATAATTTAATGTGAAATTATGTTTATTTACTGTTCATTAGCCCAAGTGGACTTGCTAAATAAACGTTGGTGTTGTTTGTTGTTGTTTTACTAGTTGTGGTCGTTGTCTAATGTTGTTAAAACGTGTGACCCAAACCATTTGTATGTTCATGCTATGTATTGTATCTTTATGTGTATGGCATAGGTACTATTAATTTGCAATAAAATGTGATTAAATTAATTATTTCAGATTGGAGAAAAAATATTATGTACGATGCATACGCTGCACTATGGCGGGCGAACTAGTAAAGTTCATTATGAATCAAAAATCACCGCTGACGTTGTAGAATGAACTCACTTACTTCGGAAATACGTTTACTGGTGCATTTGAAACACATATTATTACAAACACTACGTGTATAGTATATTAAAAAGCGGATAGCAAGCATACACAATAGTCTTATCCCCTGGATTTGGCCAAATTCCAAGACCCGTTGTAGGAGCCTTAAATGAATTTTTTATGGCACCCAAGAGCCTGCGCGGTCGAGAAGTCTAGCACGCAGATCTTAGAACTCACATTTCACCACTCACTATCACCCCTGCCTCAAGTTCGCTACCTATCAGAGACAAGTGATAACATTGTGATTTTATTCATATGAGATTTGATTAACCCGAAGTAAACATAATCATTGAAGTTTGTAACTGAGTATATTTTCAAACGAGATATCACTAATCTTAGTGGGAGCCGTCGTTTAATATTGTAAAAACCGGTGGTCCAAACAATTTGCATGTTCATGCCATGCAATGTATCGTTTTGTGTATAACATATTTACTATTGATTTGAAATAAAATATGATTAATCTAAATTAACCCGAAGCAGTATCGGGAAGTGAAGTTAATACAGTTAAAACTGAACATATTGTCATACTAGATATGGTCAACCCGAAGCAGTATCGGAAAGTGACGTTTATACAGCTGCTTAACAATATACAGCAACACCACAGGCCGATATATTGTGTGTATGAATCAACTGTGTTTTGTTAAAGACGTCCGGAAGTTTGAATCAAATATAATAGAGATATTATCGCTTGAGATGCGAGCAGTTCAACTGGTATATACTGCGGGATAGGGTATCGTCCTTAGAAAATACCACAGGAACTATAGTCGGCAGAAAGGAACGAAATACATACAGCTGACATTTAACCCGAAGCAAACAGAATTGGAAAGAGAAATTTATACAGCTGACGTTGAACATATTTTCAAACGAGAAATGATTAATCCGACTGAAACAAGCGGACATTGAAGTTTTTATTGCTGAAACTGAACATATTTGCAACGAGATAGCCTATGATTAACCAAAGGCAAACATATTCTGAAAGTGAAATTTAAACAGCTGCTAAACATGGGCAGATATTGTGTATGACACAACGCTGAGTTTTGTTATTTTATCGGGACGGAAACGGAAACGAAATATAATAGATAATTTATCACTTGAGAGCAGTAAAGTAAATAATACATTGATGACATGGGTATCGTCCATTGATGGTAGGAAGTATAGCCGACTAAGAGATAAGAAGCGGACGCAAGAAACACGGAAATACAAGCGTCTGATACGTGACCTCTGTGTGACCTTGATCTTGAACATGCGCTATGCATATCGCCTTCACGTGATGAACATATGTGCCAATTTATTTTAATCCGTCGAGCGGTTCAAGCGATATCAGGCGGACACAATTTCGGACGGACGAATATATGATTTATGGGCTAAATATTCGTCCAGATGAGGATTATGATGATTAAGAGCTAAAATAGACTACACATTAGCCCATACTAACCCTAACGATTATCAATATTCAACTGAAAATTAACCCCTAAACCATTATTATTCGCCCCGATACGCGGACGTACAGACAGACTGCCAGACAGACGGACAGTTGTCGCCCAGCTGTAGCCGTTACGAGTGTGCCTTCCGCGTATATTAACGTATGGCAGACACTTAAATTCCACATTGCCTCTTCTCCCTCTCACACATGGATGATTGTGGATTCTATTAAGAATGAGGTCTCGGGGGCGATTTAACTTGGTTCGACCCATTCCAGAGTCTCCTCTGGTTCATGTACGTGCACGGTGTAATGCACTGACCCGAAACTTCAAAAGTTGTTTGTGACACCGGTCAGTTTTCACCAATGGTCGTCAATTATTAACATTTGCCGCCTCGACTTCCCATTATTTGCTGTTATAGAGCACACACAATGTTTTGAAAACCATTGGCAAAATTGAGCACACACAATGTTTCGAAAACCATTGGCAAAATTGAGCACACACAATGTTTCGAAAACCATTGGCAAAATTGAGCACACACAATGTTTTGAAAACCATTGGCAAAATTGAGCACACACAATGTTTCGAAAACCATTGGCAAAATTGAGCACACACAATGTTTCGAAAACCATTGGCAAAATTGAGCACACACAATGTTTCGAAAACTATTGGCAAAATTGAGCACACACAATGTTTCGAAAACCATTGGCAAAATTGAGCACACACAATGTTTTGAAAACCATTGGCAAAATTGAGCACACAAAATGTTTTCGAGTACCACGCAAAAGTCCGCCGTTTGCAAAATAGAACACACAAACGGTTTCGATTACCACGCAAAAGTCCGCCGTTTGCAAAATAGAACACACAAACGGTTTCGATTACCACGCAAAAGTCCGCCGTTTGCAAAATAGAGCACACACTTTGTTTCGATTACTTTCGTAAATCAGATGGAATCATGTCAATAAAAATATATATTGCAATTGTGACAGGGCTCATTTGTACAACAACGCCTGGCGTAGGTTCGAATCTTTAATCTTGTACGGGCCTAAAACATACAATATATACACTCATAAATATACAGTAAAAACATGATAAAACAATACAATATTGCACATAATTAATTCCACGCGTATATACACAATACAACATATATATACTATATCTATAGTAATTCATTATAAATATCTTACCACAGCGTTAATTAAACATCTTTCCAATATAAATTGGAAAGTCTTTAAACGATTTTCGACTACCTCGTAAGAGTTCATCCATAGATCTGAGCTGAGAAACAGTTCAGAATAACCAGAAAAGGGATTAGATTAGCAAGGAGCCAATGCATTCAAACCGTTCATACATCTCTCATTCATATACATACAACAGACAAAACGATTGGACATGTACAATACAATACAGTGACAACTGCTCACCTGGGGTTGATTCGGCGAAAGTCGACAATTTCCGTCACAGACGGACATTGCCGATCGTCACCGATTCACACTCGAGTGAACAGACAACGACAAGACATGAAGTCATCCGTATATACGACGCATGCGCTATTGAAACTGCGTTAACTATGGAACGCCGCATCCGTCATATAAACACGAACATATAGAAACACAACCTGTGACACAATAACGAATACCACTTACCCCATACATTGCCTCTGATTTTGCAATTTAAATTACTGTTGTATCTACTAGTAGTATAATTTATGCTAGAAACATCAAATCAATAAATACAATTATGTCATTTCTGCGTATGTGTTTTACGTTTATTTATCGTCTCTACCGGTTGCCCATATGAGCGACGCCTCCTGAAGATATTAGTCATTTTAGATTTTGGAGGATAGTGCATGATACAGACAGAGACCCATTCCAGAGTCTCCTCTGGTTCTATTACGTGCAGGGTGTAAAGCACCGACACGAGACCTCTGTTTAACGTCCCATCTGAAAGACGGTTAATTTTATTAGGTTCAGACGGGGGATCGAACCTGCGATCCCTGGATTACCAGCCCAGCGTGTTAACTACTGGATCGAACCTGCGATCGCGCTGAACTCCTTTATAGACATAGTTACCGATACACGTCTATGGGTGCCAACCTTTGTTTTGTAGGGCTTATTGTTGCCTGCCCTCTTGTTAATCGCGGCTACGCCAGCAAAAACATAGAGTGGTGGAACCCATGCTCGGCGTAAATCTTACATAACATGGCCTATAAAAAAGTTAAATGCACTTGACGTATAGTATTATTTTGTTAAGTCGTGAACACAACTTTCAAAAGATTGTTGTTGAACATTTAGCTTCATTACCTGACAATGCGCCTCAATACAGCTTCGCAACGGCACCTGTTTCCATGGGGAAATATATACTCTTTTTTTAAATTATGCACGTGTAAATGTTGAATATATTATTTTGACTTAGTAATATCAAAAACTAACAATATTACAATTCATAAGAAACTTTTTTTTTCTGGTTATTTGTACATATTTTCCCAATTAGGATAGCTACCTGAAATTCCCAACAAGTTGTCTGTTTATATTCGGCTACTGAATCAGTCAGTGGACAGATGCATTAGGCTACCGGTACGCTCAACGGAATGTTATTGAACCATGCTTCACCTCTGTCAGCGAAAATAGATTGACACTATTTAAATATTTTAAATACGGATGTAAATGGAACAAATACGCCGAGCATAGGAATACGTCGAGCATAGGAATACGTCGAGCATAGGTATACCCCGAGCATAGGAATACGCCGAGCATAGGAATACTGAGCATAGGAATACGCCGAGCATAGGAATACGTCGAGCATAGGAATACCTGAGCATAGAAATACTTCGAGCATAGGAATACCGAGCATAGGAATACGCCGAGCCTAGGAATACGTCGAGCATAGGAATACGCCGAGCATAGGAATACGTCGAGCATAGGAATACGTCCAGCATAGGAATACGTCGAGCATAGGAATACGCCGAGCATAGGAATACGCCGAGCATAGGAATACGCGAGCATAGGAATACGCCAAGCATAGGAATACGCGAGCATAGGAATACGCGAGCATAGGAATACGTCGAGCATAGGAATACGTCGAGCATAGGAATACGCGGAGCATAGGAATACCGAGCATAGGAATACGCCGAGCATAGGAATACGCCGAGCATAGGAATACGCCGAGCATAGGAATACGCCGAGCATAGGAATACCCGAGCATAGGAATACGCCGAGCATAGGAATACTCCGAGCATAGGAATACTCCGAACATAGGAATACGTCGAGCATAGGAATACTCCGAGCATAGGAATACGTCGAGCATAGGAATACGTCGAGCATAGGAATACGTCGAGCATAGGAATACGTCGAGCATAGGAATACGTCGAGCATAGGAATACGTCGAGCATAGGAATGGGAGCATAGGAATACGCCGAGCATAGGAATACGTCGAGCATAGGAATACGTCGAGCTTAGGAATGCGAGCATAGGAATACCGAGCATAGGAATACGTCGAGCATAGGAATACGCCGAGCATAGGAATACGTCTAGCATAGGAATACGTCGAGCATAGGAATACGTCGAGCATAGGAATACGTCGAGCATAGGAATACGTCGAGCATAGGAATACGTCGAGCATAGGAATACGTCGAGCATAGGAATACGTCGAGCATAGGAATACGTCGAGCATAGGAATACGTCGAGCATAGGAATACGTCGAGCATAGGAATACGTCGAGCATAGGAATACGCCGAGCATAGGAATACGTCGAGCATAGGAATACGTCGAGCATAGGAATACGTCGAGCATAGGAATACCGAGCATAGGAATACGTCGAGCATAGGGATACGTAGAGCATAGGGATGCGTCGAGCATAGGGTACGCGGAGCATAGGGATAGTCGAGCATAGGAATAGCGGAGCATAGGGATAGCCGAGATAGGAATACGCGGAGCATAGGAATAGGGTGGTGGTGGTCGCGGAGCATAGGAATACGCGAGCATAGTAATACGCCGAGCATAGGAATACGCCGAAAATAGGAATACGCCTAGCATAGGAATACGTCGAGCATAGGAATACGCGGAGCATAGGAATACGTCGAGCATAGGAATACGTCGAGCATAGGAATACGCCGAGCATAGGGATACGCGAGCATAGGAATACGCGGAGCATAGGAATACGCGGAGCATAGGAATATACGCCTAGCATAGGAAT
>CM026388.1:26918082-26929658 GCA_014843695.1 Archivesica marissinica
CAAACTCATTGTCGCAAACTCTCCTTTTTCTTCTTGTATGTATATGATTCAGTTGCTTCGGCTCTTACCAGGGTCTATCCTATTGTAGACTCGCTGGAGTTGTCTAGGGGGTTTCTTCTTCGATATATGTATTAATGATAACTCAACACAGTCTTACATTTCTTCTATATAATATCTTGTCTAAATTGGCATCAGAGATCTTCATATATATATAATCAGTGATTTATATATATATATATCGTATCATTAAACGCTTATTTAACAATCCAAGTGTGTGAGCCGACTATGCGCTACACAGTATAATTAACTCCAGTATCTCTAATCCGTCATTACTCAATATCACTATAATCTAATCAAGGTTTCTGATTTATTAACTTTTAATCACCTTCGATATGGTTCGCCGAAACTCTCTGTTTCTTCTATGGCTGAACGATTTTATTTAATTATTCGACAAATCTTTATAAGTTATAATTCTTATAATGTCCATAATATATAAGTATCATAGAAACAGTTTATCTGTTCTATATAATAGAATGAGATCACGCCACTCTCTCTCCTGGAGGTAGGCTTTAGTGTTCTGATCTTAGTTAATAAAATCCATTTCTTATATACACGATTGAATCAGTGTCTATATGATATAACAATTCCTAAAACATCTGTTATTCCTAAAACATCTGTTATGTTATCTAATATTACACCATCAAACCAGTTCGTCGCCTTTATATTACATAACTGGACACCTGCAACCACGGCCTCGATAAACTGAGATTAGGCCTAAATTCTTAAGTCATTTCCCGCGCGAAGCGAGACTGATAATTTTAGGCGCGAAAATAATAGCAGACGATTATGCATAAAACAAATATATATATTACATGGTAAACACTTGGCCATATATAGAAACAGTTTAATGTATTTATATAATACATTACTATTTATATATAACAATAATAAACATTTCGTGCAAATAATTGTGGTTTTGCACAATCCTCCCTACCCGGGGAGAAGTTTGACATCGCCCGCTATCGGCCGATTTACAAATCTTCATTCCTTTGAATATACAGTAGAAAACAATCATATTATCAATACATCATATGTCCTAAAATAGCATTTCTTTCGCTAGGTACCAACATTCTAATCATAGAGGCAATAACTATTTATTGAACAACTGAAATAATACCAAGTACATTTACTAAGTCAAACATCACAGTCATTGAACTCTACTGAGAAAGTCTGCCAGAACATTTTGAGTCCCTTTGATATGTTTAATGGTCAGATTAAATTCTGAGAGACACAGTGTCCATCTTAAGAGGCGTTGATTGGACGTTTTCGACCTACTTAACCATACAAGGGGATTATGATCTGAATTGATTAGTGTTTTGCTTGTGCTTACATATATGCGAAAATGTTCGATACCGGCCACTATAGCTAATAATTCCTTCTCTATTGTAGAGTAGTTTTTCTCTCGTGGAATAAGTTTTCGGGAATAAAATGCTACTGGGTGTGGTACTTTGTCAACGGTCTGAGTCAGTACAGCCGAAATTCCCAAATCGGAAGCATCAGTATAGAGTTCGAACTCTTGGTTAAAGTCAGGGGCCTTCAGTATGGGTTTATTGGTTAAAGCTTTCTTTAAGGATTCGAAAGCAAGTTGATGTTTATCGCTCCACTGAGTTATGATGTTCCCTGATCGCTTGCCCTTTAATAAGTCAGTCAGGGGAGCGGCGATCTCAGCGAACTGGGGAATGAATTTCCTGTAAAATCCTACTGATCCCAGATATCCTCGTAATTGTTTCTTGGTCTGTGGGGGAGAGATATTACTAATACACTCAACCTTGCTGGACATTGGTTTGATTTTTCCCGAACCTAATTCATGTCCCAAGTACTTGACTGTTCCAGACCCAATTTTACACTTCTTCGGATTCAAAGTAACACCACTATCCTCTAGTCTATGAAATGTCCAATCCAAGTGATTTATGTGCTGTGACCATAAATTGGATCGAACAGCAATATCATCCAGATATGCGTCGGCAAATCTATCACGGATGGGTTCTGTCGGGGATTGAGCGATTATCTCGTTTATGGCCCTCTGGAAGGTAACTCCACCGTTTTTTTAAACCAAATGGGAGAGTTAATGGTTCAAACAAGCCCCAGGGGGTTATGAACGCTGCAATTTCACTAGCTCGAGGGGTTAGCGGAATCTGCCAATATCCTTTATTAAGATCTAGAATGGATATCAGACTCGAACCTGCGACCTGATCAATGAGATCGTCTAATCTCGGGATGGGGAAGGCTTCTCCTCGAGTCAGGTCATTAATTTTCCGATAATCAATACATGGTCGCCATTCTGAGTCTGATTTGCGTACCAATATTATGGGAGAGGCCCACTGGCTTCTGCTCGGGCGGATAATTCCTAACTCCAACATTTGATCTAGCTCAGTTTTTAATATTTGTTTCTTTTCTGGAGACATGCGGTAGTAAGGCTGGACTACGGGTGAAGCACCTTGCACATCAATATCATGGGTAACACCGTGAAAACGTCCCAGTTGTCCAGAGAATAGACGGGGGTAACGGTCAAATAACTGACTAATATCGTCCCTGTGGTCTGGGTTTAAATGACTGATATCCGGCCAGGCTTTCTTAGGTACAGATTCAAGAGGACTGCAAGAATCGAATTCTTTCTCAATGTCCGTAGGGGCTTGGTAATCTAATAGGGTAGGGTCTTGGGACTCATACACCGGACTACTATCAGCTAGAGCTGCACCCTCCTCCTTACCTGTCCAGGGCTTCAACTGGTTTACATGCATAACACGGTATTTTACTCTCTTATCAGGCATGTATATAATATAGGTATGCGACGCTACCTTTTCGTGTACCGGATACGGTCCCTGGAGGGCATTCTTCAGCTTATTACCTTTTAACGGTAATCGTACTAACACTAATTCACCACGCTGGAATACACGCATTTTCGCTTTCTTATTTCTGTCATACTTTGTTTTACGACCATCTGCGGCCTGTTGGGCATTCTCGCTGGCGTCACGTAACGCTTCAGCTAATCTATGACATAATTCTTGTACATAGTTATTTATGGGGATCCCTTCATCCCGCTCATTTCTAGCCCAGAGATCATAAGTGGAATCTAGATTATCTCTAGGTTCGCGCCCATATAGAAGGTAGAAGGGAGAATATCCTGTGCTAGAGTGCTCTGCACTTCTATATGCAAATAATAGCCAGGGTAGCATCTCATCCCAAGACGATAAAGAGTTCTCCCCAAGGATTCTAAGCATGTTTTTCAATGTACCATTATATTTCTCTATTGATCCGTTGGTTTGAGGCCTGTAACTCGTGCTAGTTAAGTGACGTATATCGTGCTCGGCTAGGAAGCGTGTGAATGTTTCAGCTATGAAAGCGCTTCCTCGGTCAGTCAACAGGGTCTGGGGTTTTCCATGTCGAGATATTATCTCGATCAGGGCTTTTTGTGCATTAACAGCAGTCGCTGCGGCGCATGGGAAAGATTCTGTATATTTAGTGGCATGATCAATAAAATTCAAGATATACTGGTTCCCATTTATAGTTTTCTTCATGGGTCCAACGAAATCAGCGGATATAAATTTGAATGGTTGGGATATAATGGGCAGGGGTTTCAATGGGGCTACAGTGGCTTTCTGTCCCTTACCCGCTCTCTGGCACGGCCCACAGCTATGGCAGAATCGTTTAACATCTGCGCGGATTCCCGGCCAAAAGAAACGGCGCTTAATGCGCTTCAGGGTCTTACTAGGTCCCTGGTGTCCCGTACTTAAACTGTCATGGGCGAGTCCCGTTATATGATCCCGGAATCCCCGTGGAACTACCACCTGATCATATATTTTCCAGGGTCGAACTTTGGACGTGTCTTGAGGTTGTTCTCTCCTCATAAGTAGTCGGGGTTCGAGCTGGATGTAATATCCTTGCCGAATAGGTGTTCCTTCTTGAGCCATTTCCCAGAGGGGTGCTAAGGTCGGGTCATTATTCTGTTCTTGCAATAATTTATCAGGACTCAATTCGTCAATAGAGGGAATATTTTGGGGTTTAACTGTACTGGCTTTCTCAGAGGGGGAATTGATCTCAATTGTATTCCGAAAAGGTAAGACATTGTGATTTGTATCGGTCGTGTTTTCTGAGTCTGGGTTGGACGTGACAGTTTCATCAAACGGGATAATTTTCTTATTGGAGCGTGTAACCACGCCACAGGTAATCAAATCAGTGACAGGGGCAGTTTCACAGTCGTTACCTATTATAAGATCCACCCCCGCGGTGCATCTGTGCTTTAATACAGCCACCTTCAATGTTCCTTGGTATATTGGACAATCAACGCTAATCTTTGCTATCGGGTAATTACCAGGGATATAATTGACACCGCGGATTGTTACCCGTTCACCTGTGTATTCTAAATGATCAGCGGTTTGATCAGTAGCCGACAATAAACTGATTGTCGCACCTGTATCTCTCAAATACGTCACTTGTGCGGTGTTAGTATTTATGCGTGCTTGACCTGTATATTTGGCAAGTAATGGATTTACCATCTCGGTATTTTCACATGAGTTCACTGGCTCATTGGTTATAAAGGCTGAACTATGAGTAGTGTTTGACACGTGGTGTCCGTTTGCTAGGTTTCTAGTACCCCTGTACCTAGGTGAATTGGGATCTGCCCAACACTCTATTCGTCCGTGGCCATTACGCCTACAATAACTACACTATTTTTCTATCCGGGGAGTTCTATGGGTAGCTTGGGAATTATCTATCCTAATATTGGGTCGATACATGGGTGATGGGATATATGGCCTTGGGGCTGGAGGTCGGTGTTCTGTATCTCTGGGTTTCAAATTCGGATTTGAATTAATCCGTGTCCTGGGCGCTAATCTGCGATGGAGGTTATATTCATCGGCCAGGGAAATACATTCCTGGAGAGTAGATGCTTTCTTATCCAGAATGAACAAATTAAGCTCATCACTTAGCTGGGAATCGAACCTATATCTCAAGAGCAGCTCGATCCAGTTGACCTCGCTCGGATCACTGTTCTCCGTCCATAGAGTCATTTGCTCCCTTAATTCCTTAATGAATTCGGAATATGTCTGCTGAGGTTTCTTTACCCAAGAAAAGAAATTCTTTCTATATACAGTGGGTGAGAGTCTATATTCATCCAAGATGGCGGCCTTGAGGGTATCGTAATTATTAGCGTCTTGGACAGGAAGAGTGGCATATATATTTCTGGCCTTGTCGGACCACTTGTCTATAATATGGCCCACCCATGTTTGTTTGGCGACCTGGCTAGCTTCGAACAGTCTCTCACATGTTGCGAAGAATTTATCTGGCCTCATAGTCTGGGTCCAAATAGGAACAGAAATGTTTGTCTTAGAGGGCCTATTATCTGTATGGAGGGGGTTATTTTGCTGAGATTCCTGATCTCTCTGGATTTCTCTCAGGCGAATCTCCATCTGCATTTTCTCCCTTTGCATTCTTTCCTCCCTGTCCCTTTCTCTTCTCTTTCCCCTCTTTGTTTTACTTCTTCCCTCTCTCTTTCTCTCTCTCTTTCTTCTCTTTCCCTCTCTCTTTCTTCTCTTTGTTTTACTTCTTCCCTCTCTCTTTCTCTCTCTCTTTCTTCTCTTTGTTTTATTTCTTCCCTCTCTCTTTCTCTCTCATAAATCTCACCCTGACGTTCCAGATTTGCCTGATTAAAGAAGGGAAGTCTCATTAATTTGTCCCATATCTCATCACCTGTTGTCTGCAAGTCGGGGTGAACCGGCCCCTCAGTTTCCTTATTAGCACTCCTAGTTGTAGCCATTTTATTTTTTTATTTCCCAAAATTTTTAATCCCCAGAATGTATCTCCCAATGTATTATAGAATTGAGTTCAATAAAAGGAAGTAAATCACTAATATAATTTTAATGATAATATTAAGCCTCTATGAAAAGAAAACTGGTACTTACCGAAGTCTGTCTCGTCCGTTAATCCAATATATAATTTATCACATGTTCAAAGTTTGCACATTTCCAATAATTTAATCCATTTCATTAATTTAATAATTCGTTGACGTCTTTCACTTATTTCCAAATTCTAACACTGTCTCGCATGCACTTCTGTTTTCACACGTTAATTAATAGTCCCTTGTATTCTTCATGTATAAATCCTAGTGTCCTTCACAATATTCCATATATAAATTCTAGTGTCCTTCACAATATGTCACGATATGTCACTTCTTCTTTATTGTATTTTATTATCTCATGCAATAAAATGTTTTGTATTGTATTGTATTTCCAATCCCGGACGAGCCCCCAATTGTCGCAAACTCTCCCTTTTCTTCTTGTATGTATATGACTCAGTTGCTTCGGCTCTTACCAGAGTCTATCCTATTGTAGACTCGCTGGAGTTGTCTAGGGGGTTTCTTCTTCGATATATGTATTAATGATAACTCAACACAGTCTTACATTTCTTCTATATAATATCTTGTCTAAATTGGCATCAGAGATCTTCATATATATATAATCAGTGATTTATATATATATATATATCGTATCATTAAACGCTTATTTAACAATCCAAGTGTGTGAGCCGACTATGCGCTACACAGTATAATTAACTCCAGTATCTCTAATCCGTCATTACTCAATATCACTATAATCTAATCAAGGTTTCTGATTTATTAACTTTTAATCACCTTCGATATGGTTCGCCGAAACTCTCTGTTTCTTCTATGGCTGAACGATTTTATTTAATTATTCGACAAATCTTTATAAGTTATAATTCTTATAATGTCCATAATATCTAAGTATCATAGAAACAGTTTATCTGTTCTATATAATAGAATGAGATCACGCCACTCTCTCTCCTGGAGGTAGGCTTAAGTGTTCTGATTTTAGTTAATAAAATCCATTTCTTATATACACGATTGAATCAGTGTCTATATGATATAACAATTCCTAAAACATCTGTTATTCCTAAAACATCTGTTATGTTATCTAATATTACACCATCAAACCAGTTCGTCGCCTTTATATTACATAACTGGACACCTGCAACCACGGCCTCGATAAACTGAGATTAGGCCTCAAATCTTAAGTCATTTCCCGCGCGAAGCGAGACTGATAATTTTAGGCGCGAAAATAATAGCAGACGATTATGCATAAAACAAATATATATATTACATGGTAAACACTTGGCCATATATAGAAACAGTTTAATGTATTTATATAATACATTACTATTTATATATAACAATAATAAACATTTCGTGCAAATAATTGTGGTTTTGCACACTGTCAGCTATAGTATATCTACAATACAATATTAGATTTAATGTACGAGCCTTTTCTGTTCCTGTCTATGATATTTAGAGTTATTGTATATCCACAATACAATCTTAGATATCATATATCAGCTTGTTCTGTTATTTATAGTTACATTACGATCATGCGCAATATAATTTTTGTTTTAATGTAACCACTATTCATCCATTGCAAATTAAAGTGAAACTCTATCGGAATAAAGTATGTTTTTTTGGGCAAAATGTCCCATATATTTAAATAATATAATTTCTTATAACTGTGTTTTAAAAAAGCTAAATAAATGCAGAGAAAACATATGGCATAAATATAGCACTGTCGTATACGCGAATTGCTTATCAATAAACAAATGCAAATGTATGTATGTATGTTCCATAAATGTCAAACCCATTGCGGTTACCTAGACATGCTTTCCTGGGCAGGCTTAGCCGACCTAAGTGGTTAACCAGTATTAAGCAATGTGTGTGAGGTGCCTTGCTCAATGACACTACATACCGCTCGATTCCAAATCCGACGCTCTACCACTGGACCACGGACGCCACACTTTACAAATAATGCTTATTACGCATGCGTATCGCAACGACGCATTTTCAAACAGCTGTCTTAGATGTTTCTTCTTATTGACGATAGAGGGCGATGCGCTCAGATCGTAAACAGGGCGTGACAATCAGATTCAAGAAAATCTTACTTTCACTTTCAGTTTGTTATATATTGCAAAAAATACTACTTACTGACTGAAAAATAATTATTATAATGGGAAAAGGTGGAGTAGCATTATTACTTGTATGTGCAATTTCAAATGATATAATATGTTTATTTCATACGATATAGTGTCGCTTTAATATTTTGTGTCTGTTTTCTGCTTAGCTATCGGTATGGTACCGATAGAATATCCACGAAACACGCAGCCAGGCTGGAAGAAAAATTCCATCGGATATCATGCAGATGATTGACGGTAAGATACAAACACTGGCAAACAATACCAATTTGTTATGATTGATGTTCGAGCATTTAACGTTTTCCTGATTTAGTTTCAGTTTTACTTGTAAGTCAATTTTGTTCTCGCTTCAGCTATTCACATGTAGCAATAGTTGGATAATGGTCCTGGGCACAAGTAGCTTGTGTAATCAATGTTTATTGCGTATCTGTCAGCAGTCTCAGTGTATGGTGGTCAAGCCGAGACACTTGTGTGGCCATGTCAGTGGTCAATCTGTCAGAGAGTGCTGTATTTGAGTGGTTATACATGCATTTCATACGTAGTCAAGCCGTGACACTGGTGTGGTCATGTCAATAATGGTCAATCTGTCAGAGAGCGCTGTATATAAATGGTTATACATGCATTTCATACGTAGTCAAGCCGTGACACTTGTGTGGCCATATCAATGGTCAATCTGTCTGAGATCTTTGCATCTATGTACAGCCAGGGTGTGGTTATTCGGTGGCACTTGGTCACATGTTCTGAACATGTTACTCGTTAATTGATCAGAGATAACTGTATATCAGCGTGTGTACAAACATACATACTTGGTGTGGTCACTGGGTGACTCTCGAATGCCAAGAAATCGTGTTAATAGCCAATTAGCTCTTTGGACAGCTGACATTGCTACCCATGTACTATTCAACTTATGCGGCAAAATACATTGATTGTATTCTTGATTATAGCCTGTTCTGTGAAAATGGTAGCGGCCCTACCTTTGGACCAGTTTGCAGAGTTGGAGATAGACTTGGCTGTTCTGCTGCATTCCATATCCTTGGCTATAGGGTTACATTTACAAAAAACGGAAATAAGGTAACTTACTCACCTGTATAATGTTACAGCACGTAACTTACTCACCTGTATAATGTTACAGCACGTAACTTACTCACCTGTATAATGTTACAGCACGTAACTTACTCACCTGTATGGTGTTACAGCACGTAACCTACTCACCTGTATGCGTGTTATAGTAGGTAACTTACTCACCTGTATGCCTGTTACAGCAGGTAACTTACTTTAATCTTACATTAACCATTGTTTAAAACGTTGTTAAGACAGCATAATCACTCATAGGGCAGCTACACCACGATAACTAAACTATATATTAATACGTGGCTCTGTATTTTGTCTACATCTGCACATAAGGAATTTGTCGTGTTTTGAACTGCAATGAAATATGGCCTAGCGTATGACGTCATTTTATTAGCTTTTGTAGTTGTGTGACCTTATTATATTATGTTCTCTAAAAATCATGAAATGTTTTTGGTCATGTTAGAATTGGTATAATATTTATATGTGCGTTATTTATAGTCGAATGAAACATGATGTGACCTTTTGTGGGCCAGAATAAACACGCAGGCTTACATCATGCGTAGGGAATTCCTACGTCAGAACTCCAAACCCTGTTTTATTCACCTACGTCAAGTTTTATTCACCTACGTCAGAACTCCAAACCCTGTTTTATTCACCTATGAATAACTATGAATAACTGAAATACAAATATTATTTCTTAAATCAATTACACCACCATGACAGTACTATGCCATTCATGAATATTGATTGGTATGACTATCGGTTGTGGTTACTACCACTATTGATAATGGGAGTGGTCACCGGGGCCGAGTGCACTCCGGGGCCGAGTGGTTAATATAGTCGACTTCAAATTACTTTTCCCTAACCTTTGTATGTTCGAACTATTGGGGTATCGGATTTATTCATGTTAGGAATCTGTCCAACTGACATGTGGATGGTCGGTGGTACCCCAGTACCATTCTGGGTATTCTGGGCATACACTACTGCTCCGGTGGATACCCAGGGTCTAACTCCATCAATAATGGCTGGAGTGTTGCCCTATGACATAATCTGTTTGTGTGAATTTAAGCTCCCAAAATAATATTTTAAGCAAAACTACTAATATTGCTTTCGTTTATTCTTTGATGACTCATAATTTAATCTACACTGAAACGAACGTGTATACTCTCAATTTCCAAGTATATAATTATTGCTTGTGTAACTAACGCGAGCCTGCGGATTTTAGATTGCTTTATAGGTTTAAAACAACACATAAAGTGCCTATTAAATACATAGTAAAACGTATACATACAGGCTGTTTGTTCATTTATATTTCCAATCTTTCATTTCTTCTCATACCACATCCACTGTGAAGAAGTATTCAAATCAAACTATAAAAGAGCACAACTCTTTCAAATATAATGTTTCGCATAACTAGTGCTCACCTGTGAATAACATCACTGTGCTTACACGCTGTATTCCTCCGCCAAATAATACAGTATACCAACCTTCAGTTTGCAATAGCCTGAATTATTATACCACATTTTTACATCTACACATTAACTAGTCTGAAGTCTTCTCAAGGCACATAATTTCTCAAAAAACACAAATACTATACACTGCCTGTCATGAAAATGCATTTTTACTAAAAAGAAAAATGAACTATATTAGTTATTGGGACTACATTCGACAGCGGATGCACTTTTGCCTATTTACGTATATTCAACCGTATGCCGACGAAATCAAGGCAACAAATCCCGATAATGTTGACAACAATAATAGATTTCAGCCGTGTGTAAGATCCCGTTCAGCCAATCAGTGCAGTTCAAAACTTGTGGGCGTGTTTAACATATATGTTCTTACACATAGGTGAGCTTAATAACAAATTCCTTACAGAAGTATTTGTAATCCAACACGTTCTAATAAAATTAACAGTCTTTCAGTTGGGACTTTAAACCGAGGTCTCATGTCGGTGCTTTACACCGTGCAAGTAAAAGAACCAGAGGAGAATCTGGAATGGGTCTCTGTCTGTATCATTGCATCCTCAAAACAATTTAAAATGACTTAATCTCTTCGGGAGGTGTCGCTCAAATGGACAACCGGTAGCGACGATAACTAAACGTAAAGCAAACAAATGATTTATTTCGGCAACTCTGTTTTGTGCTTTAATTTCGCATGCGGTAATACTAATGGTACTGAATCATGCGAAATTAAACCTGCCGTGGTTGCGATCACAACCTTGTTTATTCACACCTTTCTTGTGTATTGTAACTTTGTAAGGTTTTATGATATATTGAAAAGAAAACAACAACGACGTATCTGATTTTATGACAATTTATTTAAATTTTGCAAATATATTTTATTCTTCCGAATATTCGAGTACATGTACTGTAATAGTATTCGGATATTCGGACGTTCGAGCGAATATTCGAATATTTGGTTATTCGTTGCCATCACTAGTACAGATAAACAAAATAGAATATGTCAACAATGTA
>CM026388.1:26930658-26962817 GCA_014843695.1 Archivesica marissinica
ATGGAGATAGATTAGCACATGCAAGGACATGGAGATGGAGATAGATTAGCACATGCAAGGACACGGAGATGGAGATAGATTAGCACATGCAAGGACACGGAGATGGAGATAGATTAGCACATGCAAGGACACGGAGATGGAGATAGATTAGCACATGCAAGGACATGGAGATAGATTAGCACATGCAAGGACATGGAGATAGATTAGCACATGCAAGGACACGGAGATAGATTAGCACATGCAAGGACACGGAGATAGATTAGCACATGCAAGGACATGGAGATAGATTAGCACATGCAAGGACACGGAGATGGATTAGCACATGCAAGGACATGGAGATGGATTAGCACATGCAAGGACATGGAGATGGAACTAGATTAGCACATGCAAGGACACGGAGATAGATTAGCACATGCAAGGACATGGAGATGGAGATAGATTAGCACATGCAAGGACACGGAGAGATAGATTAGCACATGCAAGGACAGGGAGATTAGATTAGCACATGCAAGGACATGGAGATAGATTAGCACATGCAAGGACATGGAGAGATGGAGATAGATTAGCACATGCAAGGACATGGGAGGAGAGATTAGCACATGCAAGGACACGAGAGGAGAATAGATTAGCACATGCAAGGACAGGGAGAGATAGATTAGCACATGCAAGGACATGGAGATGGAGATAGATTAGCACATGCAAGGACATGGAGATAGATTAGCACATGCAAGGACATGGAGATAGATTAGCACATGCAAGGACAGGGAGATAGATTAGCACATGCAAGGACATGGAGATGGATTTAGCACATGCAAGGACATGGAGATGGGATTAGCACATGCAAGGAGATGGAGATGGATTAGCACATGCAAGGACATGGAGATGGGTAGATTAGCACATGCAAGGACAGGTGGAGATAGATTAGCACATGCAAGGACATGGAGATAGATTAGCACATGCAAGGACACGGAGATGGAGATAGATTAGCACATGCAAGGACATGGAGATGGAGATAGATTAGCACATGCAAGGACACGGAGATGGAAGATTAGCACATGCAAGGACATGGAGATAGATTAGCACATGCAAGGACATGGAGATGGATTAGCACATGCAAGGACATGGAGATGGAGATAGATTAGCACATGCAAGGACACGGAGATGGAGATAGATTAGCACATGCAAGGAGATGGAGATAGATTAGCACATGCAAGGACACGGAGATAGATTAGCACATGCAAGGACATGGAGATGGAGATAGATTAGCACATGCAAGGAGACGGAGATGGATTAGCACATGCAAGGACATGGAGATAGATTAGCACATGCAAGGACATGGAGATAGATTAGCACATGCAAGGACACGGAGATAGATTAGCACATGCAAGGACACGGAGATGGAGATAGATTAGCACATGCAAGGACATGGAGATAGATTAGCACATGCAAGGACACGGAGATAGATTAGCACATGCAAGGAGACGGAGATAGATTAGCACATGCAAGGAGATGGAGATGGATTAGCACATGCAAGGACATGGAGATGGAGATAGATTAGCACATGCAAGGACATGGAGATAGATTAGCACATGCAAGGACATGGAGATAGATTAGCACATGCAAGGACACGGAGATAGATTAGCACATGCAAGGAGACGGAGATGGATTAGCACATGCAAGGACATGGAGATAGATTAGCACATGCAAGGACATGGAGATAGATTAGCACATGCAAGGACACAGAGATGGAGATAGATTAGCACATGCAAGGACATGGAGATGGAGATAGATTAGCACATGCAAGGACACGGAGATGGAGATAGATTAGCACATGCAAGGACACGGAGATGGAGATAGATTAGCACATGCAAGGACACGGAGATGGAGATAGTTTAGCACATGCAAGGACACGGAGATGGAGATAGATTAGCACATGCAAGGACATGGAGATGGAGATAGATTAGCACATGCAAGGACACGGAGATGGAGATAGATTAGCACATGCAAGGACACGGAGATGGAGATAGATTAGCACATGCAAGGACACGGAGATGGAGATAGATTAGCACATGCAAGGACAGGAGATAGAGAATGGAGATAGATTAGCACATGCAAGGACACGGAGATGGAAATAGATTAGCACATGCAAGGACATGGAGATAGATTAGCACATGCAAGGACATGGAGATAGATTAGCACATGCAAGGACACGGAGATAGATTAGCACATGCAAGGACACGGAGATAGATTAGCACATGCAAGGACATGGAGATAGATTAGCACATGCAAGGACACGGAGATGGATTAGCACATGCAAGGACATGGAGATGGATTAGCACATGCAAGGACATGGAGATTAGATTAGCACATGCAAGGACACGGTGATAGATTAGCACATGCAAGGACATGGAAATAGATTAGCACATGCAAGGACATGGAGATGGATTAGCACATGCAAGGACATGGAGATGGAAATAGATTAGCACATGCAAGGACATGGAGATAGATTAGCACATGCAAGGATACAGTGGAGAATAGATTAGCACATGCAAGGACACGGAGATGGAAATAGATTAGCACATGCAAGGACACCGAGATGAAAATAGATTAGCACATGCAAGGACACCTAGATGGAAATAGATTAGCACATGCAAGGATACAGTGGTAGAATTAGATTAGCACATGCAAGGACATGGAGATGGAGATAGATTAGCACATGCAAGGACATGGAGATGGAACTAGATTAGCACATGCAAGGACATGGAGATGGAATTAGATTAGCACATGCAAGGACATGGAGATGGAATTAGATTAGCACATGCAAGGACATGGAGATGGAATTAGATTAGCACATGCAAGGACATGGAGATGGAAATAGATTAGCACATGCAAGGACATGGAGATGGAAATAGATTAGCACATGCAAGGACATGGAGATGGAATTAGATTAGCACATGCAAGGACATGGAGATGGAATTAGATTAGCACATGCAAGGACATGGAGATGGAATTAGATTAGCACATGCAAGGACATGGAGATGGAATTAGATTAGCACATGCAAGGACATGGAGATGGAATTAGATTAGCACATGCAAGGACACGGAGATGGAGATAGATTAGCACATGCATGGAGATGGAATTAGATTAGCACATGCAAGGACATGGAGATGGAATTAGATTAGCACATGCAAGGACATGGAGATGGAATTAGATTAGCACATGCAAGGACATGGAGATGGAATTAGATTAGCACATGCAAGGACATGGAGATGGAAATAGATTAGCACATGCAAGGACATGGAGATGGAATTAGATTAGCACATGCAAGGACATGGAGATGGAATAGATTAGCACATGCAAGGACACGGAGATGGAAATAGATTAGCACATGCAAGGACACGGAGATGGAGATAGATTAGCACATGCAAGGACACGGAGATGGAATAGATTAGCACATGCAAGGACACGGAGATGGAGATAGATTAGCACATGCAAGGACACGGAGATGGAGATAGATTAGCACATGCAAGGACATGGAGATGGAATTAGATTAGCACATGCAAGGACATGGAGATGGAATTAGATTAGCACATGCAAGGACATGGAGATGGAATTAGATTAGCACATGCAAGGACATGGAGATGGAGATAGATTAGCACATGCAAGGACATGGAGATGGATATAGATTAGCACATGCAAGGACACGGAGATGGAATTAGATTAGCACATGCAAGGACACGGAGATGGAGATAGATTAGCACATGCAAGGACACGGAGATGGAGATAGATTAGCACATGCAAGGACAGGGAGATGGAGATAGATTAGCACATGCAAGGACATGGAGATGGAGATAGATTAGCACATGCAAGGACACGGAGATGGAGATAGATTAGCACATGCAAGGACACGGAGATGGAGATAGATTAGCACATGCAAGGACACGGAGATGGAGATAGATTAGCACATGCAAGGACACGGAGATGGAGATAGATTAGCACATGCAAGGACACGGAGATGGAAATAGATTAGCACATGCAAGGACATGGAGATGGAAATAGATTAGCACATGCAAGGACATGGAGATGGAAATAGATTAGCACATGCAAGGATACAGTGGTAGAATTAGATTAGCACATGCAAGGACACCTAGATGGAAATAGATTAGCACATGCAAGGATACAGTGGTAGAATTAGATTAGCACATGCAAGGATACAGTGGTAGAATTAGATTAGCACATGCAAGGACACCTAGATGGAAATAGATTAGCACATGCAAGGACACCTAGATGAAAATAGATTAGCACATGCAAGGACACCTAGATGGAAATAGATTAGCACATGCAAGGATACAGTGGTAGAATTAGATTAGCACATGCAAGGACATGGAGATGGAAATAGATTAGCACATGCAAGGATACAGTGGTAGAATTAGATTAGCACATGCAAGGATACAGTGGTAGAATTAGATTAGCACATGCAAGGACACGGAGATGGAAATAGATTAGCACATGCAAGGACATGGAGATGGAATTAGATTAGCACATGCAAGGATACAGTGGTAGAATTAGATTAGCACATGCAAGGACATGGAGATGGAATTAGATTAGCACATGCAAGGACATGGAGATGGAATTAGATTAGCACATGCAAGGACATGGAGATGGAAATAGATTAGCACATGCAAGGACATGGAGATGGAAATAGATTAGCACATGCAAGGACATGGAGATGGAAATAGATTAGCACATGCAAGGACATGGAGATGGAAATAGATTAGCACATGCATGGAGATGGAAATAGATTAGCACATGCAAGGACATGGAGATGGAAATAGATTAGCACATGCAAGGACATGGAGATGGAAATAGATTAGCACATGCAAGGACATGGAGATGGAAATAGATTAGCACATGCAAGGACACGGAGATGGAAATAGATTAGCACATGCAAGGACATGGAGATGGAATTAGATTAGCACATGCAAGGACATGGAGATGGAATTAGATTAGCACATGCAAGGACATGGAGATGGAAATAGATTAGCACATGCAAGGACATGGAGATGGAATTAGATTAGCACATGCAAGGACATGGAGATGGAATTAGATTAGCACATGCAAGGACATGGAGATGGAATTAGATTAGCACATGCAAGGACATGGAGATGGAATTAGATTAGCACATGCAAGGACATGGAGATGGATTAGATTAGCACATGCAAGGACATGGAGATGGAATAGATTAGCACATGCAAGGACATGGAGATGGAATTAGATTAGCACATGCAAGGACATGGAGATGGAATTAGATTAGCACATGCAAGGACACGGAGATGGAGATAGATTAGCACATGCAAGGACACGGAGATGGAATTAGATTAGCACATGCAAGGACACGGAGATGGAGATAGATTAGCACATGCAAGGACATGGAGATGGAATTAGATTAGCACATGCAAGGACACGGAGATGGAGATAGATTAGCACATGCAAGGACATGGAGATGGAACTAGATTAGCACATGCAAGGACATGGAGATGGAATTAGATTAGCACATGCAAGGACATGGAGATGGAATTAGATTAGCACATGCAAGGACATGGAGATGGAATTAGATTAGCACATGCAAGGACATGGAGATGGAAATAGATTAGCACATGCAAGGACATGGAGATGGAATAGATTAGCACATGCAAGGACATGGAGATGGAATTAGATTAGCACATGCAAGGACATGGAGATGGAATTAGATTAGCACATGCAAGGACATGGAGATGGAATTAGATTAGCACATGCAAGGACATGGAGATGGAATTAGATTAGCACATGCAAGGACACGGAGATGGAGATAGATTAGCACATGCATGGAGATGGAATTAGATTAGCACATGCAAGGACATGGAGATGGAATTAGATTAGCACATGCAAGGACATGGAGATGGAATTAGATTAGCACATGCAAGGACATGGAGATGGAAATAGATTAGCACATGCAAGGACATGGAGATGGAATTAGATTAGCACATGCAAGGACACGGAGATGGAGATAGATTAGCACATGCAAGGACATGGAGATGGAATTAGATTAGCACATGCAAGGACATGGAGATGGAATTAGATTAGCACATGCAAGGACACGGAGATGGAGATAGATTAGCACATGCAAGGACACGGAGATGGAATTAGATTAGCACATGCAAGGACACGGAGATGGAGATAGATTAGCACATGCAAGGACACGGAGATGGAGATAGATTAGCACATGCAAGGACATGGAGATGGAATTAGATTAGCACATGCAAGGACATGGAGATGGAATTAGATTAGCACATGCAAGGACATGGAGATGGAATTAGATTAGCACATGCAAGGACATGGAGATGGAGATAGATTAGCACATGCAAGGACATGGAGATGGATATAGATTAGCACATGCAAGGACACGGAGATGGAATTAGATTAGCACATGCAAGGACACGGAGATGGATTAGATTAGCACATGCAAGGACACGGAGATGGAGATAGATTAGCACATGCAAGGACATGGAGATGGAGATAGATTAGCACATGCAAGGACACGGAGATGGAGATAGATTAGCACATGCAAGGACACGGAGATGGAGATAGATTAGCACATGCAAGGACATGGAGATGGAGATAGATTAGCACATGCAAGGACACGGAGATGGAGATAGATTAGCACATGCAAGGACACGGAGATGGAGATAGATTAGCACATGCAAGGACACGGAGATGGAGATAGATTAGCACATGCAAGGACACGGAGATGGAGATAGATTAGCACATGCAAGGACACGGAGATGGAAATAGATTAGCACATGCAAGGACATGGAGATGGAAATAGATTAGCACATGCAAGGACATGGAGATGGAAATAGATTAGCACATGCAAGGATACAGTGGTAGAATTAGATTAGCACATGCAAGGATACAGTGGTAGAATTAGATTAGCACATGCAAGGACACCTAGATGGAAATAGATTAGCACATGCAAGGACACAGTGAAAATAGATTAGCACATGCAAGGACACCTAGATGGAAATAGATTAGCACATGCAAGGATACAGTGGTAGAATTAGATTAGCACATGCAAGGACATGGAGATGGAAATAGATTAGCACATGCAAGGATACAGTGGTAGAATTAGATTAGCACATGCAAGGATACAGTGGTAGAATTAGATTAGCACATGCAAGGACACCTAGATGGAAATAGATTAGCACATGCAAGGATACAGTGGTAGAATTAGATTAGCACATGCAAGGACACCTAGATGGAAATAGATTAGCACATGCAAGGATACAGTGGTAGAATTAGATTAGCACATGCAAGGACATGGAGATGGAAATAGATTAGCACATGCAAGGATACAGTGGTAGAATTAGATTAGCACATGCAAGGATAGAGTGGTAGAATTAGATTAGCACATGCAAGGACACGGAGATGGAAATAGATTAGCACATGCAAGGACATGGAGATGGAAATAGATTAGCACATGCAAGGATATGGAGATGGAAATAGATTAGCACATGCATGGAGATGGAAATAGATTAGCACATGCAAGGACATGGAGATGGAAATAGATTAGCACATGCAAGGACATGGAGATGGAATTAGATTAGCACATGCAAGGACACGGAGATGGAGATAGATTAGCACATGCAAGGACACGGAGATGGAGATAGATTAACACATGCAAGGACAGGGAGATGGAGATAGATTAGCACATGCAAGGACATGGAGATGGAGATAGATTAGCACATGCAAGGACACGGAGATGGAGATAGATTAGCACATGCAAGGACACGGAGATGGAGATAGATTAGCACATGCAAGGACACGGAGATGGAGATAGATTAGCACATGCAAGGACACGGAGATGGAGATAGATTAGCACATGCAAGGACACGGAGATGGAAATAGATTAGCACATGCAAGGACATGGAGATGGAAATAGATTAGCACATGCAAGGACATGGAGATGGAAATAGATTAGCACATGCAAGGATACAGTGGTAGAATTAGATTAGCACATGCAAGGACACCTAGATGGAAATAGATTAGCACATGCAAGGATACAGTGGTAGAATTAGATTAGCACATGCAAGGATACAGTGGTAGAATTAGATTAGCACATGCAAGGACATAGATGGAAATAGATTAGCACATGCAAGGACACCTAGATGAAAATAGATTAGCACATGCAAGGACACCTAGATGGAAATAGATTAGCACATGCAAGGATACAGTGGTAGAATTAGATTAGCACATGCAAGGACATGGAGATGGAAATAGATTAGCACATGCAAGGATACAGTGGTAGAATTAGATTAGCACATGCAAGGATACAGTGGTAGAATTAATTAGCACATGCAAGGACACCTAGATGGAAATAGATTAGCACATGCAAGGATACAGTGGAGAATAGATTAGCACATGCAAGGACACCTAGATGGAAATAGATTAGCACATGCAAGGATACAGTGGTAGAATTAGATTAGCACATGCAAGGACATGGAGATGGAAATAGATTAGCACATGCAAGGACATGGAGATGGAAATAGATTAGCACATGCAAGGATATGGAGATGGAAATAGATTAGCACATGCATGGAGATGGAAATAGATTAGCACATGCAAGGACATGGAGATGGAAATAGATTAGCACATGCAAGGACATGGAGATGGAAATAGATTAGCACATGCAAGGACACGGAGATGGAAATAGATTAGCACATGCAAGGACATGGAGATGGAATTAGATTAGCACATGCAAGGACACGGAGATGGAATTAGATTAGCACATGCAAGGACATGGAGATGGAAATAGATTAGCACATGCAAGGACATGGAGATGGAATTAGATTAGCACATGCAAGGACATGGAGATGGAATTAGATTAGCACATGCAAGGACATGGAGATGGAATTAGATTAGCACATGCAAGGACATGGAGATGGAATTAGATTAGCACATGCAAGGACATGGAGATGGAATTAGATTAGCACATGCAAGGACATGGAGATGGAATTAGATTAGCACATGCAAGGACATGGAGATGGAATTAGATTAGCACATGCAAGGACATGGAGATGGAATTAGATTAGCACATGCAAGGACACGGAGATGGAGATAGATTAGCACATGCAAGGACATGGAGATGGAACTAGATTAGCACATGCAAGGACATGGAGATGGAATTAGATTAGCACATGCAAGGACATGGAGATGGAATTAGATTAGCACATGCAAGGACACGGAGATGGAATTAGATTAGCACATGCAAGGACATGGAGATGGAAATAGATTAGCACATGCAAGGACATGGAGATGGAATTAGATTAGCACATGCAAGGACATGGAGATGGAATTAGATTAGCACATGCAAGGACATGGAGATGGAATTAGATTAGCACATGCAAGGACATGGAGATGGAATTAGATTAGCACATGCAAGGACATGGAGATGGAATTAGATTAGCACATGCAAGGACACGGAGATGGAGATAGATTAGCACATGCATGGAGATGGAATTAGATTAGCACATGCAAGGACATGGAGATGGAATTAGATTAACACATGCAAGGACATGGAGATGGAATTAGATTAGCACATGCAAGGACATGGAGATGGAATTAGATTAGCACATGCAAGGATAGGGAGATGGAATTAGATTAGCACATGCAAGGACATGGAGATGGAATTAGATTAGCACATGCAAGGACACAGAGATGGAGATAGATTAGCACATGCAAGGACATGGAGATGGAATTAGATTAGCACATGCAAGGACACGGAGATGGAGATAGATTAGCACATGCAAGGACACGGAGATGGAGATAGATTAGCACATGCAAGGACATGGAGATGGAATTAGATTAGCACATGCAAGGACACGGAGATGGAGATAGATTAGCACATGCAAGGATACAGTGGTAGAATTAGATTAGCACATGCAAGGAAACGGAGATGGAGATAGATTAGCACATGCAAGGATACAGTGGTAGAATTAGATTAGCACATGCAAGGACACGGAGATGGAGATAGATTAGCACATGCAAGGACACGGAGATGGAATTAGATTAGCACATGCAAGGACACGGAGATGGAGATAGATTAGCACATGCAAGGACATGGAGATGGATAGATTAGCACATGCAAGGACATGGAGATGGAAATAGATTAGCACATGCAAGGACATGGAGATGGAATTAGATTAGCACATGCAAGGACATGGAGATGGAATTAGATTAGCACATGCAAGGACATGGAGATGGAATTAGATTAGCACATGCAAGGACATGGAGATGGAGATAGATTAGCACATGCAAGGACATGGAGATGGATTAGATTAGCACATGCAAGGACACGGAGATGGAGATAGATTAGCACATGCAAGGACACGGAGATGGAGATAGATTAGCACATGCAAGGACACGGAGATGGAGATAGATTAGCACATGCAAGGACATGGAGATGGAGATAGATTAGCACATGCAAGGACATGGAGATGGAGATAGATTAGCACATGCAAGGACACGGAGATGGAGATAGATTAGCACATGCAAGGACACGGAGATGGAGATAGATTAGCACATGCAAGGACGGAGATGGAGATAGATTAGCACATGCAAGGACACGGAGATGGAATTAGATTAGCACATGCAAGGACATGGAGATGGAAATAGATTAGCACATGCAAGGACACGGAGATGGAAATAGATTAGCACATGCAAGGACATGGAGATGGAGATAGATTAGCACATGCAAGGACACGGAGATGGAGATAGATTAGCACATGCAAGGACACGGAGATGGAAATAGATTAGCACATGCAAGGACATGGAGATGGAGATAGATTAGCACATGCAAGGACATGGAGATGGAAATAGATTAGCACATGCAAGGACACGGAGATGGAGATAGATTAGCACATGCAAGGACACGGAGATGGAAATAGATTAGCACATGCAAGGACACGGAGATGGAATTAGATTAGCACATGCAAGGACACGGAGATGGAGATAGATTAGCACATGCAAGGACACGGAGATGGAGATAGATTAGCACATGCAAGGACATGGAGATGGAATTAGATTAGCACATGCAAGGACACGGAGATGGAGATAGATTAGCACATGCAAGGACACGGAGATAGATTAGCACATGCAAGGACACGGAGATAGATTAGCACATGCAAGGACATGGAGATAGATTAGCACATGCAAGGACACGGAGATAGATTAGCACATGCAAGGACATGGAGATGGATAGATTAGCACATGCAAGGACATGGAGATAGATTAGCACATGCAAGGACATGGAGATAGATTAGCACATGCAAGGACATGGAGATGGATTAGCACATGCAAGGACATGGAGATGGAGATAGATTAGCACATGCAAGGACATGGAGATAGATTAGCACATGCAAGGACATGGAGATGGATTAGCACATGCAAGGACATGGAGATGGATTAGCACATGCAAGGACATGGAGATGGAGATAGATTAGCACATGCAAGGACATGGAGATGGATTAGCACATGCAAGGACATGGAGATGGATTAGCACATGCAAGGACATGGAGATGGATTAGCACATGCAAGGACATGGAGATGGAGATAGATTAGCACATGCAAGGACACAGAGATGGAGATAGATTAGCACATGCAAGGACATGGAGATAGATTAGCACATGCAAGGACACGGAGATGGAGATAGATTAGCACATGCAAGGACATGGAGATGGAGATAGATTAGCACATGCAAGGACACGGAGATGGAGATAGATTAGCACATGCAAGGACATGGAGATAGATTAGCACATGCAAGGACATGGAGATGGATTAGCACATGCAAGGACATGGAGATGGAGATAGATTAGCACATGCAAGGACACGGAGATGGAGATAGATTAGCACATGCAAGGACACGGAGATGGATTAGCACATGCAAGGACACGGAGATGGAGAAAGATTAGCACATGCAAGGACACGGAGATAGATTAGCACATGCAAGGACACGGAGATAGATTAGCACATGCAAGGACACGGAGATAGATTAGCACATGCAAGGACACGATAGATTAGCACATGCAGCAGGAGATAGATTAGCACATGCAAGGACACGGAGATAGATTAGCACATGCAAGGAGACGGAGATGGATTAGCACATGCAAGGACATGGAGATAGATTAGCACATGCAAGGACATGGAGATAGATTAGCACATGCAAGGACACGGAGATGGAGATAGATTAGCACATGCAAGGACACGGAGATGGAGATAGATTAGCACATGCAAGGACATGGAGATAGATTAGCACATGCAAGGACATGGAGATAGATTAGCACATGCAAGGACACGGAGATAGATTAGCACATGCAAGGAGACGGAGATGGATTAGCACATGCAAGGACATGGAGATGGAGATAGATTAGCACATGCAAGGACTGGAGATAGATTAGCACATGCAAGGACATGGAGATAGATTAGCACATGCAAGGACACGGAGATAGATTAGCACATGCAAGGAGACGGAGATGGATTAGCACATGCAAGGACATGGAGATAGATTAGCACATGCAAGGACATGGAGATAGATTAGCACATGCAAGGACACGGAGATGGAGATAGATTAGCACATGCAAGGACACGGAGATGGAAATAGATTAGCACATGCAAGGACACGGAGATGGAGATAGATTAGCACATGCAAGGACACGGAGATGGAAATAGATTAGCACATGCAAGGACACGGAGATGGAAATAGATTAGCACATGCAAGGACACGGAGATGGAGATAGATTAGCACATGCAAGGACACGGAGATGGAGATAGATTAGCACATGCAAGGACACGGAGATGGAGATAGATTAGCACATGCAAGGACACGGAGATGGAGATAGATTAGCACATGCAAGGACATGGAGATGGAGATAGATTAGCACATGCAAGGACACGGAGATGGAGATAGATTAGCACATGCAAGGACACGGAGATGGAGATAGATTAGCACATGCAAGGACACGGAGATGGAGATAGATTAGCACATGCAAGGACACGGAGATAGATTAGCACATGCAAGGACATGGAGATAGATTAGCACATGCAAGGACACGGAGATGGAGATAGATTAGCACATGCAAGGACATGGAGATAGATTAGCACATGCAAGGACATGGAGATAGATTAGCACATGCAAGGACACGGAGATAGATTAGCACATGCAAGGACACGGAGATAGATTAGCACATGCAAGGACATGGAGATAGATTAGCACATGCAAGGACACGGAGATGGATTAGCACATGCAAGGACATGGAGATGGATTAGCACATGCAAGGACACGGAGATAGATTAGCACATGCAAGGACACGGAGATAGATTAGCACATGCAAGGACATGGAGATAGATTAGCACATGCAAGGACATGGAGATGGATTAGCACATGCAAGGACATGGAGATAGATTAGCACATGCAAGGACACGGAGATAGATTAGCACATGCAAGGACATGGAGATAGATTAGCACATGCAAGGACACAGAGATAGATTAGCACATGCAAGGACACGGAGATGGAGATAGATTAGCACATGCAAGGACACGGAGATGGAGATAGATTAGCACATGCAAGGACACGGAGATGGAGATAGATTAGCACATGCAAGGACACGGAGATGGAGATAGATTAGCACATGCAAGGACACGGAGATGGAATTAGATTAGCACATGCAAGGACATGGAGATGGAATTAGATTAGCACATGCAAGGACATGGAGATGGAACTAGATTAGCACATGCAAGGACACGGAGATAGATTAGCACATGCAAGGACATGGAGATGGAGATAGATTAGCACATGCAAGGACACGGAGATGGAGATAGATTAGCACATGCAAGGACACGGAGATGGAGATAGATTAGCACATGCAAGGACACGGAGATGGAGATAGATTAGCACATGCAAGGACACGGAGATGGAGATAGATTAGCACATGCAAGGACACGGAGATGGAGATAGATTAGCACATGCAAGGACATGGAGATGGAGATAGATTAGCACATGCAAGGACACGGAGATGGAGATAGATTAGCACATGCAAGGACACGGAGATGGAGATAGATTAGCACATGCAAGGACACGGAGATGGAGATAGATTAGCACATGCAAGGACATGGAGATGGATTAGATTAGCACATGCAAGGACACGGAGATGGAGATAGATTAGCACATGCAAGGACACGGAGATAGATTAGCACATGCAAGGACACGGAGATGGAGATAGATTAGCACATGCAAGGACATGGAGATGGAGATAGAGTAGCACATGCAAGGACACGGAGATAGATTAGCACATGCAAGGACATGGAGATGGATTAGCACATGCAAGGACATGGAGATGGATTAGCACATGCAAGGACATGGAGATGGAGATAGATTAGCACATGCAAGGACATGGAGATAGATTAGCACATGCAAGGACATGGAGATGGATTAGCACATGCAAGGACATGGAGATGGATTAGCATATGCAAGGACATGGAGATAGATTAGCACATGCAAGGACACGGAGATAGATTAGCACATGCAAGGACACGGAGATGGAGATGGATTAGCACATGCAAGGACACGGAGATGGAGATAGAGTAGCACATGCAAGGACACGGAGATAGATTAGCACATGCAAGGAGATGGAGATAGATTAGCACATGCAAGGACACGGAGATAGATTAGCACATGCAAGGACATGGAGATGGAGATAGATTAGCACATGCAAGGAGACGGAGATGGATTAGCACATGCAAGGACATGGAGACAGATTAGCACATGCAAGGACATGGAGATAGATTAGCACATGCAAGGACACGGAGATAGATTAGCACATGCAAGGACACGGAGATGGAGATAGATTAGCACATGCAAGGACATGGAGATAGATTAGCACATGCAAGGACACGGAGATAGATTAGCACATGCAAGGAGACGGAGATAGATTAGCACATGCAAGGAGACGGAGATGGATTAGCACATGCAAGGACATGGAGATGGAGATAGATTAGCACATGCAAGGACATGGAGATAGATTAGCACATGCAAGGACATGGAGATAGATTAGCACATGCAAGGACACGGAGATAGATTAGCACATGCAAGGAGACGGAGATGGATTAGCACATGCAAGGACATGGAGATAGATTAGCACATGCAAGGACATGGAGATAGATTAGCACATGCAAGGACACAGAGATGGAGATAGATTAGCACATGCAAGGACATGGAGATGGAGATAGATTAGCACATGCAAGGACACGGAGATGGAGATAGATTAGCACATGCAAGGACACGGAGATGGAGATAGATTAGCACATGCAAGGACACGGAGATGGAGATAGTTTAGCACATGCAAGGACACGGAGATGGAGATAGATTAGCACATGCAAGGACATGGAGATGGAGATAGATTAGCACATGCAAGGACACGGAGATGGAGATAGATTAGCACATGCAAGGACACGGAGATGGAGATAGATTAGCACATGCAAGGACACGGAGATGGAGATAGATTAGCACATGCAAGGACACGGAGATAGATTAGCACATGCAAGGACATGGAGATAGATTAGCACATGCAAGGACACGGAGATGGAGATAGATTAGCACATGCAAGGACATGGAGATAGATTAGCACATGCAAGGACATGGAGATAGATTAGCACATGCAAGGACACGGAGATAGATTAGCACATGCAAGGACACGGAGATAGATTAGCACATGCAAGGACATGGAGATAGATTAGCACATGCAAGGACACGGAGATGGATTAGCACATGCAAGGACATGGAGATGGATTAGCACATGCAAGGACACGGAGATAGATTAGCACATGTAAGGACACGGAGATAGATTAGCACATGCAAGGACATGGAGATAGATTAGCACATGCAAGGACGTGGAGATGGATTAGCACATGCAAGGACATGGAGATAGATTAGCACATGCAAGGACACGGAGATAGATTAGCACATGCAAGGACATGGAGATAGATTAGCACATGCAAGGACACAGAGATAGATTAGCACATGCAAGGACACGAAGATGGAGATAGATTAGCACATGCAAGGACACGGAGATGGAGATAGATTAGCACATGCAAGGACACGGAGATGGAGATAGATTAGCACATGCAAGGACACGGAGATGGAGATAGATTAGCACATGCAAGGACACGGAGATGGAATTAGATTAGCACATGCAAGGACATGGAGATGGAATTAGATTAGCACATGCAAGGACATGGAGATGGAACTAGATTAGCACATGCAAGGACACGGAGATAGATTAGCACATGCAAGGACATGGAGATGGAGATAGATTAGCACATGCAAGGACACGGAGATGGAGATAGATTAGCACATGCAAGGACACGGAGATGGAGATAGATTAGCACATGCAAGGACATGGAGATGGAGATAGATTAGCACATGCAAGGACACGGAGATGGAGATAGATTAGCACATGCAAGGACACGGAGATGGAGATAGATTAGCACATGCAAGGACATGGAGATGGAGATAGATTAGCACATGCAAGGACACGGAGATGGAGATAGATTAGCACATGCAAGGACACAGAGATGGAGATAGATTAGCACATGCAAAGACACGGAGATGGAGATAGATTAGCACATGCAAGGACATGGAGATGGAATTAGATTAGCACATGCAAGGACACGGAGATGGAGATAGATTAGCACATGCAAGGACACGGAGATAGATTAGCACATGCAAGGACACGGAGATAGATTAGCACATGCAAGGACACGGAGATGGAGATAGATTAGCACATGCAAGGACATGGAGATGGAGATAGAGTAGCACATGCAAGGACACGGAGATAGATTAGCACATGCAAGGACATGGAGATGGATTAGCACATGCAAGGACATGGAGATGGATTAGCACATGCAAGGACATGGAGATGGAGATAGATTAGCACATGCAAGGACATGGAGATAGATTAGCACATGCAAGGACATGGAGATGGATTAGCACATGCAAGGACATGGAGATGGATTAGCATATGCAAGGACATGGAGATAGATTAGCACATGCAAGGACACGGAGATAGATTAGCACATGCAAGGACACGGAGATGGAGATGGATTAGCACATGCAAGGACACGGAGATAGATTAGCACATGCAAGGAGATGGAGATAGATTAGCACATGCAAGGACACGGAGATGGAGATAGATTAGCACATGCAAGGACACGGAGATGGAGATAGAGTAGCACATGCAAGGACATGGAGATAGATTAGCACATGCAAGGACAGATGGAGATAGATTAGCACATGCAAGGACATGGAGATAGATTAGCACATGCAAGGACACGGAGATGGAGATAGTAGCACATGCAAGGACACGGAGATGGATTAGCACATGCAAGGACACGGAGATAGATTAGCACATGCAAGGACACGGAGATAGATTAGCACATGCAAGGACACGGAGATGGAGTAGATTAGCACATGCAAGGACAGGAGATGGAGATAGATTAGCACATGCAAGGACACGGAGATGGAGATAGATTAGCACATGCAAGGACACGGAGATGGAGATAGATTAGCACATGCAAGGACACGGAGATAGATTAGCACATGCAAGGACATGGAGATGGAGATAGATTAGCACGTGCAAGGACACGGAGATGGAGATAGATTAGCACATGCAAGGACACGGAGATGGAGATAGAGTAGCACATGCAAGGACACGGAGATGGAGATAGATTAGCACATGCAAGGACACGGAGATGGATAGATTAGCACATGCAAGGACATGGAGATGGAGATAGATTAGCACATGCAAGGACACGGAGATGGAGATAGATTAGCACATGCAAGATATGGAGATGGAGGTAGAGTAGCACATGCAAGGACACGGAGATGGAGATGGATTAGCACATGCAAGGACACGGAGATGGAGATAGATTAGCACATGCAAGGACACGGAGAGGGATAGTAGCCATGCAGGACACGGAGATAGATTAGCACATGCAAGGACATGAGATGGAATAATTAGCACGTGCAAGGACACGGAGATGGAGATAGATTAGCACATGCAAGGACACGGAGATGGAGATAGATTAGCACATGCAAGGACACGGAGATGGAGATAGATTAGCACATGCAAGGACACGGAGATGGAGATAGATTAGCACATGCAAGGACATGGAGATGGAGATAGATTAGCACATGCAAGGACACGGAGATGGAGATAGATTAGCACATGCAAGGATATGGAGATGGAGGTAGAGTAGCACATGCAAGGACACGGAGATGGAGATGGATTAGCACATGCAAGGACACGGAGATGTTTTGTTATTCCCATGATCAGATACAAACAATCCTCTCCCCGTATTGTTTATATACAAAAAGTAGAAATCTATATAATTTTATTCTCACTACTCTACGCTTATGGTTCCCAGCAAGTACAGTTTGAAATATTGTCAATATGGTTCCCAGCCAAAAATTACCAGACATAAAAAGCATCGTTTGTGAGTTTCTCCTTAGGCCATATTGCGTAGTGATTTGATGCAATTTTGCATTTCGGCATTTTGGAAAACAATATTGTGTCAGAATCTATGCTGATTCAGTTAGTTTATGGATGCCAGGGACATAATAATGTATGTATCTCAATAATGTATTTTTAATCATTATCCGTCCATTGAAAGTTAAGTTAGTCGAGATAATCCTACCTCTATTATACAATCTTCATTAAAAGCGATACTTAGTATATGTTTTACCATAAATTTAAATGCACATAATTCATGTGATAAGTTAACGTTCCAGGATTACCAGTTCATTACAAGATACTACCAATATGATGTGTATATTCAACTCACCTTTAATCTCTGAGTGACTTTCTTCAGAGTTTCTAAGTAATGATATCTACAAATAAAAAGAGAGCATTACTGGAAATAGCTGAGAAAATAGGTTACTGAGTTGATACTTTGGAAATAAACAAAATTCAGTAATAATTCGAGAACTCTAGAAGTAATTATGTGATTACCTGTTTTGTTTAGCAAGAGGTGAGTGCTCCAGCTTCTCCTTCTCTTTCAGGGCTTTCTGGAACTTTTCCTGGAAGAAGCAAATGTTATGCATATATAATAATACAACATAAACATGTAAATGTAACATAAACACATATATACTGAACTCAAACATAAACACATATATACTGAACTCAAACATAAACACATATATACTGAACTCAAACATAAACACATATATACTGAACTCAGACATAAACACATATATACTGAACTCAAACATAAACACATATATACTGAACTCAAACATAAACACATATATACTGAACTCAGACATAAACACATATATACTGAACTCAAACATAAACACATATATACTGAACTCAGACATAAACACATATATACTGAACTCAAACATAAACACATATATACTGAACTCAGACATAACACATATATACTGAACTCAAACATAAACACATATATACTGAACTCATACATAAACACATATATACTGAACTCAAACATAAACACATATATACTGAACTCATACATAAACACATATATACTGAACTCAAACATAAACACATATATACTGAACTCATACATAAACACATATATACTGAACTCATACATAAACACATATATACTGAACTCAAACATAAACATGCAACATAAAAACATATATACTGAACTCCAACATAAACACATATATACTGAACTCAAACATAATCACATATATACTGAACTCAAACATAAACACATATATAGTGATCTCCAACATAAACACATATATACTGAACTCAAACATAAACACATATATACTGAACTCAAACATAAACACATATATACTGAACTCAAACATAAACACATATATACTGAACTCAAACATAAACACATTTATACTGAACTCAAACATAAAAATATATATACTGAGCTCAGACATAAAACATATATACTGAACTCAAACATAAACACATATATACTGAACTCAAACATAAACACATATATACTGAGCTCAGACATAAAAACATATATACTGAACTCCAACATACACACATATATACTGAACTCCAACATAAACACATATATACTGAACTCAGACATAAAAACATATATACTGAGCTCAGACATAAACACATATATACTGAACTCAAACACAAACATGCAACATAACCACATATATACTGAACTCAAACATACACACATATATACTGAACTCAAACATAAACACATATATACTGAACTCAAACATAAACACATATATATTGAACTCAAACATAAACACATATATACTGAACTCAAACATAAAAACATATATACTGAACTCAGACATAAAAACATATATACTGAGCTCAGACATAACACATATATACTGAACTCAAACACAAACATGCAACATAACCACATATATACTGAACTCAAACATAAACACATATATACTGAACTCAAACATAACCACATATATACTGAACTCAAACATAAACACATATATACTGAACTCCAACACAAACATGCAACATAAACACATATATACTGAACTCAAACATAAACACATATATACTGAACTCAAACATAACACATATATACTGAACTCAGATATAACACATATATACTGAACTCAAACACAAACATGCAACATAACCACATATATACTGAACTCAAACATAAACACATATATACTGAACTCAAACATAAACACATATATACTGAACTCAGACATAAACACATATATACTGAACTCAAACATAAACACATATATACTGAACTCAGACATAAACACATATATACTGAACTCAGACATAAACACATATATACTGAACTCCAACACAAACACATATATACTGAACTCAAACACGAAGACCTCATGAATTTAGAAGACGACACCCACCCATTAGCGACTGTATAATCCCCATGATATAAGATAACACCCACCCATTAACGGCTGTATAATCCCCATGATATAAGATAACACCCACCCATTAACGGCTGTATAATCCACATGATACAAGACAACATCCACCCATTAGCGGCTGTATAATCCACAAGATACAAGACAACACCCACCCATTAACGGCTGTATAATCCACATGATACAAGACCACACCCACCCATTAGCAGCTGTATAATCCACATGATTTGTCCATTTATTGTTTATATGTGGCCACCCAACAGATAGAAGAGATGGATGGTTCTACAAGGGTGCGATATCCTTACTCATAAACCCCGGGCGGGAAACGTCTGGCTTGGTAGTTTGTATTGTATCACCATTAAATGCACATGATCATAAATCAATAATGTACAGGTAGGGTAAGTTAATGACTTTGAGTTTTTATGGGACACTGACAATCTGGCACCCACTTTTTCTGCAGCTTAAAGGTGATGTGTGACATGTGCATCCACCCCTGGGTATGTATCACTTACCTCTTCTAGATGAGACAATGATTGCTGTCTGTCTCTCTCTAGCTGTGCAATCTACAAGTAACAAAACATGAAAAGAAACAGTAAACAGATAATATTTGAATATCTAAAATAGTAAGGATGGAGAGATGGAAATAGATTAGCACATTCAAGGTCACAGAGATAGAAATATATTAGCACATTCAAGGAAATGGAAATAGATTAGCCTATTCAAGGAGATGGAAATTGATTAACACATTCAAGGAGATGGGAAATAGATTAGCACATTCAAGGAGATGGAAATATATTAACACATTCAAGGAGATGGGAAATAGATTAACACATTCAAGGAGATGGGAAATATATTAACACATTCAAGGAGACGGAAATAGATTAGCACATTCAAGGAGATGGAAATAGATTAACACATTCAAGGAGACGGAAATAGATTAGCACATTCAAGGAGATGGAAATAGATTAGCACATTCAAGGAGATGGAAATAGATTAGCACATTCAAGGAGATGGAAATAGATTAACACATTCAAGGAGATGGGAAATAGATTAACACATTCAAGGAGATGGGAAATATATTAACACATTCAAGGAGATGGAAATAGATTAACACATTCAAGGAGATGGGAAATAGATTAACACATTCAAGGAGATGGGAAATATATTAACACATTCAAGGAGACGGAAATAGATTAGCACATTCAAGGAGATGGAAATAGATTAGCACATTCAAGGAGATGGAAATAGATTAACACATTCAAGGAGATGGGAAATAGATTAACACATTCAAGGAGATGGAAATAGATTAACACATTCAAGGAGATGGAAATAGATTAGCACATTCAAGGAGACGGAAATAGATTAACACATTCAAGGAGATGGAAATAGATTAACACATTCAAGGAGATGGAAATAGATTAACACATTCAAGGAGATGGAAATAGATTAGCCTATTCAAGGAGATGGAAATAAATTAGCACATTATAGGAGATGGAAATAGAGTAACACATTCAAGGAGATGGAAATAAATTAGCACATATGATGTGTATATTCAACTCACCTTTAATCTCTTTGCTGCTTTGAACAGAGAACCCTGTATATTGTCACATCTACAAATAAAAAGAAAGCAATATTGAAAATAGCTGAGAAAACAGCTGACTGAGTAGACAGTAAGCACCTTCTTCAATCCTCCGCTGACTGAGTAGACAGTAAACACCTTCTTCCATCCTCCACAATTGACTGAGTAGACAGTAAACACCTTCTTCAATCCTCCGCTGACTGAGTAGACAGTAAACACTTTCTTCAATCCTCCGCTGACTGAGTAGACAGTAAACACCTTCTTCCATCCTCCACAGCTGACTGAGTAGACAGTAAACACCTTCTTCAATCCTCCACAGCTGACTGAGTAGACAGTAAACACCTTCTTCAATCCTCCGCTGACTGAGTAGACAGTAAACACCTTCTTCAATCCTCCGCTGACTGAGTAGACAGTAAACACCTTCTTCAATCCTCCACAGCTGACTGAGTAGACAGTAAACACCTTCTTCCATCCTCCACAGCTGACTGAGTAGACAGTAAACACCTTCTTCAATCCTCCGCTGACTGAGTAGACAGTAAACACCTTCTTCCATCCTCCACAGCTGACTGAGTAGACAGTAAACACCTTCTTCAATCCTCCACAGCTGACTGAGTAGACAGTAAACACCTTCTTCAATCCTCCGGTGACTGAGTAGACAGTAAACACCTTCTTCAATCCTCCGCTGACTGAGTAGACAGTAAACACCTTCTTCCATCCTCCACAGCTGACTGAGTAGACAGTAAACACCTTCTTCAATCCTCCACTGACTGAGTAGACAGTAAACACCTTCTTCAATCCTCCGCTGACTGAGTAGACAGTAAACACCTTCTTCAATCCTCCGCTGACTGAGTAGACAGTAAACACCTTCTTCAATCCTCCACAGCTGACTGAGTAGACAGTAAACACCTTCTTCCATCCTCCACAGCTGACTGAGTAGACAGTAAACACCTTCTTCAATCCTCCGCTGACTGAGTAGACAGTAAACACCTTCTTCCATCCTCCACAGCTGACTGAGTAGACAGTAAACACCTTCTTCAATCCTCCACTGACTGAGTAGACAGTAAACACCTTCTTCAATCCTCCGCTGACTGAGTAGACAGTAAACACCTTCTTCAATCCTCCGCTGACTGAGTAGACAGTAAACACCTTCTTCAATCCTCCACAGCTGACTGAGTAGACAGTAAACACCTTCTTCCATCCTCCACAGCTGACTGAGTAGACAGTAAACACCTTCTTCAATCCTCCACAGCTGACTGAGTAGACAGTAAACACCTTCTTCAATCCTCCACTGACTGAGTAGACAGTAAACACCTTCTTCAATCCTCCACAGCTGACTGAGTAGACAGTAAACACCTTCTTCAATCCTCCGCTGACTGAGTAGACAGTAAACACCTTCTTCAATCCTACACAGCTGACTGAGTAGACAGTAAACACCTTCTTCAATCCTCCACATATTTGGAAATAAACAAATTTCAGTAATAATTTGCGAACTCTAGAAGTAAGTGAATACCTGAGTTGTGAAGCCTCTGATTTATTCTTGGCTTCCAGGATCCTCCTGGTTTCCTGGAAGAAGAACAAGTTATGCATATAGAACACTAAGTATGGCACATGAACATGTAACATAAACACATATCCTGAACTATAAAGACATCATCAAATTAACAAAACTAATACCCACTAGCATAGGCGTCGGAGCAGGGGCCGCAATATTTTGGCCTGGCAGGCGGATTTTTTATTTTATACTTGTGGAATTTATACGCCACATTGCAAGTGATGGCAATGTAGATCTACTCTGGGTTCCCATGCACTGTACGTTTGTTATTAACCAATTAACCAGACGTCATGCACTGTACATTTGTTATTAACCAATTAACCAGACGTCATGCACTGTACATTTGTTATTAACCAATTAACCAGACGTCATGCACTGTACGTTTGTTATTAACCAATTAACCAGACGTCATGCACTGTACGTTTGTTATTAACCAATTAACCAGACGTCATGCACTGTACGTTTGTTATTAACCAATTAACCAGACGTCATGCACTGTACGTTTGTTATTAACCAATTAACCAGACGTCATGCACTGTACGTTTGTTATTAACCAATTAACCAGACGTCATGCACTGTACGTTTGTTATTAACCAATTAACCAGACGTCACAACCAATTGGCGTAGACGTGACTGGAACATAATTATATTTTTGTAAAATAATATTATAAAATAGCAATACGTATTATAAAAAAAAAGTTTACTTTTTATGTCCAGAAGCCATTAAAATCGTTTTTACAGTATCTACATCTCAAATCTTCCAGAGGGACCTCTCTAGCAGACTCGGGTCACCTCGTGGACCTCAAAATCCGCTGCCCCAATATCAGCTGGCTTCCGACGCGCCTGACCCGTTAGCGGGCGTATAATCCACATGATTTGTTTATTTTTTGTTGTATAAAGTTTATATGTGGCCACCCAACAGATAGAAGAGATGGATGGTTCTACTCGGGTGCGATATCCTTACTCTTTAGGTCCAAGCTTCTTTATTTTCTTGTATCAAGTACTGTACGTGGAAACTTGGATTCATATCCACATCCAAAAGGATGGGAAATACTAGAAACTATTCTGATAAGCTCTGGATGGGGACCATCTGGCTTTGTAGTCCATTGTTACACCCTTAAATCCACATGATCATAAATCAATAATGTACATGTAGGGTAAGTTCTGAATATCTTCACCTATTAGGGAACACTAACTAACAATCTGGCACCCGGGTTCGATCCTCAGACCGGGAAGTATGTGAGATGGTACGTACGGTGGTCGCCAGACCAGACAGGTGGGTTTTCTCTGGGTTCTCCGGTTTCCCCCCTCACGAATGACCACATAAAAATTATACGCCTTCATCCGCGCCAACAAGAGTGATTAATATAAGTTGTTAAAACTTGCTTCGCAATCGTTGTAAAATAAATAAAGTATAAATACGGCACCCACTTTTTTCGGAAATTTAAAAGTGACAGGTGATGTGTTCATCCACCCTGGATCCACCCCTGATATGTATAACTTACGTGCATCCACCCTGGATCCACCCCTGATATGTATAACTTACGTTTGCGAGATCATTCATAGTATCGTCCATTCTAGTCTGGAGCTGTGGACAAAACAAAAACATCAAAATTAAACAAATAATATGAGGATCTCTAAACTGTAACCACAGCAAAAATAGACAAATATAGACTAGCGCATACAAAGATTCGGAGATGGAAATGGTTGTTATTCCCTGGATAGATATGGAAATGGTTGTTATTCCCTGGATAGATATGGAAATGGTTGTTATTCCCTGGATAGATATGGAAATGGTTGTTATTCCCTGGATAGATACGGAAATGGTTGTTATTCCCTGGATAGATATGGAAATGGTTGTTATTCCCTGGATAGATATGGAAATGGTTGTTATTCCCTGGATAGATATGGAAATGGTTGTTATTCCCTGGATAGATATGGAAATGGTTGTTATTCCCTGGATAGATATGGAAATGGTTGTTATTCCCTGGATAGATATGGAAATGGTTGTTATTCCCTGGATAGATATGGAAATGGTTGTTATTCCCTGGATAGATATGGAAATGGTTGTTATTCCCTGGATAGATATGGAAATGGTTGTTATTCCCTGGATAGATATGGAAATGGTTGTTATTCCCTGGATAGATATGGAAATGGTTGTTATTCCCTGGATAGATATGGAAATGGTTGTTATTCCCTGGATAGATATGGAAATGGTTGTTATTCCCTGGATAGATACGGAAATGGTTGTTATTCCCTGGATAGATATGGAAATGGTTGTTATTCCCTGGATAGATACGGAAATGGTTGTTATTCCCTGGATAGATATGGAAATGGTTGTTATTCCCTGGATAGATACGGAAATGGTTGTTATTCCCTGGATAGATATGGAAATGGTTGTTATTCCCTGGATAGATATGGAAATGGTTGTTATTCCCTGGATAGATACGGAAATGGTTGTTATTCCCTGGATAGATATGGAAATGGTTGTTATTCCCTGGATAGATACGGAAATGGTTGTTATTCCCTGGATAGATATGGAAATGGTTGTTATTCCCTGGATAGATATGGAAATGGTTGTTATTCCCTGGATAGATATGGAAATGGTTGTTATTCCCTGGATAGATATGGAAATGGTTGTTATTCCCTGGATAGATACGGAGATGGAACTTGCAGACATGAAACAAATGATGAGTGAATTATGTAGGACTGTATTAACCCATTCAACACCAAGTAACTCACATGGACTGGTCCATCATATTTTTAGACCAGTAAATTAATAAGAAAATTACATTTAGACCAGTTCATTTATCAAAATGGGTAATTTTGTCTAAAAATAGTAATATCTGGATCTACACCTTTTGTAAGCCTATTTAGAGGTGTTTAAAAGGTTAATGGGTAGATTACAATTGCTCATACCAGTCTCGATGTTTTAAGCTGCTGCAGACGACTACTAGAAGATAGCATTTAAGAGCAACATGAACGATATTTTAACTCAATATATTACATGAATTTTGATTGTCCCTCGCATTTTATGTAACAACATTGAATAATACATTGTGTAATAAAAACACTTTGAGTAATAAACTTTGGAGGGTAAATATTCAGATATATCCACAGACGCTTGGGGTCTGGACAAGTGGTTGCAGGTTCAAAACCATGATTACATAATTACTCTTGACAGTGACGGGATGCTTGGCTATGGCCTAAAATATTTGCATGTATAGCCTATGTTTTACCAAAATACGTCTTTTTAAAAAAATTGGTTTTGAACCCACAACCACTTGTCCAGAACCCCCAACCACTTGTCCAGAACCCCCAACCACTTGTCCAGAACCCCCAACCACTTGTCCAGAACCCCCAACCACTTGTCCAGAACCCCCAACCACTGTGGATATTTATTAAAGAGCTTATTTTCCTAACACTTCAGTTGGATTTGGATACCTTACTTAATCTGTTACAGTTGTTACATTGCTGTTAAAAGAATGCGTGTGCCATTCATATAGTGTCTGCTGTTGGTTCTTTTTTTAGGGGTGGGGGTACCGTACAATATTGAAAGGACAGGAGTTGTGGGGGGGGGGCTTTATTTCAGCCAAGAACAATTTGGTTATGAAAAGTAAGGCAGCCATAAAAACTGAATAGTTGAGGAGCATGTTTTTACCTGATTGTTGACTCCAGCCAGTAGGTTCTTGTACCGTATTGCTGAAAATAGAACAAAGTTGCATTATTAGCATATATTGGTTCATATTGGACGTTCACAATATCCTCCCGTAAAACACTGTTGTGACGTCATACCTTTATACTTGCAGTCCATTATTATTAATATTGGACTGGTGTGAAAAGGCTATTATGTTAAATTCTATGCGTGCGTACATGTACGAAATTAACAATTTAATTAGTAGGATCTTTTAGGTAAAGTATAAGCCTCAAACGGATCCAATATGTAAAATATGTTTGGAGGAGACTCTGGAATGGGTCTCTGTCTGTATCATTGCACTATCCTCCAAAAATCTAAAATGACTAATCTCTTTAGGAGGTGTCGCTCAAATGGGCAACCGGTAGCAGTGATAAATAAATGTAAAACATACAAATGAATTTGCGCGCTCGCCCATATGGTTCGCCGGTGGCGAGGGTAAATAAGCTCAATCATCATCATCATCAAATGAATTTGCTGTAACAGACTTAACGAAATTTGAGATAAAAGGAGCAAGTTATGTACATGTGTATGTAAAATGATAGTATTTGAACCGGGACCAGAATTTAACATGACAGGTGAATTTGACATAACCACCAACTAAGACATTTTTTTATACAAATTTATTTTAGCTCGATTGCAAAACAAGTTCTTACAACTTATATTAATCACTCTCGAGGCCTCATTCCTGATGGAATCCATCGCCACGAGGGAGAGAGAAGAGGCAACATGGAATTAAATGCCTTGTCTAAGGGCACAATCGTAACGGCTCCAGCGGCGCTCGAACTCAGGACCTTTCGCACCTAAAGGTAACATGCTACCGCTAAACTATCATGACTTCCACAAACTAAGACCGGCTAAGAGATAATGGATGTAGATTATAATTATATAATACATACATACATTTTGGAAAGAAGAACGCCACTTTTGAAAATGGCCTCCAACCCGAAAGTACAGCATGAAAATACAACTTACCTTTCCTCAGTGTCAGCAGGTTTAGGGTGACGAGGAAAAGTACTCCAACTCCGCAGACACTGCAATGAGAGAAGCAAACATTGGTAGCTACATAGTCCTCCTATGGAATAATCTATACAAATTAATCTTAGCTCGATTGCGAAACAAGTTCTAACATTAATCACTCCTGAGACCTCATTCCTGATGGAATCCATTGCCATGAGGGAGGGAGAAGAGGCAATGTGGAATTTAAAGACATTATTGGTAAAACCAATATATATATATGGATTAAACAAACATCTTTTACAGGAACTTCAATTATTTAAAATATAATATATCCCTTTCTAGCAGGACACAATTATACAATCCCCCCCCCCTGGGAAAGCATGCCCTCTAACTGGGTTATTCAATAAGCGACAGTCCACGTATACAAGAACCCCCAGGGAAAGCATGCCCTCCAACTGGGTTATTCAATAAGCGACAGTCCACGTATACAAGAACCCCCGGGGAAAGCATGCCTCTAACTGGGTTATTCGATAAGCCACGGTCCACGTATACAAGAACCCCCCCCCAACCTATCCTACCATGTATTTGTAACCATAGAAGAATGGAACAAGTTCTATCATCCAAGTGAAATCCAACGGTATTATAACTATTGGCATACTGCATACTTCTGACCAGTCAAAACATAATGGGCATTTCAGAACCTCCTTTGGTATTATAACTATTGGCAGACTGCATACGTCTGACCAGTCAATACATAATGGACATTTCAGAACCTCCTTTGGTATTATAACTATTGGCAGACTGCATACTTCTGACCAGTCAATACATAATGGGCATTTCAGAGAACCTCCTTTCTAGTCTTGCCATTAGACATACATATTCTTGTCAACAGGTTTTTGGTGTGTTATACATTGTAGATTCTGTACTAAGGATCTACAGTTTTGGTGGGTTATACATTGTAGATTCTGTACTAAGGATCTACAGTTTTGGTGGGTTATACATTGTAGATTCTGTACTAAGGATCTACAGTTGTTGGTGTGTTATACATTGTAGATTCTGTACTAAGGATCTACAGTGTTTGGTGTGTTATACATTGTAGATTCTGTACTAAGGATCTACAGTTGTTGGTGTGTTATACATTGTAGATTCTGTACTAAGGATCTACAGTTTTTGGTGTGTTATACATTGTAGATTCTGTACTAAGGATCTACAGTTTTTGATGTGTTATACATTGTAGATTCTGTACTAAGGATCTACAGTTTTTGGTGTGTTATACATTGTAGATTCTGTACTAAGGATCTACAGTTTTTGGTGGGTTATACATTGTAGATTCTGTACTAAGGATCTACAGTTTTTGGTGTGTTATACATTGTAGATTCTGTACTAAGGATCTACAGTTTTTGATGTGTTATACATTGTAGATTCTGTACTAAGGATCTACAGTTTTTGGTGTGTTATACATTGTAGATTCTGTACTAAGGATCTACAGTTTTTGGTGTGTTATACATTGTAGATTCTGTATTAAGGATCTACAGTTTTTGGTGTGTTATACATTGTAGATTCTGTACTAAGGATCTACAGTTTTTGGTGTGTTATACATTGTAGATTCTGTACTATGGATCTACAGTGTTTGGTGGGTTATACATTGTAGATTCTGTACTAAGGATCTACAGTTTTTGGTGTGTTATACATTGTAGATTCTGTACTAAGGATCTACAGTTTTTGGTGGGTTATACATTGTAGATTCTGTACTAAGGATCTACAGTTTTTGGTGGGTTATACATTGTAGATTCTGTACTAAGGATCTACAGTTTTTGGTGGGTTATACATTGTAGATTCTGTACTAAGGATCTACAGTTTTTGGTGGGTTATACATTGTAGATTCTGTACTAAGGATCTACAGTTTTTGGTGGGTTATACATTGTAGATTCTGTACTAAGGATCTACAGTGTTTGGTGGGTTATACATTGTAGATTCTGTACTAAGGATCTACAGTTTTTGGTGGGTTATACATTGTAGATTCTGTACTAAGGATCTACAGTTTTTGGTGTGTTATACATTGTAGATTCTGTACTAAGGATCTACAGTGTTTGGTGTGTTATACATTGTAGATTCTGTACTAAGGATCTACAGTGTTTGGTGTGTTATACATTGTAGATTCTGTATTAAGGATCTACACTGTTCACATAGCCTACCATATCTTTGTTGTGCCCACTTTAGGCAGGTCTGACATCATGATAAAGTATTCGCTGCCATCCATTTATGTCATTGAATTACGACAGAGAAATAATGACTGCAGTTTTGTTGTGCTTGCAATGTCAGGCATCTCATCCCGAGTCCAACTGTTCTTTTCTGTCTCACAGTTGGTGTGCCGAATCAAGCTATATGCTAGATACAGCACATGCACCTGGTGGCATGTAGAAACATGAGTCGGCCCCAGGATGATATGTTGATTAGAGCATCACACATACATGTTTGCATGCATTTCAAATGGGAATTATCATTTCCACAGTCTACTATGTTTTGGCAATTTACAATAATGTTGGTTATAAATATGTTGTTGTGTAACAATAATGTTAGTATAAATATGTTGTTATGTAACAATAATGTTAGTATAAATATGTTGTTGTGTAACAATAATGTTAGTATAAATATGTTGTTATGTAACAATAATGTTAGTATAAATATGTTGTTATGTAACAATAATGTTAGTATAAATATGTTGTTGTGTAACAATAATGTTAGTATAAATATGTTGTTGTGTAACAATAATGTTAGTATAAATATGTTGTTGTGTAACAATAATGTTAGTATAAATATGTTGTTATGTAACAATAATGTTAGTATAAATATGTTGTTATGTAACAATAATGTTAGTATAAATATGTTGTTATGTAACAATAATGTTATGTATAATAACGTGCAAATATGGCATTGTCTAATAAATTTCTATGACGTCCAACTGGTAATCTTTCCTCACTGAATTTTTTTATCAGGATATAGGATAAATTCTATTGGGTTCTTCTTTGATAATATTAGTCTGAAAGGCGAGTTCTAATGACGGTATGTTAGACCACTCGTCCACTGCGTATGACAATGACAGTAAAAATGAACGATGTAAAAAAATTATGAGATGTGATGAACAGGCAGGAAGGTGGGAGACGAGGGGGTGGAAGGTAGGAGATGAGGGGTGGAAGGGGGAGATGACAGGGTGGAAGGTAGGAGACAACATGTTGGAAGGTAGGAGACAACGGGGTGGAAGGTAGGAGACAACGGGGTGGACGGTAGGAGACAACAGGGTGGAAGGTAGGAGACAACGGAGTGGAAGGTAGGAGACAATGGGGTGGAAGGTAGGAGACAACGGAGTGGAAGGTAGGAGACAACGG
>CM026388.1:26963817-26991267 GCA_014843695.1 Archivesica marissinica
ACTCTCCAACAATGCAGTATGTGTAGCATGGCGACTCTCCAACAATGCAGTATGTGTAGCATGGAGTATGTGTAGCATGGCGACTCTCCAACAATGCAGTATGTGTAGCATGGCGACTCTCCAACAATGCAGTATGTGTAGCATGGAGTATGTGTAGCATGGCGACTCTCCAACAATGCAGTATGTGTAGCATGGCGACTCCAACAATGCAGTATGTGTAGCATGGCGACTCTCCAACAATGCAGTATGTGTAGCATGGAGTATGTGTAGCATGCAGTATGTGTAGCATGGCGACTCTTCAACAATGCAGTATGTGTAGCATGGAGTATGTGTAGCATGCAGTATGTGTAGCATGGCGACTCTCCAACAATGCAGTATGTGTAGCATGGAGTATGTGTAGCATGACGACTCTCCAACAATGCAGTATGTGTAGCATGGCGACTCTCCAACAATGCAGTATGTGTAGCATGGAGTATGTGTAGCATGGCGACTCTCCAACAATGCAGTATGTGTAGCATGGCGACTCTCCAACAATGCAGTATGTGTAGCATGGCGACTCTCCAACAATGCAGTATGTGTAGCATGGCGACTCTCCAACAATGCAGTATGTGTAGCATGGCGACTCTCCAACAATGCAGTATGTGTAGCATGGAGTATGTGTAGCATGGCGACGCTCCAACAATGCAGTATGTGTAGCATGGAGTATGTGTAGCATGGCAACTCTCCAACAATGCAGTATGTGTAGCATGGCGACTCTCCAACAATGAAGTATGTGTAGCATGGAGACTCTCCAACAATGCAGTATGTGTAGCATGGAGTATGTGTAGCATGACGACTCTCCAACAATGCAGTATGTTTAGTATGGCCACTCTCCAACAATGCAGTAGGTGTAGCATGGCGACTCTCCAACAATGCAGTATGTGTAGCATGCAGTATGTGTAGCATGGCGACTCTCCAACAATGCAGTATGTGTAGCTTGGCGACTCCAACAATGCAGTATGTGTAGCATGCAGTATGTGTAGCATGGCGACTCTCCAACAATGCAGTATGTGTAGCATGCAGTATGTGTAGCATGCAGTATGTGTAGCATGGCGACTCTTCAACAATGGAGTATGTGTAGCATGGCGACTCTCCAACAATGCAGTATGTGTAGCATGACGACTCTCCAACAATGCAGTATGTGTAGCATGACGACTCTCCAACAATGCAGTATGTGTAGCATGACGACTCTCCAACAATGCAGTATGTGTAGCATGCAATATGTGTAGCATGGTGACTCTCCAACAATGCAGTATGTGTAGCATGGCGACTCTTCAACAATGCAGTATGTGTAGCATGACGACTCTCCAATAATGCAGTATGTGTAGCATGCAGTATGTGTAGCATGACGACTCTCCAACAATGCAGTATGTGTAGCATGGCGACTCTCCAACAATGCAGTATGTGTAGCATGGAGTATGTGTAGCATGGCGACTCTCCAACAATGCAGTATGGGTAGCATGACGACTCTCCAACAATGCAGTATGTGTAGCATGGCGACTCTCCAACAATGCAGTATGTGTAGCATGGCGACTCTCCAACAATGCAGTATGTGTAGCATGGAGTATGTGTAGCATGACGACTCTCCAACAATGCAGTATGTGTAGCATGGCCACTCTCCAACAATGCAGTATGTGTAGCATGGCGACTCTCCAACAATGCAGTATGTGTAGCATGCAGTATGTGTAGCATGGCGACTCTCCAACAATGCAGTATGTGTAGCATGGCGACTCCAACAATGCAGTATGTGTAGCATGCAGTATGTGTAGCATGGCGACTCTCCAACAATGCAGTATGTGTAGCATGACGACTCTCCAACAATGCAGTATGTGTAGCATGACGACTCTCCAACAATGCAGTATGTGTAGCATGACGACTCTCCAACAATGCAGTATGTGTAGCATGCAATATGTGTAGCATGGCGACTCTCCAACAATGCAGTATGTGTAGCATGGCGACTCTTCAACAATGCAGTATGTGTAGCATGACGACTCTCCAAAATGCAGTATGTGTAGCATGCAGTATGTGTAGCATGGCGACTCTCCAACAATGCAGTATGTGTAGCATGGCGACTCTCCAACAATGAAGTATGTGTAGCATGGCGACTCTCCAACAATGCAGTATGTGTAGCATGGCGACTCTCCAATAATGCAGTATGTGTAGCATGCAGTATGTGTAGCATGGCGACTCTCCAACAATGCAGTATGTGTAGCATGGCGACTCTCCAACAATGCAGTATGTGTAGCATGGAGTATGTGTAGCATGGCGACTCTCCAACAATGCAGTATGTGTAGCATGACGACTCTCCAACAATGCAGTATGTGTAGCATGCAATATGTGTAGCATGGTGACTCTCCAACAATGCAGTATGTGTAGCATGGCGACTCTTCAACAATGCAGTATGTGTAGCATGACGACTCTCCAATAATGCAGTATGTGTAGCATGCAGTATGTGTAGCATGACGACTCTCCAACAATGCAGTATGTGTAGCATGGCGACTCTCCAACAATGCAGTATGTGTAGCATGGAGTATGTGTAGCATGGCGACTCTCCAACAATGCAGTATGGGTAGCATGACGACTCTCCAACAATGCAGTATGTGTAGCATGCAATATGTGTAGCATGTGACTCTCCAACAATGCAGTATGTGTAGCATGGCGACTCTTCAACAATGCAGTATGTGTAGCATGGAGTATGTGTAGCATGGCGACTCTCCAACAATGCAGTATGGGTAGCATGACGACTCTCCAACAATGCAGTATGTGTAGCATGCAATATGTGTAGCATGGTGACTCTCCAACAATGCAGTATGTGTAGCATGGCGACTCTTCAACAATGCAGTATGTGTAGCATGACGACTCTCCAACAATGCAGTATGTGTAGCATGCAATATGTGTAGCATGCAGTATGTGTAGCATGCAGTATGTGTAGCATGGCGACTCTCCAACAATGCAGTATGTGTAGCATGGCGACTCTCCAACAATGCAGTATGTGTAGCATGGCGACTCTCCAATAATGCAGTATGTGTAGCATGGAGTATGTGTAGCATGGCGACTCTCCAACAATGCAGTATGTGTAGCATGGCGACTCTCCAACAATGCAGTATGTGTAGCATGGAGTATGTGTACCATGGCGACTCTCCAACAATGCAGTATGTGTAGCATGGCGACTCTCCAACAATGCAGTATGTGTAGCATGGCGACTCTCCAACAATGCAGTATGTGTAGCATGGAGTATGTGTAGCATGGCGACGCTCCAACAATGCAGTATGTGTAGCATGGAGTATGTGTAGCATGGCAACTCTCCAACAATGCAGTATGTGTAGCATGGCGACTCTCCAACAATGAAGTATGTGTAGCATGGAGACTCTCCAACAATGCAGTATGTGTAGCATGGAGTATGTGTAGCATGACGACTCTCCAACAATGCAGTATGTTTAGTATGGCCACTCTCCAACAATGCAGTAGGTGTAGCATGGCGACTCTCCAACAATGCAGTATGTGTAGCATGCAGTATGTGTAGCATGGCGACTCTCCAACAATGCAGTATGTGTAGCTTGGCGACTCCAACAATGCAGTATGTGTAGCATGCAGTATGTGTAGCATGGCGACTCTCCAACAATGCAGTATGTGTAGCATGACGACTCTCCAACAATGCAGTATGTGTAGCATGACGACTCTCCAACAATGCAGTATGTGTAGCATGACGACTCTCCAACAATGCAGTATGTGTAGCATGGAGTATGTGTACCATGGCGACTCTCCAACAATGCAGTATGTGTAGCATGGCGACTCTCCAACAATGCAGTATGTGTAGCATGGCGACTCTCCAACAATGCAGTATGTGTAGCATGGAGTATGTGTAGCATGGCGACGCTCCAACAATGCAGTATGTGTAGCATGGAGTATGTGTAGCATGGCAACTCTCCAACAATGCAGTATGTGTAGCATGGCGACTCTCCAACAATGAAGTATGTGTAGCATGGAGACTCTCCAACAATGCAGTATGTGTAGCATGGAGTATGTGTAGCATGACGACTCTCCAACAATGCAGTATGTTTAGTATGGCCACTCTCCAACAATGCAGTAGGTGTAGCATGGCGACTCTCCAACAATGCAGTATGTGTAGCATGCAGTATGTGTAGCATGGCGACTCTCCAACAATGCAGTATGTGTAGCTTGGCGACTCCAACAATGCAGTATTTGTAGCATGCAGTATGTGTAGCATGGCGACTCTCCAACAATGCAGTATGTGTAGCATGACGACTCTCCAACAATGCAGTATGTGTAGCATGACGACTCTCCAACAATGCAGTATGTGTAGCATGACGACTCTCCAACAATGCAGTATGTGTAGCATGCAATATGTGTAGCATGGTGACTCTCCAACAATGCAGTATGTGTAGCATGGCGACTCTCCAACAATGCAGTATGTGTAGCATGACGACTCTCCAATAATGCAGTATGTGTAGCATGCAGTATGTGTAGCATGGCGACTCTCCAACAATGCAGTATGTGTAGCATGGCGACTCTCCAACAATGCAGTATGTGTAGCATGGCGACTCTCCAACAATGCAGTATGTGTAGCATGCAGTATGTGTAGCATGGCGACTCTCCAACAATGCAGTATGTGTAGCATGGCGACTCTCCAACAATGCAGTATGTGTAGCATGCAGTATGTGTAGCATGGCGACTCTCCAACAATGCAGTATGTGTAGCATGGCGACTCTCCAACAATGCAGTATGTGTAGCATGGGACTCTCCAACTGCAGTATGTGTAGCATGGCGACTCTCCAACAATGCGTAGTGTAGCATGACGACTCTCCAACAATGCAGTATGTGTAGCATGGCGACTCTCCAACAATGCAGTATGTGTAGCATGGCGACTCTCCAACAATGCAGTATGTGTAGCATGACGACTCTCCAACAATGCAGTATGTGTAGCATGGCGACTCTCCAACAATGCAGTATGTGTAGCATGGAGTATGTGTAGCATGGCGACTCTCCAACAATGCAGTATGTGTAGCATGGCGACTCTCCAACAATGCAGTATGTGTAGCATGGCGACTCTCCAACAATGCAGTATGTGTAGCATGGAGTATGTGTAGCATGACGACTCTCCAACAATGCAGTATGTGTAGCATGGCGACTCTCCAACAATGCAGTATGTGTAGCATGGAGTATGTGTAGCATGGCGACTCTCCAACAATGCAGTATGTGTAGCATGGCGACTCTCCAACAATGCAGTATGTGTAGCATGGAGACTCTCCAACAATGCAGTATGTGTAGCATGGAGTATGTGTAGCATGACGACTCTCCAACAATGCAGTATGTGTAGTATGGCCACTCTCCAACAATGCAGTATGTGTAGCATGGCGACTCTCCAACAATGCAGTATGTGTAGCATGCAGTATGTGTAGCATGGCGACTCTCCAACAATGCAGTATGTGTAGCTTGGCGACTCTCCAACAATGCAGTATGTGTAGCATGCAGTATGTGTAGCATGGCGACTCTCCAACAATGCAGTATGTGTAGCATGCAGTATGTGTAGCATGCAGTATGTGTAGCATGGCGACTCTTCAACAATGGAGTATGTGTAGCATGGTGACTCTCCAACAATGCAGTATGTGTAGCATGGCGACTCTCCAACAATGCAGTATGTGTAGCATGGAGTATGTGTAGCATGGCGACTCTCCAACAATGCAGTATGTGTAGCATGACGACTCTCCAACAATGCAGTATGTGTAGCATGCAATATGTGTAGCATGGTGACTCTCCAACAATGCAGTATGTGTAGCATGGCGACTCTTCAACAATGCAGTATGTGTAGCATGACGACTCTCCAACAATGCAGTATGTGTAGCATGGCGACTCTCCAACAATGCAGTATGTGTAGCATGGCGACTCTCCAACAATGCAGTATGTGTAGCATGGCGACTCTCCAACAATGCAGTATGTGTAGCATGGCGACTCTCCAATAATGCAGTATGTGTAGCATGGAGTATGTGTAGCATGGCGACTCTCCAACAATGCAGTATGTGTAGCATGGCGACTCTCCAACAATGCAGTATGTGTAGCATGGCGACTCTCCAATAATGCAGTATGTGTAGCATGCAGTATGTTTAGCATGACGACTCTCCAACAATGCAGTATGTGTAGCATGGCGACTCTCCAACAATGCAGTATGTGTAGCATGCAATATGTGTAGCATGCAGTATGTGTAGCATGGCGACTCTCCAACAATGCAGTATGTGTAGCATGGCGACTCTCCAACATTGCAGTATGTGTAGCATGCAGTATGTGTAGCATGGCGACTCTCCAACAATGCAGTATGTGTAGTATGGCGACTCTCCAACAATGCAGTAAGTGTAGCATGGCGACTCTCCAACAATGCAGTATGTGTAGCATGGCGACTCTCCAACAATGCAGTATGTGTAGCATGACGACTCTCCAACAATGCAGTATGTGTAGCATGGCGACTCTCCAACAATGTAGTATGTGTAGCATGGCGACTCTCCAACAATGCAGTATGTGTAGCATGACGACTCTCCAACAATGTAGTATGTGTAGCATGGCGACTCTCCAACAATCCAGTATGTGTAGCATGGCGACTCTCCAACAATGCAGTATGTGTAGCATGGAGTATGTGTAGCATGACGACTCTCCAACAATGCAGTATGTGTAGCATGACGACTCTCCAATAATGCAGTATGTGTAGCATGGCGACTCTTCAACGATTATTGGTGGAGGAAGATTCCGTGTGCTGCTCCAACCAGTTTAAACATTATATGTATTGTACAACGATTGCGAAACCAGTTCTAACAATGTATATTAATCGCTCTCGTTGTCGCGGATGAAAGCGTATATAATTATGTGGTCATTCATGTGGGAGGAAACCGGAGTACCCGGAGAAAACCCAACTCTCCGATATGGCGACCACCGTACCATCTCACATACTTCCCGGTACGAGGATCGAACCCGGTTTGCATTTAGGATGTCTGATTAGCGGTATTTCAGGCACCGCCGGACACCCCGGTATAACCACCGACCATCCGCAAACATGTTGCATAAATTCATCACTTGAACGAATTGGGAGTCCCTCCCCCAAGTGGGATTTGAATGCACAATGCTCAATTATTTGCACGCATCTTCAGACCGTGGGTGGGATTTCCTTATCTGCAACTCTATGTAGGTGCTACACTTATTTTCTCACCTTTCTTATGCTCTTGCCAGTTATGTCAGCCTAAATATACGCATCAATGGTGTATGAATTTACTATAAAGTGATGAGGTCATTGGAATGTGACAATTTACTCACATTGATGTTAATTGTCACTTAACTGTAAACACGAAGTACCTGTTAAGTTAAACGTCTTTTCTGCTAAATCTTTACATCCAACACAGGTAAAAATTCAAATAATCTAAAGGGAAATAATAAAGATTTAAGGAGATGTAGACACACAATGCAAGTGCATAGTGTGTCAGCGGGTAATAGTAGTCACCTGAATTAATTGCATCATCAATGATGTATTGCCGATCTCATAATGTATACTCACGTAACTTAACGGCAGTGTTTGGACGTGACAATAAACGGAAACTACTGGACTTATTCGGGACATCTAATAAGCATAAGTATTCTTTCCTCTTGTCTACTCAGTTAGGCAGATTTATCTCACACACAGCTTTTCCACTGGTAGAGTAAACATTTCCACTGGTAGAGTAAGCATTTCCACTGGTAGAGTAAACATTTCCACTGGTAGAGCTATAAATACTACAGACAAAGTGAAAGTGCTAACGTACGTCTGTCACACACATGTCCAACATAGCCCTGGTAGCACGTGCAGTGTTGTGTATTTCCATTGGTTGAACAGGTTCCATGAATGCACGGATTAGAGGTACATCCGCTTAATGCTGAAATAAATAACATTGTATCCTAACTATATGCCTTTCAGAGGGTGGGTCAGAAAAGAGGCAGGGTTGGTCGGAATAGGGGCAGGGAGCATTACGAAGCAATGAGGTGTGGAAGGGCCGGGAGGGGGTTAGCACCTAGAAATGTGTGTTGAATTACGGTGTTTGATCAAAAAGGTAGTACATATTGGTGAAAAGGGCGGATATGTTACAGACGGATATGTTACAGACGGATATGGACGGATATGTTACAGACGGATATGTAGTCCAGTGGTAACACGCTGGACTGGTAATCCATAGATCGTAGGTTCGATCCCCCGTCTGACCCTAATAAAATTAACAGTCTTTCAGATGGGACGTTAAACCGAGGTCTCGTGTCGGTGCTTTACACCGTGCAAGTAAAAGAACCAGAGGAGATTCTGGAATGGGTCTCTGTCTGTATCATGCACTATCCTCCAAAACTCTAAAATGACTAATCTCTTCAAGAGGCATCGCTCATATGGGCAACCGGCGATAAATAAACGTAAAAACACTATATACAATATATGCAATGGTGGCGCAGGTGTGAACGGCCCGGAGTCCTGATTGAGCCGTTACGATTGTGCCTATATGCAAGGCATTTAAATTCCAAGTTGCCTCTTCTCTCTCCCTCGTGCCGATGGATTCCATCACGAATGCGGTCTCGAGAGTGATTCATTTTAGTTCAAGGAACATGTTTCGCAATCGAGCTAACTTAAATGTGTATAAACTAAAAGTTATATTTCTGACTTACTTTCTAATATGGTTACGAAACAAGAGTTTACAACATAAGAATAATTACTCTCAATACCTCATTTCTTATATGGTAAAGAGAAGGCGCAATGTCGACGGATTTGTTATCAAAAAGGCAGTACATATTGGTGAAAAGGGCGGATATGTTACGTACGGATATGTAGTCCAGTGGTAACACGCTGGACTAGTAATCCAGGGATCGCAGGTTCGATCCCCCGTCTGACCCTAATAAAATTAACAGTCTTTCAGATGGGACGTTAAACCGAGGTCTCGTGTCGGTGCTTTACACCGTGCACGTAAAAGAACCAGAGGAGACTCTGGAATGGGTCTCTGTCTGTATCATTGCACTATCCTCCAAAACTCTAAAATTACTAATCTCTTCAGGAGGCGTCGCTCATATGGGCAACCGGTAGCGACGATAAATAAACGTAATACACACAGGCAGATTAGTTCTAAGTTATATATGCTTGCCCGCAAGAAAAACCAGAGGATATTACCAGAGGATATTACCAGAGGATATTATGAATTGGGGTTCTCGTTACTTCATTGCATTAGCCTCCAAACTCTAAAATGATTAATAACATTTTCAACAAGGAGAATTTTACAAAGAATCTCAATAAGCATTAAGCTTTCAATTAAATCCATTTTCATTCTGCATACAATGGATATGTACTGTACATTATGAATGGATAAATAAGTTTAAACCAATGAATCAATGAATATATGTGCATAAACGGTGCTGGTTGAAATGAACTGTAGATCACAATAACCTAACACCCACAAGAAACATCCATTATCTGTCAAAAACCCAATCTCATGCCAACTCTGTTTTCCCCAAAAGATGTAGGCCCAGTCTGCCGACATATATATAGTCGAGTCCCAGTCTACCGACATATATACAGTCGAGTCCCAGTCTGCCGACATATATACAGTCGAGTCCCAGTCTACCGACATATATACAGTCGAGTCCCAGTCTGTCGACATATATACAGTCAAGTCCCAGTCTGCGACATATATACAGTCAAGTCCCAGTCTGCCGACATATATACAGTCGAGTCCCAGTCTGACGACATATATACAGTCGAGTCCCAGTCTACCGACATATATACAGTCAAGTCCCAGTCTGCCGACATATATACAGTCAAGTCCCAGTCTACCGACATATATACAGTAGAGTCCCAGTCTGCCGACATATATACAGTCGAGTCCCAGTCTGCCGACATATATACAGTCAAGTCCCAGTCTGCCGACATATATACAGTCGAGTCCCAGTCTACACCGACACATATACAATCAAGTCCCAGTCTACCGACACATATACAGTCGAGTCCCAGTCTGCCGACATATATACAGTCAAGTCCCAGTCTACCGACATATATACAGTAGAGTCCCAGTCTACCGACATATATACAGTCGAGTCCCAGTCTGTCAGCAGTCTGGGCTCGTACTCCCTCTAGGCATTAAAGTGTCTTCTTTTACCTATACCTGTGTCGATCTTTTTACTTGCACATAACATTTTAGATTAACTCACTGTTCTAGACTGTGTCTGCCAATCTTAATCACAGTATACTGACCTTTGTCAGCAGTCTGGACTCATATTGCCTCTAAACATTAAGGTGTCTTCTTTTACCAATAGCTTTGTAGATCATGTTATCATTTATACTTGCACATAACAGTTTAGATTAACTCACTGTTCTAGACTGAGTCTGCCAATCTTAATCATCTCTGACTATTCGGCAGTAACACGTTGAAGTTGAAGTGAAGTTCTGCAAAATCAAATTGAGGACTTTCGTATTTCCTTACAAATTATGGTTATTCTTACATTTATCACAGAGTTGTCCATTGAACCCTGAGTTGCATGTACAGTGAAATGTTCCATTTGTCAGGGTTGTACATACACCATGCTTACAGGGAGCAGCTGCACACGGGTCAACTGTAACAGACGAAAACGTCAAATAAAATGTAAATCAGTAAATAGTTGTACATACACCATGCTTACAGGGAGCAGCTGCACACGGGTCAACTGTAACAGACGAAAACGTCAAATAAAATGTAAATTAGAAAAGAGTTGTAGATACACCATGCTTACAGGGAGCAGCTGCACACGGGTCAACTGTAACAGACGAAAACGTCAAATAAAATGTAAATTAGAAAAGAGTTGTAGATACACCATGCTTACAGGGGGCAGCTGCACACGGGTCAACTGTAACAGACGAAAACGTCAAATAAAATGTAAATTAGAAAAGAGTTGTAGATACACCATGCTTACAGGGGGCAGCTGCACACGGGTCAACTGTAACAGACGAAAACGTCAAATAAAATGTAAATTAGAAAAGAGTTGTAGATACACCATGCTTACAGGGGGCAGCTGCACACGGGTCAACTGTAACAGACGAAAACGTCAAATAAAATGTAAATTAGAAAAGAGTTGTAGATACACCATGCTTACAGGGGGCAGCTGCACACGGGTCAACTGTAACAGACGAAAATTGCAAAGGGGAATTAGTATGTCCGAATATTGCGGTAACTCTGTTCTATGAATTGTTCCATTACAGCATCCGTAGTAGTGCAAGTAGCGCAAGTAGTGTAAGTAGCGTAAGTAGCGCAAGTAGTGCAAGTAGCGCAAGTAGTGTAAGTAGCGCAAGTAGTGAAAGTAGCGCAAGTAGTGTAAGTAGCGCAAGTAGTGTAAGTAGCGCAAGTAGTGCAAGTAGCGCAAGTAGTGTAAGTAGCGCAAGTAGTGCAAGTAGCGCAAGTAGTGTAAGTAGCGCAAGTAGTGCAAGTAGCGCAAGTAGTGTAAGTAGCGCAAGTAGTGCAAGTAGCGCAAGTAGTGTAAGTAGCGCAAGTAGTGAAAGTAGCGCAAGTAGTGTAAGTAGCGCAAGTAGTGGTGCAAAAACAAAGAATTCCAACTAAAACTACCGATATACATTTCGGGATAAATCAGACTTAATCTGCTATATGCTGTTCAGTTGTTGAGGTTGTGCAGTGGTCCTGTGGTCGCATCTGTCATTACTAGGCCACGTTTGCAGTTGTTTGTTTGTTTGTGTTTTGGGGATTAAAGTCGCAACACAGAGTTTGGTCACATGGCGACACTCTAGCTAGTATTGCTGGAGGAATACCCGGGTGCCCCTACGAACAGTAGTCCATGTACAGACGGGTACCCTGGTAGAACCACTGACCTACCGCAAATTAGTTGCAAAACTTGCTCACATGAAATAATTCACCATCCCCAGTGCGATTCGAACATACAGCGGTGAGGGGCAAGCGCTTTGAAGTCAACGACCGTAACAACTCGGCCACGGATCCCCAGCAGGCGCAGTTGTGACCGTTCCAAGCTTCAGATTATACAATTAAACAACACTAAATGAAACAAACACATGCTTACGTTTGTCGCATAAGATTCCAGCATATCCCGACAGACATGAGCATTGGAAGCTAGTGCCGATGTTGGCGCATGCGCCGTGTACACAGGGATTGGTGCTACAAGGACTAACGGCTGGATACGTCATGTAATTAAAGGTACAATGTGTAAATTATCATTTCATTGCATACTGTTTTACAACTGATGTTTTGGTCATTCCACTTTTTTTATCCTACCTTCATTTGTAATAATGTTCAAAATTTCAAATAAAACATTCCTTTATTAGTCTAATAAACCTTTCACGACGTCATATCCCTGCATGTATGACGTCACTAAATAATGTTTGATATGACATGCAATGTACAATAGCTACACTACCTGCAGCACATAGAATGTTTGATATGACATGCAATGTACAATAGCTCCACTACCTTACCTGCATCACATAGAATGTTTGATATGACATGCAATGTACAATAGCTCCACTACCTGCATCACATACAATGTTTGATACGACATGCAATGTACAATAGCTACAGTACCTGCAGCACATAGAATGTTTGATATGACATGCAATGTACAATAGCTCCACTACCATACCTGCATCACATAGAATGTTTGATATGACATGCAATGTACAATAGCTTCACTACCTGCATCACATAGAATGTTTGATATGACATGCAATGTACAATAGCTCCACTACCTGCATCACATACAATGTTTGATATGACATGCAATGTACAATAGCTCCACTACCTGCACCACATAGAATGTTTGATATGACATGCAATGTACAATAGCTCCACTACCTGCATCACATATAATGTTTGATATGACATGCAATGTACAATAGCTCCACTACCTGCATCACATAGAATGTTTGATATGACATGCAATGTACAATAGCTCCACTACCTGCATCACATAGAATGTTTGATATGACATGCAATGTACAATAGCTCCACTACCTGCATCACATATAATGTTTGATATGACATGCAATGTACAATAGCTACACTACCTGCATCACATAGAATGTTTGATATGACATGCAATGTACAATAGCTCCACTACACTACCTGCACCACATAAAATGTTTGATATGTCATGCAATGTACAATAGCTCCACTACCTGCATCACATAGAATGTTTGATATGACATGCAATGTACAATAGCAACACTACCTTACCTGCATCACATAGAATGTTTGATATGACATGCAATGTACAATAGCTTCACTACCTGCATCACATAGAATGTTTGATATGACATGCAATGTACAATAGCTCCACTACCTGCATAACATACAATGTTTGATATGACATGCAATGTACAATAGCTCCACTACCTGCATCACATAGAATGTTTGATATGACATGCAATGTACAATAGCTACACTACCTGCATCACATAGAATGTTTGATATGACATGCAATGTACAATAGCTCCACTACCTGCATCACATACAATGTTTGATACGACATGCAATGTACAATAGCTACAGTACCTGCAGCACATAGAATGTTTGATATGACATGCAATGTACAATAGCTCCACTACCTGCATCACATAGAATGTTTGATATGACATGCAATGTACAATAGCTCCACTACCTGCATCACATAGAATGTTTGATATGGCATGCAATGTACAATAGCTCCACTACCTTACCTGCACCACATAGAATGTTTGATATGACATGCAATGTACAATAGCTACACTACCTGCATCACATAGAATGTTTGATATGACATGCAATGTACAATAGCTCCACTACCTGCATCACATAGAATGTTTGATATGACATGCAATGTACAATAGCTCCACTACCTGCAGCACATAGAATGTTTGATATGACATGCAATGTACAATAGCTACACTACCTGCAGCACATAGAATGTTTAATATGACATGCAATGTACAATAGCTACACTACCATACCTGCATCACATATAATGTTTGATATGTCATGCAATGTACAATAGCTCCACTACCTGCATCACATAGAATTTTGATATGACATGCAATGTACAATAGCTACACTACCTTACCTGCATCACATAGAATGTTTGATATGACATGCAATGTACAATAGCTTCACTACCTGCATCACATAGAATGTTTGATATGACATGCAATGTACAATAGCTCCACTACCATACCTGCATCACATAGAATGTTTGATATGACATGCAATGTACAATAGCTCCACTACCTGCATCACATATAATGTTTGATATGACATGCAATGTACAATAGCTCCACTACCTGCATCACATATAATGTTTGATATGACATGCAATGTACAATAGCTCCACTACCTGCATCACATAGAATGTTTGATATGACATGCAATGTACAATAGCTCCACTACCTGCATCACATAGAATGTTTGATATGACATGCAATGTACAATAGCTCCACTACCTGCATCACATAGAATGTTTGATATGACATGCAATGTACAATAGCTCCACTACCTGCATCACATAGAATGTTTGATATGACATGCAATGTACAATAGCTCCACTACCTGCATCACATAGAATGTTTGATATGACATGCAATGTACAATAGCTCCACTACCTGCATCACATATAATGTTTGATATGACATGCAATGTACAATAGCTCCACTACCTGCATCACATAGAATGTTTGATATGACATGCAATGTACAATAGCTCCACTACCTGCATCACATAGAATGTTTGATATGACATGCAATGTACAATAGCTCCACTACCTGCATCACATAGAATGTTTGATATGTCATGCAATGTACAATAGCTCCACTACCTTACCTGCATCACATAGAATGTTTGATATGACATGCAATGTACAATAGCAACACTACCTTACCTGCATCACATAGAATGTTTGATATGACATGCAATGTACAATAGCTCCACTACCTGCACCACATAGAATGTTTGATATGACATGCAATGTACAATAGCTCCACTACCTGCATCACATAGAATGTTTGATATGACATGCAATGTACAATAGCTCCACTACCTGCATCACATAGAATGTTTGATATGACATGCAATGTACAATAGCTCCACTACCTGCATCACATAGAATGTTTGATATGACATGCAATGTACAATAGCTCCACTACCTGCATCACATAGAATGTTTGATATGACATGCAATGTACAATAGCTCCACTACCTGCATCACATAGAATGTTTGATATGACATGCAATGTACAATAGCTCCACTACCTGCATCACATAGAATGTTTGATATGACATGCAATGTACAATAGCTCCACTACCTGCATCACATAGAATGTTTGATATGACATGCAATGTACAATAGCTACACTACCTGCATCACATAGAATGTTTGATATGACATGCAATGTACAATAGCTCCCACCACAACAAAAACATGCAATGTACAATAGCTCCACTACCTGCATCACATAGAATGTTTGATATGACATGCAATGTACAATAGCTCCACTACCTGCATCACATAGAATGTTTGATATGACATGCAATGTACAATAGCTCCACTACCTGCATCACATAGAATGTTTGATATGACATGCAATGTACAATAGCTCCACTACCTGCATCACATAGAATGTTTGATATGACATGCAATGTACAATAGCTCCACTACCTGCATCACATAGAATGTTTGATATGACATGCAATGTACAATAGCTCCACTACCTGCACCACATAGAATGTTTGATATGACATGCAATGTACAATAGCTCCACTACCTGCATCACATAGAATGTTTGATATGACATGCAATGTACAATAGCTCCACTACCTGCATCACATAGAATGTTTGATATGACATGCAATGTACAATAGCTCCACTACCTGCATCACATAGAATGTTTGATATGACATGCAATGTACAATAGCTCCACTACCTGCATCACATATAATGTTTGATATGACATGCAATGTACAATAGCTCCACTACCTGCATCACATAGAATGTTTGATATGACATACAATATACAATAGCTCCACTATCCTACCTGCATCACATAGAATGTTTGATATGACATGCAATGTACAATAGCTCCACTACCTGCATCACATAGAATGTTTGATATGACATGCAATGTACAATAGCTCTACTACCTGCTTCACATATAATGTTTGATATGACATGCAATGTACAATAGCTCTACTACCTGCTTCACATATAATGTTTGATATGACATGCAATGTACAATAGCTCTACTACCTGCTTCACATATAATGTTTGATATGACATGCAATGTACAATAGCTCTACTACCTGCTTCACATATAATGTTTGATATGACATGCAATGTACAATAGCTCTACTACCTGCTTCACATATAATGTTTGATATGACATGCAATGTACAATAGCTCTACTACCTGCTTCACATATAATGTTTGATATGACATGCAATGTACAATAGCTCTACTACCTGCTTCACATATAATGTTTGATATGACATGCAATGTACAATAGCTCTACTACCTGCTTCACATATAATGTTTGATATGACATGCAATGTACAATAGCTCTACTACCTGCTTCACATATAATGTTTGATATGACATGCAATGTACAATAGCTCTACTACCTGCTTCACATATAATGTTTGATATGACATGCAATGTACAATAGCTCTACTACCTGCATCACATAGAATGTTTGATATGACATGCAATGTACAATAGCTCTACTACCTGCTTCACATAGAATGTTTGATATGACATGCAATGTACAATAGCTCCACTACCTGCATCACATAGAATGTTTGATATGACATGCAATGTACAATAGCTCTACTACCTGCATCACATAGAATGTTTGATATTTACCTGCATCGCAAAGTAACCCTCTGAATCCTGAATTACACGTACATTGGAACGTTCCATTGGCCATAGATGTACACACGCCGTGGACACAGGGTGACGCGTGGCAAGGATCAGCTACAATATGATGGCAAGGATCAGCTACATTATGATGGCAAGGATCAGCTACAATATGATGGCAAGGATCAGCTAAAATATGATGGCAAGGATCAGCTAAAATATGATGGTAAGGATCAGCTACAATATGATGGCAAGGATCAGCTACAATATGATGGCAAGGATCAGCTACAATATGATGGCAAGGATCAGCTACAATATGATGGCAAGGATCAGCTAAAATATTATGGCAAGGATTAGCTAAAATATGATGGCAAGGATCAGCTACAATATGATGGCAAGGATCAGCTACAATATGATGGCAAGGATCAGCTACAATATGATGGCAAGGATCAGCTACAATATGATGGCAAGGATCAGCTACAATATGATGGCAAGGATCAGCTACAATATGATGGCAAGGATCAGCTAAAATATGATGGCAAGAGTCAGCTAAAATATGATGGCAAGGATCAGCTAAAATATGATGGCAAGGATCAGCTAAAATATGATGACACGGATCGGCTAAAATATGATGACAAGGATCGGCTAAAATATGATGGCACGGATCGGCTAAAATATGATGGCACGGATCGGCTAAAATATGATGGCAAGGATCAGCTAACATATTATGGCAAGGATTAGCTAAAATATGATGGCAAGGATCAGCTACAATATGATGGCAAGGATCAGCTACAATATGATGGCAAGGATCAGCTACAATATGATGGCAAGGATCAGCTAAAATATGATGGCATGGATCGGCTAAAATATGATGGCAAGGATCAGCTAAAATATGATGGCAAGGATCAGCTAAAATATGATGGCATGGATTGGCTAACATATGATGACACGGATCAGCTAAAATATGATGGCAAGGATCAGCTAAAATATGATGACAAGGATCAGCTAAAATATTATGGCAAGGATCAGCTACAATATGATGGCAAGGATCAGCTACAATATGATGGCAAGGATCAGCTACAATATGATGGCAAGGATCAGCTACAATATGATGGCAAGGATCAGCTACAATATGATGGCAAGGATCAGCTACAATATGATGGCAAGGATCAGCTAAAATATGATGGCAAGGATCAGCTAAAATATGATGGCAATGATCAGCTAAAATATGATGGCAAGGATCAGCTAAAATATGATGGCACGGATCGGCTAAAATATGATGGCAAGGAGCTAAAATATGATGGCAATGATCGGCTAAAATATGATGGCAATGATCATCTAAAATATGATGGCAAGGATCAGCTAAAATATGATGGCAAGGATCAGCTACAATATGATGGCAAGGATCAGCTAAAATATGATGGCACGGATCGGCTAAAATATGATGGCAATGATCAGCCAAAATATGATGGCACGGATCAGCTAAAATATGATGGCACGGATCAGCTAAAATATGATGACACGGATCGGCTAAAATATGATGGCAAGGATCAGCTACAATATGATGGCAAGGATCAGCTAAAATATGATGGCACGGATCGACTAAAATATGATGGCAATGATCAGCTAAAATATGATGGCACGGATCGGCTAAAATATGATGGCAAGGATCAGCTACAATATGATGGCAAGGATCAGCTAAAATATGATGGCACGGATCGGCTAAAATATGATGGCAATGATCAGCTAAAATATGATGGCACGGATCGGCTACAATATGATGGCAAGGATCAGCTAAAATATGCATATGGCGACCACCTCACATACTTCCCGGTACGAGGATCGAACCCGGTTTGCATTTATGATGTCCGATTAGCAGTAGTTCAGGCACCGCCGGACACCCGGGTATAACCACTGACCATCCGCAAACACACACACACCTTGGGATGAAATGATTACTTATTTCTTACTTCTGTCACACAACTGACCGACATATCCCTGGCTGCAGGCGCACGTGAATGTGCTCCCAGTGTTCGAACATGTCCCGTGAAAGCACGGGTTAGTTGTACAAGCACCAACAGCTGAAACCAGATAACATATAATGTATGAACATAGAAATGACTGGTTTTTCTATTGCCTCCATTGAAAAAGTCCGAGTTATCCCGAAATGTATATTTGTCATATAGTTGGAATCCTTTGTTTTTACTGTTTTTCCCTAACCAGATGCTGTGGTATGATAAATGGGATTTTATCAAAATCATGAGTAATTGACATGACTATTTTATGGAAACATAAAATCTGTTTAGTTTCAGACTGATGTATACTGTATAGTTATATGTATTAAAAAGAAGTTGAATTTTCAATGCTTTGAGTCAGTTTTAGAATTTTAGATTTTTTTTGAATATTTACCGAAAGTACAATTGTACATAGGACCCCATTCTGTATACTCAATATTCAATTTAGTATGAGCCACCGACTATAAACTGACTATTCGCGCATTTCCAGACTTCAAAAAGTTGAACCTCCCTAGAACAACAACCTCTCTACAACAACCAATCTCGATGTATCCGGATGGTGTTTGCTCTAGAGAGGTTGGACTGTATGTATGTGTACAGTATAGTGTCCATTTCATATACTGTAGGATAAGATTTAATAATTTAATAATTATAAAGATAAGAAAACGGATAAAAAGTGATAGTGGTGTAAAGGAAACAACGATAAAAACAGAGGATATACAAGTAGGAGGAACTATCCTCCACAAAAGAGTATTCAGGGCCAGTAACTGTATGTATGTATGTATGTATGTATGTTCCTTTAATGTCAAACCCCTCGCGGGGACTTAGACATATTTTCCTGGGCAGGCTTAGCCGACCTAAGCGATTAACCAGTACTAAGCAATGTGTAACTGTCTCTAGTTGTAATATATTAATGAATATATTGCAGATGACTGAAATAATAAAGCAGATAAAATAACAGGTTATTTGTCTTGGAATTTATTTCATGGAATGGTCATCGAACTTTGTATCCAGATCGGACAGGTGGGTTTTCTACGGGTACTCCGGTTTCCTCCCACACGATTGACCACATATATACGCTCTCGTCTGTGCCAAGCGACGATAAACATAAACTTAAATTTTTAAAACAATCCTACAGCTCAAAGTATGTCTTGGTATGGCACAGAGACAATATACTCCTTACCTGCGTCACAGATTGTATCATTGAAAAGTCGGACAAATGTACTACTTTCGATGGTCGACGTACCCCACCCACTGACGTTTCAACATATGGCTTTAGATCAAATGGTGTTGGGGGGTTACAGTATTATATAAACTTGATTTTATTACATATTATGAAATAACTATATATATTTATCATAAAAAATGCTGCATGCAATATGGCAGCATTGTTGAGGTTTGAGTTGACAATATGTTATTGCTCTATATACATGTATATAACAATAAGAATCGTATAACCGATACATACTTAGCAAATGGGTTGGGCCACACGTTCTGACAACATTAGTGATTGGCCCTCCCCATAAGTTTGACATTTCATGACATTGTGACATACACCCACGGGCCATTTTGGTGGTTTTTTGACAACATTACAGATATATCCAAACGTAGGAGCATAATTATGCCGATGTGATCACAGGAACTTGAACTTTTATCCATAAGCCACCAAAGGTCTCGTAACTCTATCCTAGGACACCCCCTCTATTAAAAAACATTTTAATAGAGGGTGTGTCCTAGGATAGAGTTACTTTTACTAGAGGGTGTGTCCTAGGATAGAGTTACATTTAATAGAGGGTGTGTCCTAGGATAGAGTTACGAGACCTTTGGTGGCTTATGGATAACATTTCAAGTTCCTGTGATGTGATATAACTATATGTGCTACAACCGCTATACAAGATGGAGTGTATAGTATATGGGACAGCAAGTAGTGATAGTCGTGGTAAATAACCGCTATACAAGATGGAGTGTACAGTATATGGGACAGCATGTTAAGTAGTGTGATAGTCGTGGTAAATAACCGCTATACAAGATGGAGTGTACAGTATATGGGACAGCATGTTAAGTAGTGTGATAGTCGTGGTAAATAACCGCTATACAAGATGGAGTGTACAGTATATGGGACAGCATGTTAAGTAGTGTGATAGTCGTGGTAAATAACCGCTATACAAGATGGAGTGTACAGTATATGGGACAGCATGTTAAGTAGTGTGATAGTCGTGGTAAATAACCGCTATACAAGATGGAGTGTACAGTATATGGGACAGCATGTTAAGTAGTGTGATAGTCGTGGTAAATAACCGCTATACAAGATGGAGTGTACAGTATATGGGACAGCATGTTAAGTAGTGTGATAGTCGTGGTAAATAACCGCTATACAAGATGGAGTGTACAGTATATGGGACAGCATGTTAAGTAGTGTGATAGTCGTGGTAAATAACCGCTATACAAGATGGAGTGTACAGTATATGGGACAGCATGTTAAGTAGTGATAGTCGTGGTAAATAACCGCTATACAAGATGGAGTGTACAGTATATGGGACAGCATGTTAAGTAGTGATAGTCGTGGTAAATAACCGCTATACAAGATGGAGTGTACAGTATATGGGACAGCATGTTAAGTAGTGATAGTCGTGGTAAATAACCGCTATACAAGATGGAGTGTACAGTATATGGGACAGCATGTTAAGTAGTGATAGTCGTGGTAAATAACCGCTATACAAGATGGAGTGTACAGTATATGGGACAGCATGTTAAGTAGTGATAGTCGTGGTAAATAACCGCTATACAAGATGGAGTGTACAGTATATGGGACAGCATGTTAAGTAGTGATAGTCGTGGTAAATAACCGCTATACAAGATGGAGTGTACAGTATATGGGACAGCATGTTAAGTAGTGATAGTCGTGGTAAATAACCGCTATACAAGATGGAGTCCAAGATGGATGCCATTTTGATATATAACCGCTATACACAGAGACAATATACTCCTTACCTGCGTCACAGAGTAGACCATTGAATCCGGATTTACATGTACATCGAAATGTTCCATTTACTAGTGATGTACACACACCGTTGACGCACGGAGACACAGCACAGTGATCGGCTGTCATTGAAATAAATACAACAGTTTCAATTACAATCGGGAAATAAGAACTATCTTTTAGTTTAAAACAAACAATATTATAACTTGACCATTTCATAATACATATAATTCTCATTAATCGGATAATTAGACTTTATGTTTACCACGGAGATGAATTTACATAAGCTTTGTATGAAGCTTGTTTTCAAATCCTATTTGTCTTACAATCATTTATAATAGTTGTATATGTATATATATGTAACAGAACAAATAAATAATGTTTAACCTAACAGCACAAGTTGTTATTTTATGCTTTTTGATGATTGACGTCTTATTGACGTCATTTTATGCTTTTTTGTTGACGTCATTTTATGTTTGACGTCATTTTATGTTTGACGTCATTTTATGTTTGGCGTCATTTTATGCTTTTTATGTTTGACGTCATTTTATGCTTTTTTATGATTTGACGTCATGTATTGTGGTCTAAGCACGCGTTCTTGCTCCAATTAGCGCACGGTTGCATCGTTTTTCTATCCTAAAAAACATTTTCAGCCTATAATAAAAAGATAATTTGTTTGTTTACGTGAATGATCGAATGTGTTTGTTTACGTGAATGATCGAATGTGTTTGTTTACGTGAATGATCGAATGTGTTTGTTTACGTGAATGATCGAATGTGTTTGTTTACGTGAATGATCGAATTTGTTTGTTTACGTGAATGATCGAATTTGTTTGTGTACGTGAATGATCGAATGTGTTTGTTTACGTGAATGATCGAATGTGTTTGTTTACGTGAATGATCGAATGTGTTTGTTTACGTGAATGATCGAATGTGTTTGTTTACGTGAATGATCGAATTTGTTTGTTTACGTGAATGATCGAATTTGTTTGTGTACGTGAATGATCGAATGTGTTTGTTTACGTGAATGATCGAATGTGTTTGTTTACGTGAATGATCGAATGTGTTTGTTTACGTGAATGATCGAATGTGTTTGTTTACGTGAATGATCGAATTTGTTTGTTTACGTGAATGATCGAATGTGTTTGTTTACGTGAATGATCGAATTTCACTCATGAAAAGAGACAGTTATTAGTATCAGTGCTCAGTCGTCCGTGAAATAAAACCCAATCATTCACTGAAACAAACACATATCCTTTTATTATTTACCCATAGGTCAAGTAGACATTCTCATTACAAATACACAACCGAGCTTGCATGTACAGACCACTCACGCAAAAGGCGGTATATCCGGTACTGACGAGCACCTGGGTAGAACCACCGACCGTTCGCAGGCGAGTTGGATGAGTGCCTTGCAAGTGGGAGTCAACCTATAGTGATGCGCAACAAGCGACATTACGTCAACGATGGTAATGTTTTCAAAATGTGTAGCCCAATCTTTATGTAATGTATACGGATATTATCAGGTTTCATGTATATTTTAAATGGATTTCTCCGAACGCTACGATGTATGCCAATGTACGCCGCATGTGTGACAAACTTCAGACATTTACAAACATTTTGGTATATAACTCGTGTTGTTAGCTGACCGGATAAGGTTGAACATTTCGTATAGCCTGAAAGTCACCTAACCAATGTGACAGTAATGTTATTGTGATTTGGAAATTTCGTCATTATGAAAAAAGTTGCAATACAATATTATTAACTTAACAATGGTAGCCACTCGGTCACCTAGACACTCTTCATATATATGGACGTCAACAATAAATTCCGTGGATGTGTGGGCTGGACTTGATTTATGCAAGGATGTGTGGGCTGGAATTGAATTATGTAATGATGTATGTGGGTTGGACGTGAATGATGTACGAGTGTATGTGGGTTGGACGTGAATGATGTATGGGTGTATGTGGGTTGGGCTTGAATGATGTATGGGTGTATGTGGGTTGGGCTTGAATGATGTATGGGTGTATGTGGGTTGGGCTTGAATGATGTACGAGTGTATGTGGGTTGGGCTTGAATGATGTATGGGTGTATGTGGGTTGGGCTTGAATGATGTATGGGTGTATGTGGGTTGGCTTGAATATGGGTTGGACGTGAATGATGTATGGGTGTATGTGGTTGGGCTTAATGATTACGAGTGTATGTGGTTGGCTTGAATGATGTAGGTGTATGTGGGTTGGGCTTGAATTGTACGAGTGTATGTGGGTTGGGCTTGAATGATGTATGGGTGTATGTGGGTTGGGCTTGAATGTGGTATGGGTGTAGTGGGTGGCTTGAATGATGTATGGGTGTATGTGGGTTGGCTTGAATGATGTATGGGTGTATGTGGGTTGGGCTTGAATGATGTATGGGTGTATGTGGGTTGGGCTTGAATGATGTATGGGTGTATATGGGTTGGGCTTGAATGATTACGAGTGTATGTGGGTTGGACGTGAATGATGTATGGGTGTATGTGGGTTGGGCTTGAATGATGTATGGTGTATGTGGGTTGGGCTTGAATGATGTAGGGTGTATGTGGGTTGGGCTTGAATGATGTATGGGTGTATGTGGGTTGGGCTTGAATGATGTACGAGTGTATGTGGGTTGGGCTTGAATGATGTATTGAATGTGTTGGGTGTATGTGGGTTGGGCTTGATGATGCATGGGTTGTATGTGGGTTGGGCTTGAATGAATGTATGGTGTATGTGGGTTGGGCTTGAATTATGTAATGATGTATGTGGGTTGGACGTGAATGATGTACGAGTGTATGTGGGTTGGACGTGAATGATGTATGGGTGTATGTGGGTTGGGCTTGAATGATGTATGGGTGTATGTGGGTTGGGCTTGAATGATGTATGGGTGTATGTGGGTTGGGCTTGAATGATGTATGGGTGTATGTGGGTTGGACTTGAATGATGTATGGGTGTATGTGGGTTGGACTTGAATGATGTAAATATGTATGTGGGCTGAACTTGAATGATGTATGGGTTGGGCTTGAATGATGTAATGATGTGTGGGCTAAACTTGAATGATGCAACGATGTGTTTGTGGGGCATGAATGATTTACCAGAAACAACTTGCATTCAATTGTAAAGTGAAAGCATACAATACTCACGCTGGTTACAAGTCACACCGGAGAACCCTGAATAACACGTGCACGTTGCCGACGTTCCCGTTGTTGAGCATACACCGTGATTACATGGGCTTGGTGAACAGGGATTGGCTAAATAGTTAAATAAATGTTTTGTAATGGTCAGATCAACTACATTATCGCACTGTCATCGCAGGTTCGATCCCCCGTCTGACCCTAATAAAATTAACAGTCTTTCAGATGGGACGTTAAACCGAGGTCTCGTGTCGGTGCTTTACACCGTGCACGTAAAAGAACCAGAGGAGATTCTGGAATGGGTCTCTGTCTGTATCATGCACTATCCTCCAAAATCTAAAATAACTAATCTCTTCAGGAGGCGTCGCTCATATGGGCAACCGGTAGCGACGATAAATAAACGTAAAAACACACTATCAACTACATTATCGCACTGTCATCACATCGTTTGGAAAAATCAGAAATTGAAATAGACCAAGAATGAAGTAAACTATTGACGAAGGGTCTATGTATCGCCGGTCCCTTGTCATGCCCTGACACTTACACCTTCTAACGGGTATATGGATATCGAGGGGGGGGGGGTTTGAGTGAAGACTCGGCGCAATAATTCATAATGGATCGTGACCTTTATTTACTTCCTTTCCTGGCTATATATCCAATATAGTCATAACAATGTATTATAAATATACGCCCAAATGGCGATTTATCATCCATTCCAAAGCTGACCTGAAAGTGACCAACAATAGTGATTGGATAGAATATGTCACATGCAAATTGTTAGTATGACCATTTATAAATACATTTTACATATCTACAAGTTGCTAACGATATACGTTAAGTATGGAACGCAAGAACGGACATAATATACAGGGGCGGGGGTAAACAGAATAAAACAACTGAATATTTTCACGGTAACATTTATTGATGGCCTATTAGTTTATGCACATTTATTTTAGCTCGATTGCGAAATAAGTTATTTCAACTTATATTAATCACTCTCGAGACCACATTCCTGATGGAATCCATCGCCACGAGGGAGAGAGAAGAGGCAACGTGGAATTTAAATGCCTTGCCTAAGGGCACAATCGTAACGGCTCCAGCGGGACTCGAACTCCGGACCTTTCGCACCTGAAGCGAACGTGCATCCACTGCGCTATCACGACTTCCACTGATGGTTTATTAATGATTACTATGCTTGCGATCCAATCCCAGGCTATGACATCTGGAAGATTGGCCTAATACGTTTCCTAGTTAAATAAAGTCTGTATTATTATTATTATTATTATTATTATTATTATTATTATTATTATTATTATTATTATTATTATTATTATATATATATAGTAGAATCAACGAGATAACATTATATTACCAGCTGTTGTCCACATTGTAGAAAGCGGGGACGACGGTGATGTCATTTGTGTCGTCGGTTGTGATGTCATTTGTGTCGTCGTTTGTGATGCCACTTGTGCTGTGGTAGACATACTTGAGCAAAGAGAGCACGTTTTATTGCAGAAGATCTTCATGCCGTCAATTTTACAAATATCCTGACCAGCATTTTGAAACGTGTGCAACAATGCTTGGCATGTGGAATCGTCCATACATACTGTAACGATGGAATGCATGCACTGTAAAGCACTATATATTGGCATACCTTTATTTTCGTAGTAATTTATCCATACATACTGTAACGATGGAATGCATGCACTGTAAAGCACTATTTTTGCAAGCTCCATGGCAAACTCACTTTATGAGCTCTGTTTGGTGGTATTAAATAAAACTAAGAAATATGGTTGATTGAAATTTGTCATTTAATATCTAAATGACGAATATAGTGAAACACAATAAACATAACTAAAATATTACATGTGACTAGTTCTAGCAAAATAAGACATATATCATTCATTATATATGTATGATCAAAGGTGGGGATCTTGCACTGTAAAGCACTATATATTCGCATAACTTTATGTTCGTAATAATCCATCCATACACACTGTAACGATGGAATCCGGTGCACTGTAAAGCACTATATATTCGCATAACTTTATTTTCGTAATAATTCATCCATATATACTGTAACGATGGAATCCGTGCACTGTAAAGCACTATATATTCGCATACCTTTATGTTCGTAATAATCCATCCATACACACTGTAACGATGGAATCCGTGCACTGTAAAGCACGGTTAACACGTTTGATCGCAGCATACTATTAACCTGGTAGCACTATAAACCGAGGTTTCGCTTATTTAAGGAATGAATCGTGGGTTAATAGTTTCATCGGGGTATGAATTACATTGGACATGCCTAAGGTTAGCGTGGACGCCGCCGAAATGCCTTATAGAACACCTTTACAGCATACATAGGCACGCACAGCCTTATAGAACACTTACAGC
>CM026388.1:26992267-27010867 GCA_014843695.1 Archivesica marissinica
TTCATGTTCAAATTCGATTTATCTAATGGTTATCACCATTTGCCTGTTAATCCCACATACCACCCGTTGTTGGGATTCTCTTGGTACTTTAATGGGCAATTACGTTATTTTGTTTTCTGTGCATTACCTTTTGGTCTTCGTAGCGCACCATACATTTTCACCAAGCTGTTACAGTCTTTAGTAAAGTATTGGCGCGGCCAAGGATTAAGAATCGTCGTCTTTCTGGGTGACGGGTGGGGACTAAGCAGATTTTCAGGCTGCGTTGAACGACGCAGAGTTTGTTCAACAAAGTTTAGTCAACGCTGGTCTCCTTATAAATCCACAACAATCCTTTTTTATTCCTGTACAGGCGTTAGAGTGGCTAGGATTTGTGCGGGATTTGAAGGCAGGTGATTTTCAAATTCCGGAAAGACACATTGAAAACACTAGGGGCAGCTTAAATAGTTTGCTGGCAACGTTACCAATTTCCTCAGCTAGAAAATTAGCACAACTTGCTGGCAAACTCGTCTCCATGGCTCCGGTTTTAGGTAATGTCTGCCTCTTAAAAGACCAACAATGTGTTTCAATGTATTGAATCGAGGTATACATGGGATTCTGGGATAGATTTTCTCAATATCCAGAATGCATTGCTTGTCTGCAATTTTGGAAAATACAATTACAGGTTCCATTCAGACGAAATCTTTTTGTAGACAGGTTACCCGCCACGCTCGTTTATTCCGACGCTTCTAATATCGGTGGGTCTGCTTTGCTTATGTTGTTGAATGTCGACAGTTAGTCGCCCATAAGTTTTCGTCCGACTGAGGCTCGACAAAGTTCAACATATAGGGAACTACTGGCAATCAACTATTCGTTGCATAGTTTTGCTGAGAATTTAGCTAGTAAACAAAATTGTGTGGCATACGGACAACCAAAACTGCGTACATATTGTAGAAAAGGGTAGCACCAAGAGTGATCCGCAATCATTGCCTTGGAAATTCATTCATTGTGTTTCGAACACTGCGTTACATTGAATATTAAATGGATCAATAGGATCTGATTAAACTCGCAGATGAGTATAGCAAAATGGTTGATTATGACGATTACGGGGTTTCCGACGAATTTTTCGAATTTATTAATTCTATGTACGGCCCACACAGCATAGACAGATTTGCTAACGATTATAATACTAAGCTCCCAAGATTTAACTCCCTTTACTGGACCCCTACTTCGAAAAATGTTGACGCTTTTACACAAACTGGGCATCCGAAAATAATTGGCTAGTACCCCCGGCAAAACAACAACAACCCCCACCCCACCCACCCCAACCACAACAACAACCCCCACCCCCACCCACCCCAACCACAACAACAACCCCCACCCCCACCCACCCCAATGCTTTCTGGACATTTGATTGCTTGTGAAGGTCAGGGTACTCTTGTTGCTCCTTACTGGCCTTCCAGCCCATTTCCCCAATGCTTTCTGGACATTTGATTGCTTGTGAAGGTCAGGGTACTCTTGTTGCTCCTTACTGGCCTTCTAGCCCATTTCCCCAATGCTTTCTGGACATTTGATTGCTTGTGAAGGTCAGGGTACTCCTGTTGCTCCTTACTGGCCTTCCAGCCCATTTCCCCCAATGCTTTCTGGACATTTGATTGCTTGTGAAGGTCAGGGTACTCTTGTTGCTCCTTACTGGCCTTCCAGCCCATTTCCCCCAATGCTTTCTGGACATTTGATTGCTTGTGAAGGTCAGGGTACTCTTGTTGCTCCTTACTGGCCTTCCAGCCCATTTCCCCCAATGCTTTCTGGACATTTGATTGCTTGTGAAGGTCAGGGTACTCTTGTTGCTCCTTACTGGCCTTCTAGCCCATTTTCCCAATGCTTTCTGGACATTTGATTGCTTGTGAAGGTCAGGGTACTCTTGTTGCTCCTTACTGGCCTTCTAGCCCATTTTCCCAATGCTTTCTGGACATTCGTCCATTCAAAAACGTTTTATTAAGGATGTTCTCATATTCAATACCGGCCAAAGTATTTATATACAAGGCAAAAATAAGAATACTGTTTTCGGAACTGATAGATTTACTAGTAAAGTGTTACTTGTACGTCTTAAACGAAGATCATAATTTGTGTTCTCGTACGATGCAAAGGAGATAATTAGTTTATACAAATTTATTTTGGCTCGATTGCGAAACAAGTTATTTCAACTTATGTAAGTCACTCTCGATACCTCATTCCTGATTGGATCCATCGCCACGAGGGAGAGAGGGGGCAACGTGGAAGTTGAATGCCTTGCCTGGGGTGCCTAGGTCGTGGCGGTTCCGGACCGTTCGCGCCTGGGGCGGGCGCGCATCCACTGCGCTATCACGACTTCCCTCGATAATTACGTTAGCTGTATGAACTTTCAAGGCATTTTAGTTTATATTATTTAACTTTCTATTTGTCTTGATGTTGCAGATACTTGCGATAATTCCGGTCTTCCGGGCATGTACATGTTCTTCAAATAATCATTACGCCAGTGATAGCTTTGTTTTGCCGATCTGCTGAGAACCTCTACACCTTCCAACATTTGGAGTGAAACCGCATAGATGCACGTTTTGGAGAGTAGTCACGAAGGTGCACTTCACATAGAAAGGAAACTTGATATTACTGTACGGCGGATTATTTGCTTGCAAAGTTAAGTTTCAATCTACTTGGATTTTTCTATTACATTATACTTCTGTCTCGCAGCAGTTCAGATTTATTTAATGAATTCAATGATTAGTTCTTAGTTATTGTATTTGTAATAAAAAATATCTGCCACCGACCGGTTGTGTAATAGTCTCAATATTTCGTGATTTCTAAGTAATCGTAACGAAAGTTCAATTGATAAATATGTTTGTATCTATTTTCGTTGTCTTACGAGCCGTGATATTTACGTGGTAGAGCGACCCCAATTATGCGTTTTAAAGTTTTCGACGTGTATATATATATCTTACAGGTAAAATATTCGACTAATCTAGATTGCTTATATGGAGAAATAGGACGTTTTCCAATGAAAACAATACGACAATTTATTATGATTAGCTACTGGCTAAAACTATTAAAAACTACTAACAACCCGCTATTAGAAAATGTATATAAAATGTTAGTAACCGATGCAAATAATAATATTACATACAATAATACAAACTGCGACTATCAAATAAAAATGATTTTAGATAGCATTGGTATGTCCGATATATGGATTAATCAATTTACATCGACCATCAATGTTGCTTCTATAAAGCAACGTTTAATAGATATATATAAACAATCTTGGCATGCTAGAATCAATAATTTAAGTAAACTATCTACATACTGCTTGTTTAAACATGACTTAACATTAGAAAAATACATGTCATGTATAAATGATAATAAGTATAGAACAGCCCTCACTAAACTAAGAGTTTCGGCACACGATCTAGCAATAGAAACAGACAGGTATACTAATGTTGACAGGCAATATCGCAATTGTTTATACTGCGATATGAATGTAGTCGAAAGTGAATACCATTTCATTCTAGTTTGCCCCAAATATAGAAATCTTAGACTGAAATATGTCCAACCATATTTTTGTAGATGGCCCACTACTAACAAATTTGTATCTCTTATCAAAGCTAACAGCGATAGAGTTATTAACAGTATAGCTAAATAGAGTTATTAACAGTATAGCTAAATAGAGTTATTAACAGTATAGCTAAATAGAGTTATTAACAGTATAGCTAAATAGAGTTATTAACAGTATAGCTAAATAGAGTTATTAACAGTATAGCTAAATAGAGTTATTAACAGTATAGCTAAATAGAGTTATTAACAGTATAGCTAAATAGAGTTATTAACAGTACAGCTAAATAGAGTTATTAACAGTACAGCTAAATAGAGTTATTAACAGTACAGCTAAATAGAGTTATTAACAGTACAGCTAAATAGAGTTATTAACAGTACAGCTAAATAGAGTTATTAACAGTATAGCTAAATAGAGTTATTAACAGTATAGCTAAATAGAGTTATTAACAGTATAGCTAAATAGAGTTATTAACAGTACAGCTAAATAGAGTTATTAACAGTACAGCTAAATAGAGTTATTAACAGTATAGCTAAATAGAGTTATTAACAGTATAGCTAAATAGAGTTATTAACAGTATAGCTAAATAGAGTTATTAACAGTATAGCTAAATAGAGTTATTAACAGTATAGCTAAATAGAGTTATTAACAGTATAGCTAAATAGAGTTATTAACAGTACAGCTAAATAGAGTTATTAACAGTACAGCTAAATAGAGTTATTAACAGTACAGCTAAATAGAGTTATTAACAGTACAGCTAAATAGAGTTATTAACAGTATAGCTAAATAGAGTTATTAACAGTATAGCTAAATAGAGTTATTAACAGTACAGCTACATAGAGTTATTAACAGTACAGCTAAATAGAGTTATTAACAGTATAGCTAAATAGAGTTATTAACAGTATAGCTAAATAGAGTTATTAACAGTACAGCTAAATAGAGTTATTAACAGTACAGCTACATTTGTATATCATGCTTTCAAACTTAGATCACACATAGCGTAATATATATTACTATGAAGTTTCATCCCATGCAGCATTATTTGATTATGACTAGTATATAATGAGTTCTTCCGTGCTAATGCTAGTTATACTTGCGAATTTGTGTTTCACCATATTAATTGATGTTTCAGGCTATAAACATGTAAATGTTTTATGCAAATAAACTTTATGTTATGTTATGTTATATTCATTTGTATCTCGATTGATGCACCGTGACTTCACCTCAGCGCTTTTCTGAAACAATATTTAAAAATTATCTTTTCGCGAAGCTTCGATGACGTAGTCGTTTTGTTCGTGATGACACGAAATATCGCACATTTGTTCTCGTAATGCCGCGATGGCTAGCTCATTTGGTTTCGTGATGCCGTGGCGGCTGGCACATTTATCCGGTGACGCCGTGATAGCTCGCACATTTGTTTTTGGTGATGCTGTGATAGCTCACTTGATTGCTTTTATTGCGTGGCCGAGAAGGCGCACTGTTTTTGTGATGCCGGGATGGCTCACAGTTAAGTTCTCTACGACGCCGTGATGGCTCATTTGAGACTTTCGCTCTTGTAGTGTGTTTTGAACTGCGCCTTCCTTGTTATAACATTTACATTACAGATTCTCTATTGATGTACAATGGTATGCGAGCTGTTCCTTGTAACCAGAATTAGAAGTAGAAAATTTATCATATATTTTTACGTTCGAAAACAGTAATAAATTAGAATAAATATAGTAAATCGTATGTTTCTGACATTGGTAATGTCACAATCATTTGATTTAATATAACACAAGTTAAGCATTTTTATATATAATATGGTTCTCCTTCTTTGTTTTGCTCGATTGAATGCTGTCAAATACAAATGCCTGAATCCTATTTTGTTTCTTTATTGTATTTGTAGTTGGTAGGAACATGGGATAAGTGAATAATTGATTTACTCACGATGCAGAGTGAGTAACTGTATATATCTCACAAGTGTAGATGTTCTGTGGTACAGTTAGAACTGTATATATCTCACAAGTGTAGATGTTCTGTGGTACAGTTAGAACTGTATATATCTCACAAGTGTAGATGTTCTGTAGCACAGTTAGAACTGTATATATCTCACAAGTGTAGATGTTCTGTAGCACAGTTAGAACTGTATACCTCTCACAAGTGTAGATGTTCTGTAGCACAGTTAGAACTGTATATCTCTCACAAGTGTAGATGTTCTGTGGCACATAAATCTTTATAAATGTATTACTCACAGCAATATGTTAAGAGTAGATTCGTTACTGGATGCAATGAAGAAAACAAACCACAAATAGTTTACATATAAATACATTGTATTTAATAGATAACACCATTACTTGGAATAAAACAAAGCTACCATATGTACAATAAATAAATATAACCTTATCCTACATAAACCTCTATGTACACTGTCCATCTTATTTATCATAATTACTTCCAGTCATTTTCACATCTTCTATGCTGTTATCGTATTGGTCTATCCGTAAATATTTGAAATGGCTGACTTTATTCGGAAGTCAGAATAGCGTAGTGGCAGCGCGTTCGATTCAGGCCCGGAGTTCGAGCCCCGCTGGAGCCGTTACGATTATGCCCTTAGGGGTGGCATTTAAATTCCATGTTGCCTCTTCTCTCACTCTCGTGGCGATGGATCCCATCAGGAATGAGGTCTCGAGAGTGATTAATATATAAGTTGCAAGAACTTGTTTCGCAATTGAGCTAAATCAATTTGTATAAACTAATATCTATATTATTATACCAAATACAACGACACGGTGACATATTTCACACATTCAACTGCCTCAATTGCGTAATTTCATGAATGAGTGATTTGGGATCCCATAAATGTACAATAGACTATTATACCAAATACACAACGGACCTTCGGTATCATCAAAATAATTAAAACCTACGATCAACGTGGAATAAAATTAACAAACAAGAGTTTACATCGTTTTCCATCATTTTGATCCAGTGAATATTGTATGACATGGATAACTTCAAATCACTGGTCCCTTACAGCTGCATATTCGAATCCCACTGGGAGTGTCAATTTCTTTTGTGGCAGGAAGCTATCCAGTTGGCGTTCAGAAAGGTCAGTGGTTCTACCCAGAGATGTTGGTCCGACTTTAAAACCATGAACAACAACACACTCTCTTGCATTTCTTAATCTTCATACTTTTATACCTTAATCTTCTCCCTTGTATACCTTACACCTCTCCCTTGTATACCTTAATCTTCTCCCTTGTATACCTTAAACATCTCCCTTGTATACCTTACACCTCTCCCTTATATACCTTAAACCTCTCTCTTGTATACATTAAACTTCTCCCTTGTAAAACGTAAACGTCTCCCTTGTATACCTTACACCTCTCCCTTATATACCTTAAACGTCTCTCTTGTATACCTTACACCTCTCCCTTGTATACCTTAAACCTCTCTCTTGTATACATTAAACTTCTCCCTTATATACCGTAAACTTCTCTCATGTATACCGTAATCTTCTCCATTGTATACCTTAAGCTTCTCCCATATTCACATTAACTTCTCCCTTCTCTAAATGTTGATGCTTGATATACAGGTGTATGTTTTACAGTAGGACCTATGGGTGTATGTTTTACAGTAGGACCTATGGGTGTGTGGATACAGCAGGACCTATGGGTGTGTGGATACAGTAGGACCTATGGGTGTGTGGATACAGTAGGATCTATGGGTGTGTGGATACAGTAGGACCTATGGGTGTGTGGATACAGTAGGATCTATGGATGTGTGGATACAGTAGGATCTATGGGTGTGTGGATACAGTAGGATCTATGGATGTGTGGATACAGTAGGATCTATGGATGTGTGGATACAGTAGGATCTATGGATGTGTGGATACAGTAGGATCTATGGATGTGTGGATACAGTAGGATATATGGGTGTGTGGATACAGTAGGATCTATGTGTGTGTGGATACAGTAGGATCTATGGGTGTGTGGATACAGTAGGACCTATGGGTGTGTGGATACAGTAGGATCTATGGATGTGTGGATACAGTAGGATCCATGGGTGTGTGGATACAGTAGGATCTATGGATGTGTGGATACAGTAGGATCTATGGGTGTGTGGATACAGTAGGATCTATGGGTGTGTGGATACAGTAGGATCTATGTGTGTGTGGATACAGTAGGATCTATGGGTGTGTGGATACAGTAGGATCTATGGGTGTGTGGATACAGTAGGATCTATGGGTGTGTGGATACAGTAGGATCTATGGATGTGTGGATACAGTAGGATCTATGGGTGTGTGGATACAGTAGGATCTATGGTGTGTGGATACAGTAGGATCTATGGATGTGTGGATACAGTAGGATCTATGGATGTGTGGATACAGTAGGATCTATGGATGTGTGGATACAGTAGGATCTATGGATGTGTGGATACAGTAGGATATATGGGTGTGTGGATACAGTAGGATCTATGTGTGTGTGGATACAGTAGGATCTATGTGTGTGTGGATACAGTAGGACCTATGGGTGTGTGGATACAGTAGGATCTATGGATGTGTGGATACAGTAGGATCTATGGATGTGTGGATACAGTAGGATCTATGGGTGTGTGGATACAGTAGGATCTATGGATGTGTGGATACAGTAGGATCTATGGGTGTGTGGATACAGTAGGATCTATGGGTGTGTGGATACAGTAGGATCTATGTGTGTGTGGATACAGTAGGATCTATGGGTGTGTGGATACAGTAGGATCTATGGATGTGTGGATACAGTAGGACCTATGGGTGTGTGGATACAGTAGGATCTATGGATGTGTGGATACAGTAGGATATATGGATGTGTGGATACAGTAGGATATATGGATGTGTGGATACAGTAGGATATATGGATGTGTGGATACAGTAGGACCTATGGGTGTGTGTGGATACAGTAGGATCTATGGATGTGTGGATACAGTAGGATCTATGGATGTGTGGATACAGTAGGACCTATGGGTGTGTGGATACAGTAGGATCTATGGATGTGTGGATACAGTAGGATCTATGGATGTGTGGATACAGTAGGACCTATGGATACAGTAGGATCTATGGGTGTGTGGATACAGTAGGATATATGGGTGTGTGGATACAGTAGGACCTATGGATACAGTAGGATCTATGGGTGTGTGGATACAGTAGGATATATGGGTGTGTGGATACAGTAGGATCTATGGGTGTGTGGATACAGTAGGATCTATGGGTGTGTGGATACAGTAGGATCTATGGATGTGTGGATACAGTAGGATATATGGATGTGTGGATACAGTAGGACTATGGATACAGTAGGATCTATGGGTGTGTGGATACAGTAGGATCTATGGGTGTGTGGATACAGTAGGATCTATGGATGTGTGGATACAGTAGGATCTATGGATGTGTGGATACAGTAGGATCTATGGGTGTGTGGATACAGTAGGATCTATGGTGTGTGGATACAGTAGGATCTATGGATACAGTAGGATCTATGGATGTGTGGATACAGTAGGATCTATGGGTGTGTGGATACAGTAGGATCTATGGATGTGTGGATACAGTAGGATCTATGGATGTGTGGATACAGTAGGATCTATGGGTGTGTGGATACAGTAGGATCTATGGGTGTGTGGATACAGTAGGATCTATGGATACAGTAGGATCTATGGATGTGTGGATACAGTAGGATCTATGGGTGTGTGGATACAGTAGGATCTATGGATGTGTGGATACAGTAGGATCTATGGATGTGTGGATACAGTAGGATCTATGGATGTGTGGATACAGTAGGATCTATGGGTGTGTGGATACAGTAGGATCTATGGGTGTGTGGATACAGTAGGATCTATGGGTGTGTGGATACAGTAGGATCTATGGGTGTGTGGATACAGTAGGATCTATGGATGTGTGGATACAGTAGGATCTATGGATGTGTGGATACAGTAGGATCTATGGGTGTGTGGATACAGTAGGATCTATGGGTGTGTGGATACAGTAGGATCTATGGGTGTGTGGATACAGTAGGATCTATGGGTGTGTGGATACAGTAGGATCTATGGGTGTGTGGATACAGTAGGATCTATGGATGTGTGGATACAGTAGGATCTATGGGTGTGTGGATACAGTAGGATCTATGGGTGTGTGGATACAGTAGGATCTATGGGTGTGTGGATACAGTAGGATCTATGGGTGTGTGGATACAGTAGGATCTATGGGTGTGTGGATACAGTAGGATCTATGGATGTGTGGATACAGTAGGATCTATGGATGTGTGGATACAGTAGGATCTATGGATGTGTGGATACAGTAGGATCTATGGATGTGTGGATACAGTAGGATCTATGGATGTGTGGATACAGTAGGATCTATGGGTGTGTGGATACAGTAGGATCTATGGATGTGTGGATAGTGTGGATACAGTAGGATCTATGGATGTGTGGATACAGTAGGATATATGGATGTGTGGATACAGTAGGATCTATGGGTGTGTGGATACAGTAGGATCTATGGGTGTGTGGATACAGTAGGACCTATGTGTGTGTGGATACAGTAGGATCTATGGGTGTGTGGATACAGTAGGATATATGTGTGTGTGGATACAGTAGGATCTATGGATGTGTGGATACAGTAGGATCTATGGATGTGTGGATACAGTAGGATCTATGGGTGTGTGGATACAGTAGGACCTATGGGTGTGTGGATACAGTAGGATCTACGGATGTGTGGATACAGTAGGATCTATGGGTGTGTGGATACAGTAGGATCTATGGGTGTGTGGATACAGTAGGATCTATGGGTGTGTGGATACAGTAGGATCTATGGGTGTGTGGATACAGTAGGACCTATGTGTGTGTGGATACAGTAGGATCTATGGGTGTGTGGATACAGTAGGATATATGTGTGTGTGGATACAGTAGGATCTATGGATGTGTGGATACAGTAGGATCTATGGATGTGTGGATACAGTAGGATCTATGGGTGTGTGGATACAGTAGGATCTATGGATGTGTGGATACAGTAGGATCTATGGATGTGTGGATACAGTAGGATCTATGGGTGTGTGGATACAGTAGGATCTATGGGTGTGTGGATACAGTAGGATCTATGGATGTGTGGATACAGTAGGATCTATGGGTGTGTGGATACAGTAGGATCTATGGATGTGTGGATACAGTAGGATCTATGGATGTGTGGATACAGTAGGATCTATGGATGTGTGGATACAGTAGGATGTGTGGATACAGTAGGATCTATGGATGTGTGGATACAGTAGGATCTATGGATGTGTGGATACAGTAGGATGTGTGGATACAGTAGGATCTATGGATGTGTGGATACAGTAGGATCTATGGATGTGTGGATACAGTAGGATCTATGGATGTGTGGATACAGTAGGATCTATGGGTGTGTGGATACAGTAGGATCTATGGATGTGTGGATACAGTAGGATCTATGGGTGTGTGGATACAGTAGGATCTATGGGTGTGTGGATACAGTAGGATCTATGGATGTGTGGATACAGTAGGATCTATGGGTGTGTGGATACAGTAGGATCTATGGGTGTGTGGATACAGTAGGATCTATGGGTGTGTGGATACAGTAGGATCTATGGGTGTGTGGATACAGTAGGATCTATGGGTGTGTGGATACAGTAGGATCTATGGGTGTGTGGATACAGTAGGATCTATGGGTGTGTGGATACAGTAGGATCTATGGGTGTGTGACTACAGTAGGATCTATGGGTGTGTGGATACAGTTCTTTCAGGCACCAACCAGACAATATGAATACATGATAACACTGCACTTTCTACATGTAAACTGTCAGTTTGAGTATCACAGAAAACAAAGAATTAAGCTGTCTAGTTTTGCACACTACACCATGTTTGAGGTGCTGTGGATGCTTGTTCATCAACAGATATATTGTTGTCTCCGGATGCTGCTGATATATCATCATCTTCTTCCAGCAATAGCCAGCTTGCAGACGGCTCAGTTGCTTTACCCAGCCGCTCGTTTAAAGCTTTTAATGCCAAATTTCTGGAATATAATATGTGCGATAACAAAATACTGCATGACTCTCAATTGATATGAAATGTATTGTTACTATATACCGGTATCAGGGCGCGACAAGAAATCTATTGTTACTATATACCAGTATCAGGGCGCGACAAGAAATCTATTGTTACTATATACCGGTATCAGAACGTGACAAGAAATCTATTGTTACTATATACCGGTATCAAGACGCGACAAGAAATCTATTGTTACTATATACCGGTATCAGGACGCAACAAGAAATCTATTGTTATTATATACCGGTATCAGGACGCAACAAGAAATCTATTGTTACTATATACCGGTATCAGGGCGCGACAAGAAATCTATTGTTACTATATACCGGTATCATGGCGTGACAAGAAATCTATTGTTACTATATACCGGTATCAGGGCGCGACAAGAAATCTATTGTTACTATATACCGGTATCAGGACGCGACAAGAAATCTATTGTTACTATATACCGGTATCGGGACGTGACAAGAAATCTATTGTTACTATATACCGGTATCAGGATGCGACAAGAAATCTATTGTTACTATATACCGGTATCAGGACGTGACAAGAAATATATTGTTACTATATACCGGTATCAGGACGTGACAAGAAATCTATCGTTACTATATACCGGTATCAGGACGTGACAAGAAATCTATTGTTACTATATACCGGTATCATGACACGACAAGAAATCTATTGTTACTATATACCGGTATCATGACACGACAAGAAATCTATTGTTACTATATACCGGTATCAGGACGCGACAAGAAATCTATTGTTACTATATACCGGTATCAGGACGTGACAAGAAATCTATTGTTACTATATACCGGTATCAGGACGTGACAAGAAATATATTGTTACTATATACCGGTATCAGGACGTGACAAGAAATCTATTGTTACTATATACCGGTATCATGACGCGACAAGAAATCTATTGTTACTATATACCGGTATCAGGACGCGACAAGAAATCTATTGTTACTATATACCGGTATCAGGACGTGACAAGAAATATATTGTTACTATATACCGGTATCAGGGCGCGACAAGAAATCTATTGTTACTATATACCGGTATCGGGACGCGACAAGAAATCTATTGTTACTATATACCGGTATCAGGACGCGACAAGAAATCTATTGTTACTATATACCGGTATCAGGGTGCGACAAGAAATCTATTGTTACTATATACCGGTATCAGGGCGCGACAAGAAATCTAGTGTTACAATATACCAGTATCAGGACGCGACAATAAATCTATTGTTATTATATACCGGTATCAGGGTGCGACAAGAAATCTATTGTTATTATATACCGGTATCAGGACGCGACAAGAAATCTATTGTTACTATATACCGGTATCAGGACGTGCCAAGAAATATATTGTTACTATATACCTGTAACAGGACGTGACAAGAAATCTATTGTTACTATATACCGGTATCATGACGCGACAAGAAATCTATTGTTACTATATACCGGTATCAGGACGCGACAAGAAATCTATTGTTACTATATACCGGTATCAGGACGTGACAAGAAATATATTGTTACTATATACCGGTATCAGGGCGCGACAAGAAATCTATTGTTATTATATACCAGTATCAGGGTGCGACAAGAAATCTATTGTTACTATATATAACGGTATCATGACGCGACAAGAAATCTATTGTTACTATATACCGGTATCAAGGCGCGACAAATCCAATTTCCCTGACGCTCAGGGCCAGTCTAAACCATGTAGTGGCTGTCGACCAGAATTTAGTCCCGGACAAATCAAATTTCCACAGGTGTGATAATTAGTCAAGTGTCCAAAAACAGATCAATTAAATTGATCATAAACACCACCCTCTACATATTAATAATGACAGGCATCGCAAGAAACGATTGTGAATCAAAGCTCTCGTTACGCTTCATTTGTTTCATTTCCACTAAACAAATCAGTGCCGGATAGAGTTATCGTTATTGTAGTTGGAGAACTGACGTCGTAATGTCTCTGTACATACAAGGTACTTACTTTCTCCTGTGGATCAGTGCCGGGTAGAGTTATTGTAGTTGGAGAACTGACGTCGTAATGTCTCTGCGGTTTCTTGCAGACCTTCAACGTTACAAACACAGAGAACACAGAGTTGGAGAGTATACCAACAACCAGCTGCGTCTGACTTCGGAAGAAACTGTCAAAATAATCAGGGAAATGATATACATTTATATGTGAACGATTCACGTACAATGTACAAGTACAACTCAAACACTATCAGGAATCATTCTAGAGGGCGATGTGGGCGAAATTGTCGCCCTAGGCACCCTGACTTCACCCTCTGGGGGCCCCACTTCTCCCTAAACAAAAAAATGTTGTCTAGTAAGATACGCTGGCCCATTAATAAGCACTCCTACACAAATGTTGTATTTAATGGTTGTACTGTGCATTTTAACCCTATTTTGCAGAAGTATATTAAAGAACACCATTTAAGGAAGCGATCACGTGCTTTCCCACTTCTCCCAAAAATTCTGACCTAGAATGAACCCTGCACTATGAAACAGTAATTAAAGTCCTCGGACCGGGAAGCATGTGAGATGGTACGGTGGTCGCCAGATCGGACAGGTGGGTTTTCGCCAGGTACTCCGGTTTCCTCCCACACAAATGGCCACATATACGCTATCATCCGCGAAAACGAGAGTGATTAATATAAGTTGTTAGAACTTGCTTCGCAATCGTTGTAAAATAAATAAAGTTCAAACAATAATTGAAGTACAGTAACATTATAATTACCAGCATATGGAAAGGCAAGAATTTATTGCAACTACAGTAGAGCAAAACCTGTCCTTTTAGTGCCACATCTACCATACTTACTCGCCTATAAGACAGGATTTTTATCACCAGATTACTGTCTCAAATTTACTTCCCGTCTTTAAGAGTGACAAAAATATATAAAAAAATGGTTCAAATCGGTTTGATCCAACTCAATAATTCTTATTGAATACCTTTGAAATAACTGAAAGGGTGTAACAAAAGCATAGACTTTCACAGCTCTGTCTGTAAACTGAACTTGTCAATAGCATTATAGCAAATCAAATTTATTGTTGCAAAATACCCTTGATTTTTAAGACTAAATTAGGGTGTAATCTTACAGTCAAGATTTATACTGTATCGAGGCTGATGTATCACATAGGAAGGAAAACTCCTGCTTTATGGCATATTAATATTATTCTTAATTAGAGTGACCACAAATGTCACTAAAGTCAATGGAATGTGTGTGTTACGCAGTTTCCGAAATGGCGATGTAATCAAAACATGATCCGGCATAACTTGCTTAACTGCTACAGAAAATCCTGCAATGTATCCAGCAAGACCATGTATATATGTATCAAACAGATAATCTTCATTCTTAGTAGCTAAATAAATCACTAAATATGTGAACGACGTCCCTATAGCAACACACATTTGTGATGAGGAAAAATAGTAACATATCCATTGCTCCCCAAAGCGGTTCTAGTAGTTTACCACACAAAATCACCACCAATATATCTGCCAACACATCCCAGAAATGGAACTCAATAAAGCTGTGGGTGAGAAAAGTCCAAACCCAGAAGTTTGGGGGCAAAACGTAACCCGGTGTCACCGTGATATAGTGCGTTCCATTAGGAATGAAGGATAAACAGTAACCGAAAAAAACATGGCAATAGTCTTAACAACCAGACTGCTGTTTCCAAACGCAGCGGATACATTTTGTTTAAAAACAGGAATATTTCTCTGAAACATGGAGGCTGCGTTGAGTCTGTATAGCCGGATGAGAGTGCTATTACGTTGAGTCCGTATAGCCGGATGAGAGTGCTATGACGTTGAGTCCGTATAGCCGGATGAGCGTGCTATGACGTTAAGTCCGTATAGCCGGATGAGTGTGCTATGACGTTGAGTCCGTATAGCCGGATGAGTGTGCTATGACGTTTAGTCCGTAGAGCCGGATGAGAGTGCTATGACGTTTAGTCCGTAGAGCCGGATGAGAGTGCTATGACGTTGAGTCCATATAGCCGGATGAGCGTGCTATGACGTTGAGTCCGTATAGCCGGGTGAGAGTGCTATGACGTTGAGTCCTTATAGCCGGATGAGAGTTCTATGACGTTGAGTCCATATAGCCAGATGAGTCCGTATAGCCGGATGAGAGTTCTATGACGTTGAGTCCGTATAGCCGGATGAGAGTGCTATGACATTGAGTCCGTATAGCCGGATGAGAGTGCTATGACGTTGAGTCAGTATAGCCGGATGAGAGTGCTATGACGTTGAGTCTGTATAGCCGGATGAGAGTGCTATGACGTTGAGTCCGTATAGCCGGATGAGAGTGCTATGACGTTGAGTCCGTATAGCCGGATGAGCGTGCTATGACGTTGAGTCCGTATAGCCGGGTGAGAGTGCTATGACGTTGAGTACAATATGAGAGATGAAGTGAAAAATAGAAGGACGTACAATATGAGAGATAGAAGGGAAGAAGACGACATATGCAAGAAGCAATGAGAATAGAAGGAGGAAGTACAATATGAGAGATAGAAGGGAGAGAATAGAAGGACGTTACAATATGAGAGATAGAAGGGGAGAATAGAAGGACAGTACAATATGAGAGATAGAAGGGGGAGAATAGAAGGACAGTACAATATGAGAGATAGAAGGGGGAGAATAGAAGGATGACAGTACAATATGAGAGATAGAAGGGGGAAATAGAAGGAGTAAATAGCGGTGAGAGATAAGAATAGAAGGACAGTACAATAGAGAGATAGAAGGGGGAAATAGCAGTACAATATGAGAGATAGAAGGACGGTGCAATATGAGCAGTAGAGCAGGATGAGAATGATAGGACAGGTACATATAGAGAAAAGAAGAAAAAAAAAAAAAAAAAAAACAATAGAGAGATAGAAGGGGGAGAATAGAAGGACGGTACAATATGAGAGATATAAGGGGGATAGAAGGACAGTACAATATGAGAGATAGAAGGGGGAGAATAGAAGGACAGTACAATATGAGAGATAGAAGGGGGAGAATAGAAGGACAGTACAATATGAGAGATAGAAGGGGGAGAATAGAAGGACGGTACAATATGAGAGATAGAAGGGGGAGAATAGAAGGACAGTACAATATGAGAGATAGAAGGGGGAGAATAGAAGGACAGTACAATATGAGAGATAGAAGGGGGAGAATAGAAGGACATTACAATATGAGAGATAGAAGGGGGAGAATAGAAGGACAGTACAATATGAGAGATAGAAGGGGGAGAATAGAAGGACAGTACAATATGAGAGATAGAAGGGGGGAATAGAAGGACAGTACAATATGAGAGATAGAAGGGGGAGAATAGAAGGACAGTACATTTATTTTTGTATTCAGGTATAAGAATATACATTGTCACTTTGGATTTAATGCCATTGTGCTAAGAAATGAGTGTACCATTTAAGCAAATTTGCCGATTATAATTGTCAAATTTAAAGCGACACTACATCAGTTAAAACACAAACTTCTACAGAATGTATTTTCCTATTATATTTTATAATATGTTTCCAAATATTTGCCTCCAATACTGAGTATTTCAACTAATAAACAAACGTCGTATACGCGGTTTGTTGACATAATGTTGACAAACTAATGTAAACATCCATGCGTAATACAACTAGTGCATCCTGACTAACACGATTTATGGTAGATATTTACCGTTATATCTCATATTTGTGCCTATATATTTGTAGACTATTCTTAATTTATCTATCTCTAAACGACACTATCTCGCTTTAGCATTGACTCCGATGACAAAACAAACGTCAAGTCAGGAGAATGGATGCCGTATATGAATCATACTTTCAATCCACAAAAACCTGTTTATTGATTCAATGTTAGTGTTCGATTGTATTCGGAAGAATTGTAGTACAATGCATTTATGCGTGAAAACTGCTTTTATTTGGCTTTTTGCGATGTAGTGTCGCTTTTAATGTGTGGGAGTCTTAAACACACTACTTTAAAACAGAACAAATGTATTGTTGCCAACCTAAACGAACACCGGTTTTGCATTCCTTATATTTACATTGTATGAACGTTTCAAGATTATGGGCGCCCTTTTGCTGTTTATTCAGTATGTTTGGATATCCATGATTTATTAGTTATTTACTCAGCATTTATGGATATCCATGATTCCAGCCGCACCATTTTGTTATTTACTCAGCATTTATGGATATCCATGATTTTAGGCGCACCGTTTTGTTATTTATTCAGCATTTATGGATATGCATGATTCCAGGCGCACCGTTTTGTTATTTACTCAGCATTTATGGATATCCAAAACTCGAATTATATATACACAATGATCAACAAAAATCGAATCATGAATATCCAATAATCGAGTTATGGTAAGGACAGCTGTGATACCCTGTGCATATGTATGGTTCCATACGCTTCTCCTGTATTATATCACCACAGGCACAAGTACACAAACAATTCTTTATTTGCCCTATGGCCATAATAGTAAGCAATGTTTACAGTAAATAAAAAAGAGGGCAAAAAAATGTTTGTGTCTGTGCATACATTTATGATTGTCCCATTCTGTAAAATATTGTTTAATTGATATCGCTGCCTCATCCCCTTAATGTTACACATTGTCACGAGGAAGAGGCAGTGTTGATTTAAACGGCTTCACTACATACATCATCACTATGGTTCTGGAGGGCGCAAACTCACACCATTATGGTACATTATTAAAACCTTTCAACTTAAAGGTTATTGCATACATGTGGGTATGCAAACTCACAAAATGAAATGGGTGTTAATTAGATTCCTGGCAAAAAGAACAACAAATGCCTAGCAGACCATCTGTTAACCCTTTCCTTTATAGAGATTTAGGTTAATATACTATTATATCTCCATACAAACGACAGCCATTTAGCTATCATGCAGTGGATAAGAAGCCGCCATATATATCCCACCTCCATAGATATTACTGGG
>CM026388.1:27011867-27033160 GCA_014843695.1 Archivesica marissinica
ATATATGTATTATATATGTATTAAACGTATAAAGGAGCACCCGACCCGATGGGTCTGTAAGTCATTGATTAAACATAATATGACTGTACATATATATGTATTATATATGTATTAAACGTATAAAGGAGCACCCGACCCGATGGGTCTGTAAGTCACTGATTAAACATAATATGACTGTACATATATATATGTATTATATATGTATTAAACGTATAAAGGAGCACCCGACCCGATGGGTCTGTAAGTCACTGATTAAACATAATATGACTGTGCACATATATATGTATTATATATGTATTAAACGTATAAAGGAGCACATACTATGACTGTACACATATATATGTATAAATATGTATTTGCTTAAGCATATTTATTCCATTATATACATTCACAAAACAATACATGCACACAAAATCAAAGAAGAAAAAGGATAAAAACGGAAGCAGAGCTTATATCGTTTCTCTCCTATATGTATAGTTGTAATCATATTTATATTTATATAATGACATTAATGCAACAAAATATTATTAAGCTATACTTTACAATGTACAGAACAAAACAAATAAACACACTTGTATAATTACGCATAGTATATAATTTTATTCATATGTTATTGCATTCATTATATATATATATATATATATAATGTACTGAACAGAATAAATGAACATAATTGTATACTTATGCATAGTATATCAGTTTAATCATAGTGTGTTGTATTCATTCCCAGGTTGCGTTGTTTTTATATATTCGTGTTTATATGACGGATGTGGCGTTCCATAGTTAACACATTTTCAATAGCGCATGCGTCGTATATACGGATGACTTCATGTCTTGTCGGTGTATGTTCACTCGAGTGTGACTCGGTGATGATCGGCAATGTCCGTCTGTGACATTGTCTTGTCGTTGACTGCTCACCTGATGTTGATTCGGCGAACGTCAGCAATTTCCGTCACAGACGGACTTTGCCGATCGTCATGATTAGACATAATATCAAAGTTGTTTACACATATTACAATATAACTAATTTCTATTATAATAAAAATGTCGTTTATGCTTAGGTCAGTCAACTGTTACACATGCACCGACGCAGACGTTCACACTTCCAACATTGCACTCTACGACCCCGACTGTCCTTTCTTCGTCTCACAACGTGTCGTCTGCTGGTTCACCATCTAGTCACCACATGATTTATACTACCTCCCCATTACAACATTCAAATTCCACCACATCTCAATTAGCTTCCAGCCTAGGACATTGATGACGTCACATAGTGGAATTAGTACATCGCAATCTTCAGGCACGCAACAACATATGACGTCATATTCTACGTCACAACCTGTTAGACCAAAGGTGAACACGGCAGTACAACTGACGTCACAGTTAACGACAATGAATACAAAACTTCCAAATATTGTCACTACGCATGCGTTGAATATGTGTACAACGGTGCCAATAGCTTCAACACTGGCGCCATATGTGTGCCCGGGAGTGTTCAGTTGTTCATTAGACTGTTACGCCGGGTTTGCTCTGGATGCCAACGACTGTCCACTATGTCAATGCGCCCCAATCCCTACAGATTTACCATAATAAATACAATTTAGATTTATTGCAGTTCTGTTTTACTTTCGAAACATGTTTCTTTCTTTATGTTGGGGTTTTTAAAGACTCGCCGATATCTAAGGTCATATGACGACTCTCCAGCTTTTATGTGTGCAGGAAGACATCGGGTCCCCTCCTAGCAGTATTTCAGACACAAAGGGCACCATGCTAGAACCACATACCTTGTGGCGTCCGTGGTCCAGTGGTAGAGCGTCGGATTTGGAATCGAACGGTCCCGGTTCGATACTCGGTCAGGCCACGTATGTAGTGCCATTGAGCAAGGCACCTCACACGCATTGCTTAGTACTGGTTAATCGCTTAGGTCGGCTAAGCCTGCCCAGAAAATCAAGTCCCCACGAGGGGTTTGACATTAAAGGAACATACATACATACATACCTACCTACCGCAAACCAGCTGTGTAACTTCCTAACATGATTGCTCCCGTCATCCCAGTGAGATTCCAACCTACAATGGTGACCTGACGTCAAGGTCATTATCAATTCGACCATGGAGGCCGCATCTCTGAAACGTTACGCAGAACAGAATGCATCCATTCCCGTGGACGTTCTCCAGTATGTTTGGGCATGTGCTAAACGACCTGAAGGTCTTATTACACATTCACGTGGACGTTCTCCAGTATGTTTGAGCATGTTCTAAACGAACTGAAGGTCTTATTACACATTCATGTGGACGTTCTCCAGTATGTGATGTGAATGAGATGGTTGGAGAAGAAGGCAACACATATTCCAAGAAAGATATTTAATAGTACACAGACCTATGAACAAGAGATACATGATGAGTATGAAATATATAGGCAGGAACAAGAGCTACAGAGGGCGCTGAATAAGAAACAAGCATATGCTGGTAGTAAGACTAACTTGGACACAACAAGAAAGAAAGTATTTAGGAAAGGTGTTAGAGATATAGATGAGGATTATAATAGAGAAAAAAACACTAGAAAAGTGAGAAAAGAAGTTGTGAAAGTTAAACAGGAAAATGAAGAAGATGAAGAGTATGAACTGTTGGAAAGAATACAGAGATTGAAATTGAAATTGGAACAAGAGAAGAGACGTCTGAAAGACAAAAGAATAAAGGAACTGAAAGAACAGGAACATATGTTAGAAAGGAGTTTAGTCAAAATGCAAACTGAATTGAGTTTACTGGATACTGACACAAGTGATGACAGTGATATTGATGGTAAGCGAACAATTAGACAGAACAGCACAAAGAGTAGAATGAAAGATGGTAGAAAGCACATAGAAAGGAATGATGGCAACACTCTTGCTGATATAGTTGAAAGACAAATTACAGAAAGAGAAAAAGTTAGATCACATATATACAAACCGACAGTGCCAAAGTTAACAGAGAGTTTTTTTGAAGAATGGAAAATTGAAATTAACGTCATGATAAGATCAGATCTATATCAAGAGGATATTTTACGACAGGCTGTGAGAAATTCACTTAGTGGAAACACCAGACATATATTGTTAACATTAGCCCCAGATGCGACAACTAAGGATATTGTAGACAAACTTGACACGGTGTATGGGAATGTTAGATCAGGAGAATCAGTAATTGCAGAATTCTACCAATCTAATCAAAAGAAAGACGAGGGTGTTTCAGAGTGGGGAATTAGACTGGAAGGTATTTTGCAGACAGCTATAGAGAAAGGACACATACAAAGGAATCAGAAAGATAACATGCTAAAAACAAGGTTTTGGAGACATCTTTACAATGCTGAATTAAGAAATACAATATACGATGGTGTAGTTTAAGTTAGACAATGAAAATCAAGTCTTTACATCTGATCGATATTTCTCAAAAACTAACAGATTATCAGTCAATGTACATGAATAATATATTATCGGGATGGTAGTCAAAAAGAGTAGCAATAGTTACCTGAAGGTATATATATATATTCCTACATAATATGGTTTATTTGTAGCACATAATTAATGGCGTCTTGTTTATGTTTTGTGAAAATGGCGGATGTCTCATATGCATGCAGTCATTGGTTAGTAAAGAGCACGTGCTTAAATATTGTCACGTGTCAGGTCAAATGTACGTGTCACTTATTTTAACTATTGGTCCAAGGGAAATAACTAAAACTATACTACACTGTACTACATATGCTACGTTACAAACTAACTGAAGGTGTTACAACGTTTTCAACTCACTGCTTCAAATAGGGGCAAAAATGACAAGCGAATATATGTGTTCAAAGAGTTTGTATTTATTAACAACAATTGCACCCTATGACATATGCACATGTGCTTCTTTAAAGTGCTAAACGACCTGAAGGTCTTATTACACATTTCACATTAATGTAGCCGTTCTCCAGTATGTTTGAACATGTGCTTCCTTAAAGTGCTAAACGACCTGAAAGTCTTATTACATATTTCACATTCATGTGGACGTTCTCCAGTATGTATGCACATGTGCTTTCGTTAAAGTGCTAAACGACCTGGAGGTCTTATTACATATTTCACATTCATGTCGACGTTCTCCAGTGTGTATGCACATGTGCTTCTTTATAGTATAGACGGTATGAAAGTCTTATTACATATTCCACATTAATGTGGCCTTTCTTCAGTATGTATGCACATGTGCTTCTTTAAAGTCTAGACGGCATGAAAGTCTTATTACACATTTCACATTCACGTGGACGTTCTCCAGTATGTATGCTCATGTGCTTCTTTAAAGTCTAGACGGCATGAAAGTCTTATTACACATTTCACATTCACGTGGACGTTCTCCAGTATGTATGCTCATGTGCTTCTTTAAAGTCTAGACGGCATGAAAGTCTTATTACACATTTCACATTCACGTGGACGTTCTCCAGTATGTATGCTCATGTGCTTCTTTAAAGTCTAGACGGCATGAAAGTCTTATTACACATTTCACATTCACGTGGACGTTCTCCAGTATGTATGCTCATGTGCTTCTTTAAAGTCTAGACGGCATGAAAGTCTTATTACATATTTCACGTTCTCCAGTATGATTGAGCATGTCCTGCTTTGAATTAGCCGAATGAAAAGTATGTGTACATAATTCAGATTCACGCGGTCGTTCTATGGAATGTTTGTTTCGTTTGTTTTTTACGTTTATTTATCGTCGCTACCGGTTACCCATATGAGCGACGCCTCCTGAAGAGATTAGTCATTTTAGATATTTGGAAGATAGTGCAATGATACAGAAAGAGACCCATTACAGAGTCTCCTCTGGTTCTTTTACGTGCACGGTGTAAAGCACCGACATGAGACCTCGGTTTAACGCCATCTGAAAGACTGTTAATTTTATTCGGGTCAGACGGGGGATCGAACCTGCGATCCCTGGATTACCAGACCAGCGTGTTACCACTGGACTACAGATCTATGGAATGATTGAGAATGTGGCTTTTTAAAGCGGTAGAACATGTTGACTGCTGCTTTTCCACACGTTTCACACTTGTGTGTCGGTACACCGGAATAAACTGTAATATCCTGCTTTAACCCATTCAACATCAAGCAACTGAAATGGACTGGTCCATGATCAGTTTTTAGACCAATAAATTAATACGAAAATTACATTTGGACCAGTTCATTTATCAAAATGGGTAATTTTGTCTAAAATAGTAATATTACTGGCAAAAAGTGCAGATCCTGATGAGACGGCTCGTTACGAGCCGGCTCATCTGGATCTACACTTTTTGTAAGCCTATTTAGAGATATGTGGTGTTGAAAGGGTTAAACACCTAGACATTCTGAGAACCCATAGTTATATGACTATGTTAATAGAAATATTTGTTCTCTGCACCATACATTGACTGACATAGTAGTTTTAAATATTTAAATTTGAATACGAGCATACAGGAAACGGGATATGCACGCTGGGATACCAATGGTATTTTCTGACATGTTTTTTCCCCTAATAAATACTGAATTGATGATCCGTAGGGGTATAACACGAAACTGTTCATGACACAAAAAATTAAACAACATAAAATTTAAACATCATGGTTATTTTTATTTCTTTATACAAATTTTATTTTAGCTCCATTGCGAAACAAGTTCTTGCAACTTATATTAATCACTCTCGAGACCTCATTCCTGATGGAATCCATCGCCACGAGGGAGAGAGAAGAGGCTTCATAGAAATTAAATGCCTTGCCTAAGGGCACACTCATAACGGCTCCAGCGGGGCTCAAAGAGGAGGCAACATGGAAATGAAATGCCTTGCCTAAGGGCACAATCATAACGACTCCAGCGGGGCTCGAACTCCGGACCTTTCGCACCACGGCTTCCACATTCCACACCCGAACATCATGGATCATCGTCTGTAAATAAACAACCTATAAACTATTTAAACATCACAAATGTATGCTTACGTTAGTAATTATTACCTGTTCCAACCGCTTTATACAATAATTCCAAATTGCGTGATGCAGATATTATCATCATCATCAGCATGACGACCGTGGTCCGGTTATAGTGCGTCGGAATTGGAAAGGCAATGCCACGGGTTCGATACTCGGTCAGGGCACGTATATAGTGCCTTTGAGCATGATACCTCACACATATTGCTTGTTAATTGTTTAGGTCGACTAGCCTACCAAGGAAAAAATGCATAGGTCATCATCATCATCATCATCATTATCATGGCCATCATCATCATCATCATTATCATCATTATCATGATCATCATTATCAGTATTAGATCAATTGCAGCTGTTGAGCTTGCCTTCAAACTTCAAGCAAGCAACCGCCAACTGCCAAAACATTTCACACAATAACTGCAATACATTCCATTCATTCTACGATATGATTACGGTATGCTAAACTCATTTAAATGTGATACATTGTGACAGATCCCTGTATTGCTAGACCATCGTGCTAACCGACAGACAGACACTTTTATTCTCTCAGGTATGTGTACAACATGAGGGTATATAACAGAAATACATATTTAGCCACGTGGTGCTTCCGGGAATGACCTGAAATGAAAGCAGTTGGACTACTGTTCTGACGGTTCCTCGGGTTCTTCCTCCGCCAATAACTGACTAGATGGAGAAACGTTATATGGCCCACCACGGTGTCGGTGTGACTAACCACCCACCAAAATATACAAGGAACTATTCTGGTATGGAATCCGAGACCGCATTTATTTGCCGTTATCCGGAAACCATTTTATAGTTAACGTTTAATTATTTAAGCTATATACGAAATCAAATTAAAAATTAGAAACAATTTCAATCTACCAAAACCTAATTTAATATGTGACTACATTTAGACTCCTCGGGGTATATTAATTATAAATTGAAATATAAGTTTAAGCATTTTAATTAAAATTGTCATTCTTAAACATCACTTCGAAGTGGAAGGTCATAGCTTAGTTAACTGACAACATGTTTCTAAGAACGCTAACAATACTCATGGCACTTAACTGTGAGTACATTTATACATTTATGCATTTATACATATATACATTTATACATTTATGCATTTATACATTTATGCATTTTTATTTCATTTTGTGAGGCCCCTATCGGGTAACCTCCTTTATTTTGATACATAGATAACATACATACATTCATACATACATATTATACATGCATTACATCTATACATACATTGATATCACATATTGTTAAGCATTACATGTATTATTAGTTATTTATGTATATATATTTATATATATATATGTATTTTACAAATGTTTTTGATTGAGAATAATGTACCTTGACAGAAAGAGTACCAACATTCCTTAACATTTATATATTTATACATTTATGCATATATACATTTATACATTCATAAATTTATACATTTATACATTAATACATTTATACATTTATCACATAACTTTGCTTGCATCCATTCTAATACAGTCATATCATAATTGCTTTTATCCTACATTCATATGGGGTCCTCAGAGGGCGAGGTCAGTGTCCCTAGTGTGACTGTTTCGCCCGCATACGCTGGTTGTATGAGGTCATATCTTCACATATTGTGTGATAAACTTCAGGTCATGAGTATTCGGTAACCTTTCGTTTCCAAAATATCTCTTTTATCAGAAGATAGGATAAGTAGAATATTAGGTTACTATCTTATACATTTTACACGGCTCAGCTGATCCTCGCCTATATTTGCTCCATCTCCCCTAATAAATTAATATTTCTGTAACAGCATTCCGTATCTCGGTTGGCAGTGCGTTCCATAGAAGAATAGTTGATGGAAGAAATGTAGAAGCATGTGATTGAGTATGTGGAGTTGTAGATTGGACAACGTGTGTATATCCAAGGTTATGTAATTTGTCAACTTGTTCTGGATTGAGATTTGAGAGACAAGAGGGACAACGACCAGTCTTCATTTTGTATTTTCTACGTCTTTTGGCTATTGTATCCCAGGACAAGTCCGCCAGAAGAGAATGTATGTTGCAGTGTTTAGTAGCTCCTGACACAATTGGCGCTGCCTCGTTCAGCAAGGCCTCAATATCGTTTTACAAATCATTGCTGAAAGTGTCATAAACGACCTCACCATAATCTAGAAAAGGCATTATGTAGGGGAGATGCACACGCTCTAGACAGAAACGCGTACGCATAGAATTTAGAACCCGAGGATTCCGAAGCGCCGCCAAGCCTTGTTAACAATCTCAGATATATGAGTATTCCATTTTGCTTCTTATGGAAAGGTTAGATCAAGATGTTTGTGAGTTTTGGTTTGGGTAATTGCTATTCATGTATACACTTTGGTGGCTAGGCTTAATCTGATTAGGTACGAATATCATGCATTCGGTTTTTGCAGGGTTAAATGAAACTAGCCACGATTTGGACCTAGAATGGATACGAGAACGGTCGCTGTTAAGAACAGCAGCTGCAGTTTCTGAATTGTCGACGATGATATAAAGACTTGTGCCATCCTACAGATGTATGTTGGCTTCAATGTCAGCAACAATGACGTTAATGTAAATGAGGAAGAGCATTGGACATAAAATCGACCCCTGTCGCACCCCATCATTGATAGAAGACCGCCGTGAGGATGAATTGGCAATAATAACACGTTGTTTTCTTAAAGAAAAGTAAGATGCAAACAGGTTTAGAAGATAGTCTGTGATTCCGAGAGAAGACAGTTTGCTAAGCAGACCACTATGCCATACCCGGTCAAATGTCTTAGAAATGTCGCAAAAAATCGCCCGAACTTCCTTATCACCGTCCACTGCCTGAGATATATCGCTGTAAAGGAAGATCATTTGGTTGACAGTTGAGATACCCTTGATGTAGCTAAACTGTTTCAGTGTCAACATACGATTAGCAGTGACATACTTGTAGAGGTACTTATGTATGAAGTGTTCCATAAATTTACTCAGGCAACTAAGCAAAGAGCTAGGGCGATAGACTGAGGGCTTTGGTGGATCAGATTTAAATAGTGGACATACGTTGGCTAGTTACCGATGTCAATGATTTGTGGACTTCGTAAGTAGATTGGTGAAGTAGACAGGGTGTAGTACATCGAGCTCGTTGGTACCTTCTTAAATGAGTCTGGAACAAACCAAGTATGGCCCTCTAGCCTTCGATGGGTTCATAAGAGAGATCGCATCTCTAACTCTACTTGATGAGTTATGGTGATATGGGACATTGTAGATGGTGTCCTTGTTGTGATGTGTGGTGGGTTGTGATGTTGATCGTCTATTGAAGAACGTATTGAGAAGGTCGGCTTTGTCATCGATTCCGTTGTTAACAAGGGTAGGGATTCTAGAAGTCTTAGTGTTCCTTGAGAGTTGTTTCGACAATTTGAACCACTCATTTACTGGAATGGAAGAGGGTTCATCCTGTATAGTATGTTATGTAGGTGAGCATCTTTCGTCTATCTGATAAGTGTGGTGGTGTGTCTGCATCGTCTAAAGTTTTCCAATACCAACTCATGCTAACTCAGTATTTAGACGCTTGGATTCCTGATGGATTGTTTCACATAGCTTGTCAACCATGGAACGTCACATGACCGAATGGTTACTGTTCTGTTCTTATGCTGCTTTGGTGTATGGAATCTGAAATATTTTCAACAATTTGTTCCAAATTAACGTTGTCTATGATAGTGCTCCTGTCAGTTGGAGGTAGTGTGTCGTTAAACCTCTTATAGTCGTCCTTGTCGCTTGACCAGACACGGCGTCGATTGTATACTGATTAACAGAACCTCCAACCAAGTAGCCTCTAGACCCGTTTACATGCAGATAATGGCGTTCGGTGGCGTGCAAACTACCCCTCACGTAGATGGCAACACCTCCACCAATCATGTCCTTCCTGTCACATCAAAACTGTTGACTAAATTTGGAATATGAAGTTCGGTATTAGATGCGGAAGAGGAAACCTATGTTTCCGCAAAGACGAGTATATCGTAGGCCTGTGCTTCGACAGAGATGGCATCGAGCTTGGAACGCAAACTTTGTGTATATTAACATGCATGATGACGGTATATTAATGTTACTTCAGGTTGCATATTCACAACACATGGTATACGCTGGAGACATTGGGCAGTCCACATTATGAAAGGCGACACGGACGTCTGTGTAGGGACAATAGTCGGCAGTAAATATGTTCTCACGCATGGAGACTGCATAAATATAAAGTCAGTTACTGTTATATTCTTACTAACACTGTTCAAAACCATATTCCTGCCAAGGAAGGTAATAGTGCATGCGAGTATCCAGTGTTTAAGCCAGTAATATTAATGGTACATGCTTGTTCCGCACGGTGTGTCCGTCTGTGCCTGAAATACTGCTCGAAGGGGGTTTCTCGACCAATATTAGCTGGAATGTCGCCATGTGACCTACGCTGTATATGCGACTTTTGGACTAAGAAACAAACAAACAAACAAACAAAAACAAATAAATCAACTCGAGTCGATAGTGATATTTCCTTAATTCCATGCAAAATAGTTGAATACATGTACATAGTTAATAGCTAATAGATATGTTTGTGTATTTATTATTGAATTCGACAAAGACATGTGGTTGCAGTGAGCGACAGTTCTGGTGTTTTCTATTACCTCCCTTGGCAGATAAAGTCCGATTTATCCCGAAATGTATATTGATCATTTTAGTTGGGATCCTTTGATCGTACTGTTAGTCAGATGTTGCAGTCTAATAAATGTAATTTGTTAAAAAGCATGTATTCTAATAAATGTTTACAGTAAACTATCCATTGAATATACTGTACAATATTTATATGAACAAGTTGGCAGTTTCATACGGACGTTGGTGCACCTATAACTGATTAATCACTGCAGCCTGCCCAGGAAAGGTGTAGTTAGGCTACCTGCCCTACGGACGTTGATGCAACTATAACTGATTAACCACTGCAGCTTGCCCAAGAAAGGTGTAGTTAGGCAACCTGCCCTACGGACGTTGGTGCACCTATAACTGATTAACCACTGGAGCCTGCCCAGGAAAGGTGTAGTTAGGCAACCTGCCATACGGACGTTGATGCACCTATAACTGATTAACCACTGGAGCCTGTCCAGGAAAGGTGTAGTTAGGCAACCTGCCCTACGGACGTTGATGCACCTATAACTGATTAACCACTGGAGCCTGCCCAGGAAAGATGTAGTTAGGCAACCTGCCCTACAGACGTTGATGCACCTATAACTGATTAACCACTGGAGCCTGCCCAGGAAAGGTGTAGTTAGGCAACCTGCCCTACGGACGTTGATGCACCTATAACTGATTAACCACTGAAGCCTGCCCAGGAAAGGTGTAGTTAGGCAACCTGCCCTATGGACGTTGGTGCACCTATAACTGAGTAACCACTGGAGCCTGCCCAGGAAAGGTGTAGTTAGGCAACCTGCCCTACGGACGACGTTGATGCACCTATTACTGATTAACCGCTGGAGCCTGCCCAGGAAAGTTGTAGTTAGGCAACCTGCCCTACGGACGTTGGTGCACCTATAACTGATTAACCACTGGAGCCTGCCCAGGAAAGTTGTAGTTAGGCAACCTGCCCTACGGACGTTGGTGCACCTATAACTGATTAACCACTGGAGCCTGCCCAGGAAAGGTGTAGTTAGGCAACCTGCCCTACGGACGTTGATGCACCTATAACTGATTAACCACTGGAGCCTTCCCAGGAAAGTTGTAGTCAGGCAACCTGCCCTACGGACGTTGATGCACCTATAACTGATTAACCACTGGAGCCTGTCCAGGAAAGGTGTAGTTAGGCAACCTGCCCGTCGCTCTAATGGACAACTGGTAGCGACGCTAAATAAACATAAATAAAAAAAGATTCAATAAAATGGATGAATATTGACAGCATGTTGCGCACAGGAAACCGCGAAGAAAACTGAGGAAAACGAATATAAAAATAAATTCTCCTAAATGAGTACACAGGGGGTGATGGGGATGTGGGGGCAATGACTGAACAAAGTCTCTCACTCATGCTGTGTTAAGAGTGTTTTTATTTCCATTATTCTTTCCAATTAAGGAATTAGGCCTCCACACACTTAACTACGCCCAATGTAGTTCATACCCCGATGGAAACTATTAACCAGCGATTCATTCCTTATATTTACATTAATTATTCTGTTCCATGACACAACGAACATATAGCACACTTTTCATTTACATTATATTTAGTCCTGATTGGTAAATTACCGTGTGCCGGAACAGGTAAATAGATCATTCTTGGAACAGCGTAAACTGCAAGACACACCTTTTCTAGCGACGTCCACTGCCTAACACTGCGAATGCGCATGTCCATAACTTCGAGCGCTCATCTCAACTGCATATCATTAGTTGGAAACCCTCATACGAACATGTATACAATCATAGCACATACGTTCATTGAAGGAAATGCAATAGCGATGTAAATATTGAATGATACAGTTTTCTCAGTGAAATATGGCATTTGTCTGCAACCGGATGTGTTTCGTATTCCTGCGCAGCTAGATGTATTAATGTATTTTAGCTATTTTCTGACTATCATGAACAGTTAGTTATTAAGTAATATAATATTATTCTAATGAATGTGTTTTGTCTGTAGTTTTTAGCAGTGACAGCAATCAGAAACCAACTTGAAAATTATACACTGAGGAACTATTTCTTATTACGGACGTTCACACTAACATAAGTGGCTGTGCGGTTGTGTCACGTAGTTCAATGAGGCTCCAGACAGGGCAGTTAGTTTAAACATAGTTTATTTCAAACAATGATACAACATATACAAATGTACAATTTACACAAATATTTACATACATGTATGAAAAAGGATTAGAACCGAAAGCTATAGCTTATAGAGGTCTTCTCCTATATTTAGATGTATATTGTAATTACAGTATGACAGCGTTTTAATCGTATATGAACTATTAATTGCAATTCGATAAAGATAAGTATAAAATTATATTAACCATGAACTGTAAACTATAATCTCAATAATATAATGAGATTATTAAGGTGATAGGGGCAGAAAACAAATATTATATTAGCCATAATCATTGGACATTTTATTTCATCGAGTGATCACCGGACATTTGTGCTTCCATGAGTGTCGTTAGTGAATGAAATATGAGTCGTGATAGTCCAGTTGTAGCGCGTTCGCTTCAGGTGCGAAAGGTTGGGAGGTAGAGCCCCACTGGAGCCGTTACGATTGTCCCCTTATGCAAGATATTTAATTCCACGTTGCCTCTTCTCTCTCTCCTTCATGGCGATGGATTCCCATCAGGAATATGGTCTCGAGAGTGATTAATATAAATAGTAACTAGTTTCGCATTCCAGCTAAAATAAATTTGTATAAACTAAATAAAATCCTATCTTATACTAATAAACACAAACATCCTCTATATCGTGTCAATGCTATATTTATTCTGAGAAGCAGCTGCTAATTAGGTCATCCTCAATCTGATTGCGAATGATAAATGTTTTTCTAAAACAATATCGTAATTGCGCATTAGTGCCCATATTTCCGTCAGTTTCTTAGCACTATGTATTGTAATTCATGTTTATTCTGAGAAGCAGCTGCTAATTAGGTCATCCTCAATCTGATTGAGAATGATAAATGTTTTTCTAAAACAATATCGTAATTGCGCATTAGTGCCCATATTTCCGTCAGTTTCTTAGCACTATGTATTGTAATTCATGTTTATTCTGAGAAGCAGCTGCTAATTAGGTCAGCCTCAATCTGATTGCGAATGATAAATGTTTTTCTAAAACGATATCGTAATTGCGCATTAGTGCCCATATGTCCGTCAGTTACTTAGCACTGTGTATTGTAATTAATGTTTAGCTTTCAATTAGCGGCTGCTCCTCAGTTTTACGCATGTATATAATGTTTGGATTGCGTATAATGATGTTGGTAACTGTGATACAAGTCTCTTGTAATTCTATTTATTGAATGAATATGCACGTTGTTAATTTAATATGTGTTTATATACACTAATACATATACTAGAGGACATTGAAAACGCACACTTCGGATAAATGTGTTTTATACATGAAAAAACAATAACTACATAAATACATAGTTTTCAACATTTTGGAATAGTTTTAGTTGTGTTTTGTAATAAAGATGTGATATATATCTTTGATGGAATCCTTCGTATTTCGTGTTCATGTAATAATAATCATATAATGTAGGTGTGCGTTTTCTATGTCCTCTGGTATATAATGTAGGTGTGCGTTTTCTATGTCCTCTGGTATATAATGTAGATGTGCGTTTTCTATGTCCTCTGGTATATAATGTAGGTGTGCGTTTTCTATGTCCTCTGGTATATAATGTAGGTGTGCATTTTCTATGTCCTCTGGTATATAATGTAGGTGTGCGTTTGCTATGTCATCTAGTATATAATGTAGGTGTGCGTTTTCTATGTCCTCTAGTATATAATGTAGGTGTGCGTTTTCTATGTCCTCTAGTATATAATGTAGGTGTGCGTTTTCTATGTCCTCTAGTATATAATGTAGGTGTGCGTTTTCTATGTCCTCTAGTATATAATGTAGGTGTGCGTTTTCTATGTCCTCTAGTATATAATGTAGGTGTGCGTTTTCTATGTCCTCTAGTATATAATGTAGGTGTGCGTTTTCTATGTCCTCTAGTATATAATGTAGGTGTGCGTTTTCTATGTCCTCTAGTATATAATGTAGGTGTGCTTCTATGTCATCTAGTATATAATGTAGGTGTGCGTTTTCTATGTCCTCTAGTATATAATGTAGGTGTGCGTTTTCTATGTCCTCTAGTATATAATGTAGGTGCGCGTTTTCTATGTCCTCTAGTATATAATGTAGGTGTGCGTTTTCTATGTCCTCTAGTATAGATGCGACTGTAATAAAGAAGAACGATTTTGTTTATAATAATAACAGGAAGGCACATACATACAGACTGGTGTTCAATGTAGGGAAACAACGGCAGATCAAGGCAGTCCACAAGGTAACCCACTTTAGCTGTGACTTGCCCATAGCAGCTTATTAATATGGAACTATGTGTAAATACAGAGGCGACATAAATACTGAAAATGAAATTAGCACTAAAACGTATGTTAACCCTTTCCTTCATAGAGATTTAGGTTAATATACTATTATATCTCCATACAAACGACAACCAGTTAACCCTTTCCTTCATATAGATTTAGGTTAATATACTATTATATCTCCATACAAACGACAACCATTTAACCCTTTCCTGCATAGAGATTTAGGTTAATATACGATTATATCTCCATACAAACGACAACCATTTAACCCTTTCCTGCATAGAGATTTAGGTTAATATACTATTATATCTCCATACAAACGACAGCCATTTAGTTACCATGTAGTGGATACGTTGTCGCCATATCTATCACACCTCCATATATATTACTGGGACTACACGAGATTCTGGCCTTTATTATGAACATTGGTTTGGCTACTAAATTGTTAATGTATGTCGTATTGGTAATGGCGTCAAGAGGTGCTTCTATGAGGGAAAGGGTTTATGAACATTGGTTCGGCTACTATATTGTCAATGTATGTCGTATTGATAATGGAGTCAAGAGGTGGGTGCTTTTATGATGGAAAGGGTTAATGAACATTGGTTTGGCTACTACATTGTCAATGTATGTCGTATTGGTAATGGCATCAAGAGGTGCTTCTATGAGGGATAGTGTTTATGAACAGTGCTTTGGCTACTATATTGTCAATGTATGTCGTATTGGTAATGGCGTCAAGAGGTGCTTCTATGAGGGAAAGAGTTAAGAAATATCTTTGAAAAACAATTTGTTTTCTAAAAATAAGATTTAAAATATCACATAGATTGGTCAGACCATATATGAACTGATTAGCAAATACAGATTTGACACAAAATAATGAGTTACTTCATCATACATAAACTGGAAATAATAATTAATGATACAACTCAGAATTCCAGAAGATTGCAGAGAGAAACATTCTGCCTCCAAGAAAAAGATGGCGACGTTCCCGGATGAAGCCTCACACGTGACAAGGATGACTGTGATTGGTTAACATCAGGCTTCTGTAGTGCGCGTTATGCAAAATGACCTCCTCGCTAAAAACCGGTGTCCGGTTGAGCATATATACTGACACTCCGTGCGAAAACTAGTTACTACACTTTAAGCATTGTAGACATTATAAACAAATTTACATTATTCTATTGTAAATTGCGTTTTGTTGCTAATCAGTTATTGTATGGTCTGACCAATCGATGTGGGGGCTTTACGTATATTTATCGTCGCTACCGGTTGCTCATATGAGCGACGCCTCGTGAAGAGGTTAGTCATTTGAGAATTTTGGAGGACAGTGCAATGATACAGACAGATACCCATTCCAGAGTATCCACTGGTTTTTGTACGTAAATCACCAACACGAGACCTCGGTTTAACGTCCCCTCTGAAAGACTGTTCATTTTGTTTGGGTCAGAAGTGGTATCGAACCTGCGATCCCTGAATTACCTGGATATGCCTTTACACAACAATACTCACTAACTATCTCGGTTATTTATATAGAATTCCGTTGATCTATATGCCGTTAATCAACAATACACACTAACTCTCTCGGTTATTTATAGAGTTCCGTTGATCACTATGCCTTTATACAACAATACACACTAACTCTCTCGGTTATTTATATAGAGTTCCGTTGATCTATATGCCGTTAATCAACAATACACACTAACTCTCCTCGGTTATTAGACTTCCGTTGATCACTATACCGTTAATCAACAATACACACTAACTCTCTCGGTTATTTATATAGAGTTCCGTTGATCAGTAGGCGTTTACACAACAATACACACTAACTCTCTCGGTTATTTATATAGAGTTCCGTTGATCTATATGCCGTTAATCAACAATACACACTAACTCTCTCGGTTATTTATATAGAGTTCCGTTGATCAGTAGGCGTTTACACAACAATACACACTAACTCTCTCGGTTATTTATATAGAGTTCTGTTGATCAGTAGGCGTTTACACAACAATACACACTAACTCTCTCGGTTATTTATATAGAGTTCTGTTGATCAGTAGGCGTTTACACAACAATACACACTAACTCTCTCGGTTATTTATATAGAGTTCTGTTGATCAATAGGCGTTTACACAACAATACACACTAACTCTCTCGGTTATTTATATAGAGTTCCGTTGATCACTATGCGTTTACACAACAATACACACTAACTCTCTCGGTTATTTATATAGAGTTCTGTTGATCAGTAGGCGTTTACACAACAATACACACTAACTCTCTCGGTTATTTATATAGAGTTTTGTTGATCAGTAGGCGTTTACACAACAATACACACTAACTCTCTCGGTTATTTATATAGAGGTTCGTTGATCAATATGCCGTTAATCAACAATCAACAATACACACTAACTCTCTCGGTTATTTATATAGAGGTTCGTTGATCAATATGCCGTTAATCAACAATACACACTAACTCTCTCGGTTATTTATATAGAGTTCCGTTGATCACTATGCGTTTACACAACAATACACACTAACTCTCTCGGTTATTTATATAGAGTTCCGTTGATCACTATGCGTTTACACAACAATACACACTAACTCTCTCGGTTATTTATATAGAGTTCTGTTGATCAGTAGGCGTTTACACAACAATACACACTAACTCTCTCGGTTATTTATATAGAGTTCTGTTGATCAGTAGGCGTTTACACAACAATACACACTAACTCTCTCGGTTATTTATATAGAGTTCTGTTGATCAGTAGGCGTTTACACAACAATACACACTAACTCTCTCGGTTATTTATATAGAGTTCCGTTGATCACTATGCGTTTACACAACAATACACACTAACTCTCTCGGTTATTTATATAGAGTTCCGTTGATCACTATGCGTTTACACAACAATACACACTAACTCTCTCGGTTATTTATATAGAGTTCCGTTGATCACTATGCGTTTACACAACAATACACACTAACTCTCTCGGTTATTTATATAGAGTTATGTTGATCAGTAGGCGTTTACACAACAATACACACTAACTCTATCGGTTATTCATACAGAGTTCCGTTAATCAACACTACACACTAACGGTTTCTTTGATTTCTATAGAGTCCTATTGGTCAATTACTTGTACTTCTGGAGCTAAATAAGAAGATATATCTAAAATCTAATCGTCTAGATGTCAGAAGGTTGGCTACTCCAAAGTTTGCTATACTAGCAATGCTGAATACAAGGGAAAACATAATATACAGCTGGGACAAGACAGGTAACTTATTTAAATGCTAGCAATGTTGAATACAAGGGAAAACATAATATACAGCTGGGACAAGACAGGTAACTTATTTAAATGCTAGCAATGTTGAATACAAGGGAAAACATACTATACAGCTGGGACAAGACAGGTAACTTATTTAAATACTAGCAATGCTGAATACAAGGGAAAACATAATATACAGCTGGGACAAGACAGGTAACTTATTTAAATGCTAGCAATGTTGAACACAAGGGAAAACATAATATACAGCTGGGACACGACAGGTAACTTATTTAAATACTAGCAATGCTGAATACAAGGGAAAACATAATATACAGCTGGGACACGACAGGTAACTTATTTAAATACTAGCAATGCTGAATACAAGGGAAAACATAATATACAGCTGGGACACGACAGGTAACTTATTTAAATGCTAGCAATGTTGAATACAAGGGAAAACATAATATACAGCTGGGACACGACAGGTAACTTATTTAAATACTAGCAATGCTGAATACAAGGGAAAACATAATATACAGCTGGGACACGACAGGTAACTTATTTAAATACTAGCAATGCTGAATACAAGGGAAAACATAATATACAGCTGGGACAAGACAGGTAACTTATTTAAAAACCAGCAATGCTGAATACAAGGGAAAACATAATATACAGCTGGGACAAGACAGGTAACTTATTTAAAACAGCAATGTGAATACAAGGGAAAACATAATATACAGCTGGGACAAGACAGGTAACTTATTTAAAAACCAGCAATGCTGAATACAAGGGAAAACATAATATACAGCTGGGACAAGACAGGTAACTTATTTAAAAACTAGCAATGTTGAATACAAGGGAAAACATAATATACAGCTGGGACAAGACAGGTAACTTATTTAAATACTAGCAATGTTGAATACAAGGGAAAACATAATATACAGCTGGGACAAGACAGGTAACTTATTTAAATACTAGCAATGTTGAATACAAGGGAAAACATAATATACAGCTGGGACAAGACAGGTAACTTATTTAAATACTAGCAATGTTGAATACAAGGGAAAACATAATATACAGCTGGGACAAGACAGGTAACTTATTTAAATACTAGCAATGTTGAATACAAGGGAAAACATAATATACAGCTGGGACAAGACAGGTAACTTATTTAAATACTAGCAATGTTGAATACAAGGGAAAACATAATATACAGCTGGGACAAGACAGGTAACTTATTTATACAAGGGAAAACATAATATACAGCTGGGACAAGACAGGTAACTTATTTAAATACTAGCAATGCTGAATACAAGGGAAAACATAATATACAGCTGGGACAAGACAGGTAACTTATTTATACAAGGGAAAACATAATATACAGCTGGGACAAGACAGGTAACTTATTTATACAAGGGAAAACATAATATACAGCTGGGACAAGACAGGTAACTTATTTAAATACTAGCAATGCTGAATACAAGGGAAAACATAATATACAGCTGGGACACGACAGGTAACGTATTTAAATACTAGCAATGCTGAATACAAGGGAAAACATAATATACAGCTGGGACACGACAGGTAACTTATTTAAAAGAAAATGGTTTAGTTTATACACATTTATGTTAGCTCGATTGCGAAACAAGTACTTACAACATATATTAATCACTCTCGAGACCTCATTCATGATGGAATACATCGCCACGAGGGAGAGAGAAGAGTTAGTTTTGAATTTAAATGCCTTTCCTAAGGACACAACCCTAACGGCTCCAGCTTGGCGTGAACTCGGGGTCTTTGTCAAGTGAAGGGAACGCGCTACCGTGGCGCTATCACGACTTCCACAATTAGACTTAAAGATACATTCATGTTAAAATCTCTGTCACAATTTCCAAACAGGTTCCTATCGCTACCATATTTTACTATAAAAACCATGGTACAGCCACTATAAACCATTATAAAACCATGGTACAGCCACTATAAACCCATGGTACAGCCATTATAAAACCACTATAAAACCATGGTGCAGCCATTATAAAACCACTATAAACTCATGGTGCAGCCATCATAAAACCACTATAAACTCATGGTGCAGCCATTATAAAACCACTATAAACTCATGATGCAGCCATTATAAAACCACTATAAACTCATGATGCAGCCATTATAAAACCACTATAAACTCATGATGCAGCCATTATAAAACCACTATAAACTCATGATGCAGCCATTATAAAAACCACTATAAAACCATGGTACAGCCATCATAAAACCACTATGAAACCATGGTACAGCCATCATAAAACCACTATAAAACCATGGTACAGCCATCATAAAACCACTATAAAACCATGGTGCAGCCATCATAAAACCACTATAAAACCATGGTACAGCCATCATAAAACCATATAAAACCATGGTACAGCCATATAAAACCACTATGAAACCATGGTGCGGCCATTATAAAACCACTATAAAACCATGACAGCCATCATATAACCATTATAAAACCATGGTACAGCCATCATAAAACCACTATGAAACCATGGTGCAGCCATTATAAAACAACTATAAAACCATGGTACAGCCATCATAAAACCACTATGAAACCATGGTGCAGCCATTATAAAACCACTATAAAACCATGGTACAGCCATCATAAAACCACTATGAAACCATGGTGCGGCCATTATAAAACAACTATAAAACCATGGTGCGGCCATTATAAAACCACTATAAAACCATGGTGCAGCCATTATAAAACCACTATAAAACCATGGTACAGCCATCATATAACCATTATAAAACAATGGTTCAGCCATTATAAAACCACGGTTCAGCCATTATAAAACCATGGTACAGCCATTATAAAAACCACTATGAAACCATGGTACAGCCACTATAAACCACGGTACATCCATATAAAACTATTATAAAACCATGGTAAAGCCATTATAAAACCATGATACAGCCATTATAAAACCACTATAAACCATGGTA
>CM026388.1:27034160-27067342 GCA_014843695.1 Archivesica marissinica
CATCATATAACCATTATGAAACCACGGTACAGCCATCATATAACCATTATGAAACCATGGTGCGGCCATCATAAAACCACTATAAAACCATGGTGCGGCCATTATATAACAAACTATAAAACCATGGTGCGGCCATCATAAAACCACTATGAAACCATGGTGCGGCCATCATAAAACCACTATGAAACCATGGTACAGCCATCATATAACCACTATAAAACCACGGTACAGCCATCATATAACCATTATAAAACCATGGTACAGCCATCATATAACCATTATGAAACCACGGTACAGCCATCATAAAACCACTATGAAACCATGGTACAGCCATCATATAACCATTATGAAACCATGGTACAGCCATCATATAACCATTATGAAACCATGGTACAGCCATCATATAACCATTATAAAACCACGGTACAGCCATCATATAACCATTATAAAACCATGGTACAGCCATCATAAAACCACTATGAAACCATGGTACAGCCATCATAAAACAACTATAAAACCATGGTACAGCCATCATAAAACCACTATGAAACCATGGTGCGGCCATTATAAAACAACTATAAAACCATGGTGCGGCCATTATAAAACAACTATAAAACCATGGTGCAGCCATTATAAAACCACTATAAAACCATGGTACAACCATTATATAACCATTATAAAACAACGGTTCAGCCATTATAAAACCACGGTTCAGCCATTATAAAACCATAGTACAGCCATTATAAAAACCACTATGAAACCATGGTACAGCCACTATAAACCACGGTACATCCATATAAAACTATTATAAAACCATGGTAAAGCCATTATAAAACCATGATACAGCCATTATAAACCCACTATAAACACATGGTACAGCCATTATAAAACCATGGTACAACCATTATAAAACCATGACCAAACCATTATACAACCATTATAAAACCATTATAAAATCATTATTACCCGAAACAAATGAAAGTATGGACAATCCTAGTCTTACTTAAAACATATTAACCTGAATTTGGCCGAAAATCATTGAGCTTTTTCCGCAGCCATTCACATTCTAGTCACGTGGTTTTAATTTAAATAAGTTCTAAAACAATAGCTCACACTTACCATCATTGACTTTTAACACAGATGGAATGGATAAAATCCGTATTGACGTTCTTGGTGATGGCCGGTGTAACAAGCTAGATGTCGGTGGGACATATGGAACAAAACGCCATATGTGTTATGTAGTTCATGCGACGAGAAATACCAAATGTTCCGTGAGTATAAGTTTATAAACTTTATTTATTTGACAACGATCGTGAAACATGCTTTAGCAACTTATATTAATTACTCTCGTTGGCGCGGATGAAAGCGTATACGTGATCATTCGCGTGGGATGAAATCGGAATAACCGTAGAAACCCCACCTGTCCGATCTGACGCGTAGGAATTAACCAGGCCGTAGGTTCAGAACGACCAATCATGTGTTGGTCGACTATAAATAACGCAAATACAACTATAATTTCGATACTAACATGACTGAAATATCAAAAATCTAAAAATAGTTACTGTTATTATTTAGAAAGCCGCAAATAAAGTGGCAATGCTACAAAATGACGTCACGTATGACGTAAGGTGCTAAGCAATGTTTTATTGCAGATTTAACAACGGTAAATTCCTTCTTTGCGTATACAGACAAATGTCTGAGCCATTTTAGAATATATAGTATATATAGTATTTGTGTATGGATCATACACTTACTTACATTCGAGTGTCTCCGTGTTCTAGTAGTTAAGTGGAAGACGTGATAGCGCAGTGGATGCGCGTTCGCTTCAGAGGCGAAAGGTCCGGAGTTCGAGCCCCGCTGGAGCCGTTACGATTATGCCCTTAGGCAAGGCAAGTTTAGGAACTTGTTTCGCAATCGAGCTAAAATAAATTTGTATATACTAAAATTAGTAGTTAAGATCATCGACCTTGAACCCTGGCCCCTAACCACTGTATGCTCGAATCAGCTGGCTTTCGGAAGGTCGGTTGTTCTACAAGGGTTCCCGTCCGAGCCGGTGGTTCTGATGGAAGGGGCAGCCTGGGTCTTCCGTCACCAATAATAGATGGAGACAGTGCCGTATATATGACATAATATGGTTGCGCGACATTAAAGCGACATTACATCGCAAAAAGCAAATCAAATGCACTTTTCCGTATAAATGCATTGATACTACACATTCTTCCGAATACATTCGAACACTAACATTGAATCAATAAACAGTTTTGTTGTGGATTGCAAGTATGATTTCATATAACGGTCATCCATTCTCCTGACTTGACGTTTGTTTTGTCATCGGAGTCAATAATAAACGCGAGGTAATGTCGTTTAGAATTAATTTTACTATGAATAGTCTACAAATATAGAGGCACAAATTCAGGATACACTAGTTGTATTACGCATTGAAATTTACATTAGTTTGTTATGTCAACAAACCGCGTATACGACGTTTGCTTAATAGTGTGTGCTTTACGTTTATTTATCGTCGCTACAGGTTGCCCATATGAGTGACGCCTCCTGAAGATATTAGTCATTTTTTTATTTTGGAGGATAGTGCAATGATACAGACAGAGACCCATTCCAGAGTCGCCTCTGGTTCTTTTACGTGCACGGTGTAAAGCACCGACACGAGATCTCGGTTTAACGTCCCACCTGAAAGATTGTTAATTATATTAGGGTCAGGCGGAGTTATTAGTTGAAATACTCAATATTTGAGGCAAATATTGGGGGGGGGGTATATACCATATAATAGGAAAATACATTCTGTAGAAATCTGTGTTTTCACTGATGTAGTGTCGCTTTAAAACAAAACAGACACATAATAATGTTGCATAATTTAACTATAGATTATGGGTGGCCAACCAATTCTTACAAAAACCAAGGCGAGAGGATGGGTGTTGCTGGGTATTTCCCCGGCTGAAGACAACATTTGTCATGGCAATTACCAACAAGGTGTCGATATTTTACCACACGTCCAATGGATAAATACTGTTGTAAACATGATAGGTGAGTAGTGTCCTTATCTTATCTTATCTTATATTTGTTTTAAAGCGTTGGTCATGTAGCGACTCTCCAGCTCGCTATTGCATTTCTTTTGTGTTTTTTACGTTTATTTATCGTCGCTACCGGTTGCCCATATGAGCGACGCCTCCTGAAGATATTAGTCATTTTAGATTTTTGGAGGATAGTGCAATGATACAGACAGAGACCCATTCCAGAGTCTCCTCTGGTTCTTTTACGTGCACGGTTTACCTCGGTTTAATGTCCCATCTTAATGTCCCAATTTTATTATGGTCAGACGGGGGATCGAACCTGCGATCCCTGGATTACCAGTCCAGCGTTTTACCACTGGGCTACAGATCCTTTCATAAACGTATGTGCCCTTATTGCATACAATTTCACATGCGGGTTTCCAACTAATGATATGCAGCTGACACGCGCACTCGGAGCTACGGGCATGCGCATTCGCATTATTAGGCAATGTTCGTCGCGAGAAAAGGCGTGTCTTATAGTTTACCCTGTTCCATGGATGATCTATTTACCTGTTCCGGCACATGGAAAGTTGCAAATCTGGATTGAAAACATTTTAAATGCAAATTGTGCTATATTTTCGTTGGGTCATTAAAAAGTATAATTAATGTAAATATAAGTAATGAATAGCAGGTTAATAGTTTCCATTGGGGTATGAACTACATTGGCCGTGCTTAAGGTTAGCGTGGATGCACACTTTAAATACACCCAATATAGTTCATACCACGATGGAAGGTTGGAGAACGAAAAACGGATGCCTCTCTATTTGTGCGGCCAAGTTATTTGGTCCTATGATAGAAAACTGTATTTTGCTTTATGATAGAAGGTAGTATTTTGTTCAACAGCTAAGCTTATTTTTATTTGATTAATCCCCTTTGAATGACAAATCAAACATACTCGCTTCTCACAAATGCAACACGTGTTCGATCCTCGGACAGGGAAGTATGTGAGATGGTACGGTGGACGGTGATATGACCAGTTATAAAATAGCTAATATACAAAAGTACATCTAACAGCGCAGGAATACGAAACACATCCGGTGGCAGAGACAACGCCATATTTCACTGTTTCATTGTATGTATGTATGTTCCATTAATGTCAAACCCCTTGCGGGGACTTAGACATGTTTTCCTGGGCAGACTTAGCCGACCTAAGTGGTTAACCAGTACTAAGCAATGTGTGTGAGGTGCCTTGCTCAATGACACTACATACGTGGCCTGCCAGAGTATCGAACCCGGGACCGTTCGATTCCAAATCCGACGCTCTACCACTGGACCACGAACGCCACACATTGGATAGCATATAAGAAATATTTTTATTACAAACATATGTATCCTCTATTCTCAACAGTATCTGAAAATATATACAAAAGTACATCTAACAGCGCAGGAATATGAAACACATTCAGTGTCAGAGACAACGCCATATTTCACAGTTTCATTGGATAGCATAAAAGAAATATTTTTATTACAGTGAAACCCCTCAAAACCGGAACCCCTCTAATTCGGAATTCCCTCCAAACCGGACAATTTTCGTGGTCCCGATATGTTCCCTTCTTTGTTCATTGTAAAACAAAACTCTCTAAACCGGAACCTCTCTTTTCCGAATACGGGACAAATTTGCGGGACCATTTGTGCACATTTCTATTGCAAATTTCCCCTGAAAACCGAACAGCCACCGAAAACCCCTCTAAACCGAAAAACCCCTCCAAACCGAACTTCTCTTCCGGTCCAGACGCCGTTCGGTTTAGAGGGGTTTCACTGTACAAACATAATTATCCTCTCTTCTCAACAGTATCTGACTGCTACGACCTTCACAAGTATAAATTCGTTGGCAACGGAATTCACCAAGTAGTCTTATGGCAATCATCGAAAGTGATAGATGTCGTATGTGATTCAGACACCGATGGGGGCGGCTGGACGGTAAGTAGCTTAGGAGATAGTACGTCTTTCTGTTATTTCTTTGCGAATAAAACGTGGTTTGGAGTGCTGACATGTAAGAACTAACCACACATATATAGTAGGCCTAAGTGGCTAAACCGAAGCTCAGAACAACACACCATAACAAAACTACAAAATGCTAGTAAAATGACGTCACGTTTGACATTACGCTAAAACAATTTTTTTTTGCAAATTTAAACACGGTAAATTCCTTGCTTGCGCATACCGACAAAATGCCGAGTCATGTTAGAATGAGATTTTCAAAACGATTAAACTAAAGTATTGTTTCCTGTTATGTTATGAGTTGATTTCTATCGTAATTTTCTGATTAACACGTTCCAGGTTATCCAGTTCAGATTCGATGGCAGTGTTGACTTCTATCGTCATTTTCTGATGAACACGTTCAATATTATCCAGTTCAGATTCGATGGCAGGAGTTGACTTCTATCGTTATTTTCTGATGAACACGTTCAATATTAACCAGTCCAGATTCGATTTCTGTATTGACTTCTATCGTCATTTTCTGATGAATACGTTCAATGTTATCCAGTTCAGATTCGATGGCAGGAGTTGATTTCTATCGTAATTATCGGATGAACACGTTCAATATTAACCAGTCCAGATTCGATGGCAGGAGTTGATTTCTATCGTAATTTACGGATGAACACGTTCAATGTTATCCAGTTCAGATTCGATGGCAGTATTGATTTCTATCGTAATTTTTTGATGAACAAGTTCCAGGTTATCCAGTTCAGATTCGATGGCAGTATTGACTTCTATCGTCATTTCCTGATGAACAAGTTCCAGGTTATCCAGTTCAGATTCGATGGCAGGAGTTGATTTCTATCGTTATTTTCGGATGAACACGTTCCAGGTTATCCGGTCCAGATTCGGTGGCAGTGTTGACTTCTATCGTAAATTTCTGATCCCGGTTATCCAGTTCTGATTCGATGGTAGTGTTGACTTCTATCGTAATTTTCTTATGAATACGTTCCAGGTTATCCAGTCCAGGTTCGATGGCAGTGTTGACTTCTATCGTAATTTCTTGGAATACAAACGTGGATTTGGGAGCCTAGACAACGAATTTTGGCTTGGTACTAGTATCGCGTACCTTATAATTATCACATACTTTTGGCTTGGTACTAGTATCGCGTAACTTATAATTATCACATACTTTTGGCTTGGTACTAGTATCGCGTAACTTATAATTATCACATACGTTTGGCTTGGTACTAGTATCGCGTAACTTATAATTATCACATACTTTTGGCTTGGTACTAGTATCGCGTAACTTATAATTATCACATACTTTTGGCTTGGTACTAGTATCGCGTAACTTATAATTATCACATACTTTTGGCTTGGTACTAGTATCGCGTACCTTATAATTATCACATACTTTTGGCTTGGTACTAGTATCGCGTAACTTATAATTATCACATACTTTTGGCTTGGTACTAGTATCGCGTAACTTATAATTATCACATACTTTTGGCTTGGTACTAGTATCGCGTACCTTATAATTATCACATACTTTTGGCTTGGTACTAGTATCGCGTAACTTATAATTATCACATACTTTTGGCTTGGTACTAGTATCGCGTAACTTATAATTATCACATACTTTTGGCTTGGTACTAGTATCGCGTAACTTATAATTATCACATACTTTTGGCTTGGTACTAGTATCGCGTACCTTATAATTATCACATACTTTTGGCTTGGTACTAGTATCGCGTAACTTATAATTATCACATACTTTTGGCTTGGTACTAGTATCGCGTAACTTATAATTATCACATACTTTTGGCTTGGTACTAGTATCGCGTAACTTATAATTATCACATACGTTTGGCTTGGTACTAGTATCGCGTACCTTATAAGTATCACATACGTTTGGCTTGGTACTAGTATCGCGTAACTTATAATTATCACATACTTTTGGTTGTATTCAGTTTCACACATCTATCATATATTTTCTTATATCAACACACGAGTAATACACCTGGAATTATTGTAATTGGTTGTTAGAATAATGCGCACGAAAATGATCACACACACAGATGGCGCCAAAATTAAAGTAGCAAAGCTAGTTTGTGCAAAAATATGATTAAAATCCTATTTCTTATGTTTGTTGAGAGAATACTCCGCGTGACAATGTGCACTGTCACGGCGCCAACATGAACGTATCAACGTTATGTTGTGCACAAATGTGAAGCTATCCAAATGGTTTGTGGTTGTACCTGGGTCACCATCCGTGCCTGGAATTACTGCTTGGAGGGGCACCCGGGGTCTTCCTCCACGAATAAAAGCTGGATAGTCGCCATATGACATACGTGTGTTCGATCCCCCGTCTGATCCTAATAAAATTAACATTGGGACTTTAAACTGAGGTCTCGTGTCCGTGCTTTACATCGTGCACGTAAAAGAACATGAGGAGACACTGGAATGTGTTTCTGACTGTATCATTGCACTATCCTCCAAAAATATAAAATGACTAATCTCTTCAGGAGACCTTGCTCATATGGGCAACCGGTAGCGACAATAAATAAACGTAAACACACACACATACACTGTAGGTGCGACTTTAAACCTGAATAAGAAAACAATAAAGCAATCACTGTTGTATGTCACATGTATTGTTAATCACAATAGTAATGTCAAGTGTGTTGTTAATCACTATAGAAATGTCAAGTGTGGTGTTAATCACTATAGTATGTCAAGTGTGTTGTTAATCACTATAGTAATGTCAAGTGTGTTGTTAATCACTATAGTAATGTCAAGTGTGTTGTTAATCAATGTAGTATATCAGGTGTATTGTTAATCACTATAGTATGTCAGGTGTATTGTTAATCAATTTAGTATGTCAGGTGTATTGTTAATCACTATAGTATGACAGGTGTGTTGTTAATCACTATAGAAATGTCAAGTGTGTTGTTAATCACTATAGTATGTCAAGTGTGTTGTTAATCATTATAGTAATGTCAAGTGTGTTGTTAATCACTATAGTAATGTCAAGTGTGTTGTTAATCAATGTAGTATATCAGGTGTATTGTTAATCACTATAGTATGTCAGGTGTATTGTTAATCACTTTAGTATGTCAGGTGTATTGTTAATCACTATAGTATGACAGGTGTGTTGTTAATCACTATAGAAACAAAACACAAAATGTCAAGTGTGTTGTTAATCACTATAGTAATGTCAAGTGTTTTGTTAATCACTATAGTATGTCAAGTGTGTTGTTAATCACTATAGTAATGTCAAGTGTGTTGTTAATCACTATAGTAATGTCAAGTGTGTTGTTAATCACTATAGAAATGTCAAGTGTGTTGTTAATCACTATAGTAATGTCAAGCGTGTTGTTAATCACTATAGTAATGTCAAGTGTGTTGTTAATCACTATAGAAATGTCAAGTGTGTTGTTAATCACTATGGTATGTCAGGTGTGTTGCTAATCACTGTAGTATGCCAAGTGTAGTGTTAATCACTAATGAAATGTCAAGTGTGTTGTTAATCACTATAGTATGGCAGGTGTGTTGTTAATCATTATTGTATGTCAGGTGTGTTGTTAATCACTATAGTATGTCAGGTGTGTTGTTAATCACTATTACATGACAGGTGTGTTGTTAATCACTATTGTATGTCAGGTGTATTGTTAATCACTTTAGTATACCATGTGTGTTGTTAATCACTATAGTATGCCAAGGTGTGTTGTTAATCATTATTGTATGTCAGGTGTGTTGTTAATCATTATAGCATACCAGGGTGTGTTGTTAATCACTTTAGTACGTCATGTGTGTTATTAATTCACAGGTTTGAAGTATATACAAGAGATTGCCAGCCAAGATAAGACGGAGTTGCGCATTGATCTGGAAGCGGCTGATGGCACAACCGCCTATGAAATACTTAGACCGTTTAGACTTGATCAAGGATCAAACTATACTCTGTACACTGGAGATGCGATAGCATCAAAGAACAGTTAGTATTGTCTAATTAAGAAATAATATTTGGCTTTCAAATAAAACATTGTTTGGGGTCCTGGCGTGTTGGAATGAGCCACACATGCCGGATGCCGCTCAGCACGACACACATGGCTATAAATTCGCAAAAAATATAACTATTGTATTTAGTGTTTTGGTTCGATCCCCCGTCTAACCCTACTAAAATTAACAGTCTTTCAAATGGGACCTGAAACCGAGGTCTCGTATCGGTGCTATTCACCGTGTACGTAAAAGAACAAGAGGAGACTCTGGCATGGGTCTCTGTATCATTGTATTATGGTCAGACGGGGGATCCAACACGCGATCTATGGTTTGCCAGTCCAACGTGTTAACAACTGGACTACAGATCCAAAGAAAGAGTATATGTAAGTGGTCGTTCGTGTGGGAGAGATCACGTGACATACGTACTATGCATAGTCATTGCTAAACGGTCTAGTACCGTGCACGTGCAAGAACCAGAGGAGACTCTGGAATGGATATATATATATATATATATTTCTGTATCATTGCATCTATTAACCTTGCCAAACAAAATGGCTGCCAATATAAGATCTTATCAGTGTTTTGCTTCGATCCCCCGTCTGATCCTAATAAAATTAACAGTCTTTCAGATGGGACGTTAAACCGAGGTAAAAGAACCAGAGGAGACTCTGGAATGGGTCTCTGTCTGTATCATTGCACTATCCTCCAAAAATCTAAAATGACGAATCTCTTCAGGAGGCGTCGCTCATATGGGCAACCGGTAGCGACGATAAATAAATGCAAAACACAATTATCATGAAGAAAATCTAGATATTAAATTATTAATCATTGTAACAATTATTCTCTTTTTAGTTATACTTGATGGTGGATTCAGATTTGGTCTTTATCACAACGGTTGGCCGTTTTCCACCCACGACCGTGACATGGATGATATACGTGGTAACTGTGCTCTACACAACGGCGGTGGTTGGTGGTACAACAGTTGTTTCACTGCCAACCTCAATGGACTTTACATTACTCCCGGTACTGACTCCAATAGCAACGAAAACGGAATGATATATTCAAGCTTTAAATTTGAATCATTAAAACGCAGCAAAATGATGATCCGACGAGTGTCAAGATTTTAACAATTCAATTAAATATTTTTTAGTTGGCATAAACATAAAATACGTACATAAACATAGTATGTCGGTTACAATAAATCCAACATACATCATTATATTTTTGAGAAAATGGTAATACTATTTATGTTCAATTCAATTCAACTGTTATTTGGCGTAAGCATACAATATGTCCATCGCCATAAACTTAAACCTAAACAGGGTGGTTACAATAAATCCAACATACATCGTCATATATTTTGAGATAAGTGCATACATTATTAATTGACCTTTCTGCCGATTTTGATTGACAGCTGGCGTTAGCCAATCGCATCGCACCATTCGCGCACACCCCCGGCAACGGTTTATCGCCGCCATCTTGTTAGACAAACAATGCATATTAGACAAACTAGTAACGAGTAAACAAATTTGAAAAGGCGTGAATTTGATCGAAAATACGGGTTTAAAAATAAATATTTTTTAGTTGGCATAAACATAAAATACGTCCATCGTAATAAATATAGCATAAACCTAACATGGCGGTTACAATATTCAATTCAATTCAATTATTCTTTATTAACTCAGATCATTTACATGACATATGAGTATACATGTAATTAGTTAACAGAAGTTGTGACACGGGTTGATATATAAATAATAAAGAGCATAGGAGAGAGAAGAGTCAATTTTGGAGATGGGAAAAAAGAGCGGGAAATTCTATTATTTTGTTTTATTTACTTATTTCTTTGATTGTATTATGATTGATTTGAAACAGACTTTAGGTCAGGGGAATTGTTTCGTTATCGATGGTTGTTTTGGCCAATATACAATATCATTCATTCCGTAAATTATACTATTTTTTGTAATTGTTTGGGTTTTTTTGTCCGTATAAATTCGAAGTTAAATGCATGCTTATCTGATTATATTTATCTCTTTGCCATATGACACCTATTATTTGTTAATGGCAAAAGCATGCTTGTATATTGCTGATTTGCCGAATAAACGTTGAACATTTGGTATTATATTCCTGTCATTTCTAAGCAATATGCACATTTGGTATACATGTATTAGCTCCACACCGTCCAAAATAGTACTGTGTATTTTGAACTGCAAGGAGAGAAACTATATAAGCTCTGCTTCCGTTTTGATCCTTTCCAATTCTTTGATTTTGTGTGCATGTATTGTTTTGTGAATGTATATAGTGGAATAAATATGTTTAAACCAACATTTGAAAAAATCATATATTTTGGAAAAGTGTATACACTATTAATTAGTTAGAAATTAGTTCAAACTTTCAACGTTTTATTCGGCAAAGCAGCAATATACATACATGCTCTTAGCCATTAACAAATAATAGTTGTAATATGGCAAATACCTACATATAAACCGAGTGGCAAGATTTTAACAATTCAATTTATTAAACTTTATTTATTTTACAACGATTGCGAAGCAAGTTTTAACAACTTATATTAATCGCTCTCGTTAACGCGAATGAAAGAGTAAATGTGGTCATTAGTGTGGGAGGAAACCGGAGTACCCGGAGAAAACCCACCTGTTCAATCTGGCGACCATCGTACCATCTAACATCAATGCAATTTATCTTACAGTAATACCATTATGTGTATTTTTTAATTGATGTTTCAGGCGTTCTTTCCAAAACATATGTCTATGTGCGTCATTAATCAAGTCACAGCTTCCTCAATTGGTAAATTATTGAGTTGAAATTGTCAGGATTTATTTTTGAGTGATGTTCATCCTCTATATCGTAAAATGAGAACATCTCGATTGTAATACTATATGTAAATTGACTTGCAATTTTGAAGATATTGTTTTACGCAAGGTAAATGTATTTCATGACCTATATAGTATTATATACACTCAACAATATTCCTAATCAGTCACCTGGTATTTTATAATATTTGGAGCCAATTAACAATCATACATTATAAATATCTTCTTGTCATTTAATGCATTTTTCCGAAATGATTATACAGAAAATAATGCATAACGATCTGTAATAAAATGAATATTATGGATTAACCTGTCCATAAATGTATGTAGGCAATTATCCACACTAAGTCTTATTTTTCACTGATAGTTCTTACTTTCCTTTGCTGGTCTTATTTCTTTCATTCAAAATCATCCAAACTTTCCTTTCAATATACATCTGGTTATTACAGAATATGATTTATTATAACATGGAAATATCATGCATGGTTTGTGTTAATACTGTCGGATATTAGCACTTGTCTATTCAAATTGATATATTGTTGTTTTATTTTCAGTACATGTACATGTTTTGAATATGTGTAATTATTATGTATATTGATAAGGAACTAAAATTTGGAAAAGAGAAAAGATATATCAACTTCGTTTGTGTTATTTATGACCTAGTGCCACTGTTAGTGTGTCGAGGGCCACTGTTATTGTGTCGAGGGCCACTGTTAGTGTGTCGCGGGCCACTGTTAGTGTGTCGCGGGCCACAGTTAGTGTGTCGCGGGTCACTGTTAGTGTGTCGCGGGCCACTGTTAGTGTGTCACGGACCACTGTTAGTGTGTCGCGGGCCACTGTTAGTGTGTCGCGGGCCACTGTTAGTGTGTCGAGGGCCACTGTTAGTGTGTCGCGGGCCACTGTTAGTGTGTCGCGGGCCACTGTTAGTGTGTCGAGGGCCACTGTTAGTGTGTCGCGGGCCACTGTTAGTGTGTCGGGGGCCACTGTTAGTGTGTCGCGGGCCACTGTTAGTGTGTCGCGGGCCACTGTTAGTGTGTCGCGGGCCACTGTTAGTGTGTCGCGGGCCACTGGTAGTGTGTCGCGGGCCACTGTTAGTGTGTCGCGGGCCACTGTGAGTGTGTCGCGGGCCACTGTTAGTGTGTCGCGGGCCACTGTTAGTGTGTCGCGGGCCACTGTTAGTGTGTCGCGGGCCACTGTTAGTGTGTCGCGGGCCACTGTTAGTGTGTCGAGGGCCACTGTTAGTGTGTCGCGGGCCACTGTTAGTGTGTCGCGGGCCACTGTTAGTGTGTCGCGGGCCACTGTTAGTGTGTCGCGGGCCACTGTTAGTGTGTCGCGGGCCACTGTTAGTGTGTCGCGGGCCACTGTTAGTGTGTCGCGGGCCACTGTTAGTGTGTCGCGGGCCACTGTTAGTGTGTCGCGGGCCACTGTTAGTGTGTCGCGGGCCACTGTTAGTGTGTCGCGGGCCACTGTTAGTGTGTCGAGGGCCAGTTAGTGTGTCGCGGGCCACTGTTAGTGTGTCGCGGGCCACTGTTAGTGTGTCGCGGGCCACTGTTAGTGTGTCGCGGGCCACTGTTAGTGTGTCGCGGGCCACTGTTAGTGTGTCGCGGGCCACTGTTAGTGTGTCGCGGGCCACTGTTAGTGTGTCGCGGGCCACTGTTAGTGTGTCGCGGGCCACTGTTAGTGTGTCGCGGGCCACTGTTAGTGTGTCGCGGGCCACTGTTAGTGTGTCGCGGGCCACTGTTAGTGTGTCGCGGGCCACTGTTAGTGTGTCGCGGGCCACTGTTAGTGTGTCACGGGCCACTGTTAGTGTGTCGCGGGCCACTGTTAGTGTGTCGAGGGCCACTGTTTGTGTCGCGGGCCACTGTTAGTGTGTCGCGGGCCACTGTTAGTGTGTCGCGGGCCACTGTTAGTGTGTCGCGGGCCACTGTTAGTGTGTCGCGGGCCACTGTTAGTGTGTCGCGGGCCACTGTTAGTGTGTCGCGGGCCACTTTTAGTGTGTCGCGGGCCATATTATATACCGACACCAAAATGAAACCGTGCACTTCCCTTAGAGGTCAAAATTTTATCTTTTTCGAACATAAAATATAGGCAAATTAGGACGTATATGCGCTTAAGTATTGGATAAATTAGGACGTATACGTGCTTAAGTATTGGATAAATTAGGACGTATACGCGCTTAAGTATTGTATAAATTAGGACGTATACGCGCTTAAGTATTGGATAGATTAGTACGTATACGCGCTTAAGTATTGTATAAATTAGGACGTATACGCGCTTAAGTATTGTATAAATTAGGACGTATACGCGCTTAAGTATTGGATAGATTAGGACGTATACGCGCTTAAGTATTGTATAAATTAGGACGTATACGCGCTTAAGTATTGGATAAATTAGGATGTATACGTGCTTAAGTATTGGATAAATTAGGACGTATACGCGCTTAAGTATTGGATAGATTAGGATGTATACGCGCTTAAGTATTGGATAAATGAGGACGTATACGTGCTTAAGTATTTGATAGATTAGGACGTATACGCGCTTAAATATTGGATAAATTAGGACGTATACGCGCTTAAGTATTGTATAAATTAGAACGTATATGCGCTCAAGTATTGGATAAATTAGGATGTATACGCGCTTAAGTATTGGATAAATTAGGACGTATACGCGCTTAAGTATTGGATAGATTAGGATGTATACGCGCTTAAGTATTGGATAAATTAGGACGTATACGCGCTTAAGTATTGGATAAATTAGGACGTATACGCGCTTAAGTATTGGATAGATTAGGACGTATACGCGCTTAAGTATTTGATAGATTAGGACGTATACGCGCTTAAGTATTGTATAAATTAGGACGTATACGCACTTAAGTATTGGATACATTAGGACGTATACCGCTTAAGTATTGGATAGATTAGGACGTATACGCGCTTAAGTATTGGAAAAATTAGGACGTATACGTGCTTAAGTATTGGATAAATTAGGACGTATATGCGCTTAAGTATTGTATAGATTAGGACATATACGTGCTTAAGTATTGGATAAATTAGGACGTATATGCACTTAAGTATTGGATAGATTAGGACGTATACGCGCTTAAGCATTGGATAAATTAGGACGTATACGTGCTTAAGTATTGGATAAATTAGGACGTATACGCGCTTAAGCATTGGATAAATTAGGACGTATACGTGCTTAAGTATTGGATAAATTAGGACGTATACGCGCTTAAGTATTGGATAAATTAGGACGTATACGCGCTTAAGTATTGGATAGATTAGGATGTATACACGCTTAAGCATTGGATAAATATAGGACGTATACGCGCTTAAGTATTGGATAAATTAGGACGTATACGTGCTTAAGTATTGGATAAATTAGGATGTATATGCGCTTAAGTATTGGATAAATTAGGACGTATACGTGCTTAAGTATTGGATAAATTAGGACGTATACGTGCTTAAGTATTGGATAGATTAGGACGTATACGTGCTTAAGCATTGGATAAATTAGGACGTATACGCGCTTAAGTATTGGATAGATTAGGATGTATACGCGCTTAAGTATTGGATAAATTAGGACGTATACGCGCTTAAGTATTGGATAGATTAGGACGTATACGTGCTTAAGTATTGGATAGATTAGGACGTATACGTGCTTAAGTATTGGATAGATTAGTGCAATGTGTGAAGGATTAGTTTCATGAGAGTGAAATCCATAATTCTAAAATTTATAACGAAAATGTAACGCTCAATATAAAAGTGCACATTGATTATGGTGTCTGTATATATTACGTTACTTAGTAGTGTATTCCAATTCATTGCTTTTACAATTTTGTGATATCATTTACCTGACAACACCTTTCCCGCGCATGCTCCGGAGCAGCAGTTAACTTCCCTAAGAAACTATGATAATGTAATAATTACCAGGTAACAGCTTCTCTCACTCACATTCTGTCTGTCTCTCCCATCTCTCTTTTGTTTTGGGGGAAAGCTCAAGATAAGAGGGATATTATCAGAAAATGATGGATATGATTGAAAACTACTTTAGCTCTATAATAAATGTCAATAAATGACGATCCTGATGGGAAAGCATATTTGGAATGTTGCTGCTATTAAGCTCGCCTTTGGTCTTACATAGTGTTGCGTCAAAGATTTATTTTAAATTGTAGTTTGTCATACCATTAATGATATGTACCGATTGAAACTGTAAATTGAACATTAAAGTATAAAGTTCTCTCAACCAATCAGAATCTTTCCAGGTGTTGTTACAAGTGTGTACATATAATAAATTATGAGATGACTGTACACTGATGCGTTATGTCATAAATACTGTTCAACCATCTCTTGCTTCCAATAACAAGTGACGGTCATTTCACTAGAGGTTTTGAATACGAAGCGGGCCATTGTAGAATTGGTCAGACATACGGAATATACTATAATCATTTGTTTAAACATAGTTTATTTCAAAAATACAACATATATAGATATACAGTTTACACAAAAGGATTAGAACCGAAAACTATAGCTTATTGAGGTATTCTCTAATAGCAATACTTATTGCAGTTACGATATGATAGTGTTGTAAATTTTCTAAACTATTAATTTCAATTTGAAATAATGGTAAGTAAACATTTTAAAGCGACACTACATCAGTGAAAACACATATTTCTACAGAATGTGTTTGCCTATTATATGGTATTATTGTGTCCCCAAATATTTGCCTAAACAAACGTCGTATTTTGACATAACAAACTAATGTAAACATCCATGCGTAATACAACTAGTGTATCCTGAAAACACGATTCATGGTACAGATTTACATGTGTGCCTATTTATTTGTAGACCATTCTTAGTTAAATTATCTCTAAATGACATTATTTCGTGAGTTTAGTATTGACTCCGATGACAAACAAACGCCAATCCAGGAGTGTGGATGAAATCATACTTTCAATCCACAAAAACGCTATTTATTGATTCAATGTTAGTGTTTGAATGTATTCGGAAGAATTTGTAGTAGCAATGTATTTATACCTGAACACGTGCATCTTATTTGCTTTTTACGATGTAATGCCGCTTTAACCATCAATTGTAAATTAGAATAGCAATAAAATAAAGAGATTATTGTGAAGCAGGTACATATAGTAATTATCTGAGAAGGATGAAATTGAGATTGACTATACAGATTGCTTAGTTTATTTCAGTCCCATCAGCATATATACAATACAAACATGTACATATATATAAAACATAAACACATAATGTATGCTGCCACTCAAACATTGAGTTACAGGAGATCAGACATTACACAATCATTTTTAAATCATCTAAATTCTTATATTATATACAGCTTAAAAACTAGATTCAAAGTACTACAACTCATATACATGTGTATGCCCACTCACTGTACTGGCCACATCGCGGTTGTCATTCTTACAGCGGTGGTTGGGTATATGGTTCATATTGCCACTCCCCTCAAATCGTACCCCATGGACAAGAACTGTCACAATAAAGCATTAATACCATAAAGAATATGAACAAAGTTTCAACGAATAATAGTTTAATTTGTTGTAAGCGACTTGGTGTCGACTGCACGTGTACACAAACATTGGTATATAATCATTATCAATATAAACACAACATTATTCATTTTATTCAAAACGTTTCCTCTCGTATTATTGAGTTAACTGTCATTAACAGTTAATCACATGTCCAACATGAATATAATATCATGATCTCATATACACCGAACCGATTTAAACAACCCAGTGATTTTCTATCTAATCATCTTATAACTATCCTGCCTCGAAATCCGTTCAGTGTATACTTTTATTTACCAAATGGAACACACACATAAAATACAAGTGTTAAAACTTAAAATTAAAAAATTTCTACGGACACGTTGACAGTCGAGTGACCAAGCGCTGAAGTGAACTGACCACTTCGCAAAGCGAAAAATCGTACTCGTTAGAGCGCGAAAAAGCGCCCCGCAGTGGTCCGTCAGGAACAATACGAGGGGAAATAATTCTCTTCTAATTCACTTCGTTTAACCGAAAAGAATTATATTTCTCTCGTTAATCCAATCACTCACTTATATACTGTAATGGTGTAGATATTATGATATAATATGTTCTTATCCAATCACATGAGTTATATCTATACATGTATACATTTCTATTTATATTTCCATATATTATTGTCATGTGTAAATGTTTAAAATTGCATCTGTAATTGTGAAGCACAATAGAATAATTAAAGAAATGTGCACTATATAAATGCTATGTATTTGTATTATTTAGCATCCTGTCTGTAATGGAAACAGCTTAATAACTGTTAGTTTAAACAATATTGTATCAAGAATTGTACATAACATAGGAATAGTTGCAACAGTAAATTAGGATTGGGGGAAAAGTTACATAGTACAGTGTGGCGTCCGTGGTCCAGTGGTAGAGCGTCGGATTTGGAATCGAACGGTCCCGGGTTCGATACTCGGTCAGGCCACGTATGTAGTGTCATTGAGCAAAGCACCTCACACACATTGCTTAGTAGTACTGGTTAACCACTTAGGTCGGCTAAGTCTGCCCAGGAAAACATGTCTAGGTCCCCACAAGGGGTTTGACATTAATGGAACATACATAAATATTTCGAATCCCCTTCCTTCTTTATAACTGTTAATGTTTGCAACCATGTTGTGTTGCTACCATATATATTAACATTTAACAGAATGTGTATTGGTATTAAATAGCATAAGCACATTTAAGCCACAAATGATGAAGCTTGACAAATAGTGAAATACATGATACAGTTTTCTGAGAAGTTTGACAAATAGTGAAATACGTGATACAGTTTTCTGAGAAGTTTGACAAATAGTGAAATACATGATACAGTTTTCTGAGAAGTTTGACAAATAGTGAAATACATGATACAGTTTTCTGAGAAGTTTGACAAATAGTGAAATACATGATACAGTTTTCTGAGAAGTTTGACAAATAGTGAAATACATGATACAGTTTTCTGAGAAGTTTGACAAATAGTGAAATACATGATACAGTTTTCTGAGAAGTTTGACAAATAGTGAAATACATGATACAGTTTTCTGAGAAGTTTGACAAATAGTGAAATACATGATACAGTTTTCTGAGAAGTTTGACAAATAGTGAAATACATGATACAGTTTTCTGAGAAGTTTGACAAATAGTGAAATACATGATACAGTTTTCTGAGAAGTTTGACAAATAGTGAAATACATGATACAGTTTTCTGAGAAGTTTGACAAATAGTGAAATACATGATACAGTTTTCTGAGAAGTTTGACAAATAGTGAAATACATGATACAGTTTTCTGAGAAGTTCGACAAATAGTGAAATACATGATACAGTTTTCTGAGAAGTTTGAATATATCAGTTTACTATTAGTTGATGGAAAAGTAGACAAGTGACACATGAAATATAATTACCGCACTTGTCATGTATTTATGTATTACCTAGATGTTTTCTTAATCGAAAAGCAAGGACGATATACTTACACCTTTGCAGTTAGAACAGAGGAAATGTTCATTGAAATTGTGCAAATTTAATGAACAATTGTGAAATACTAAATAATAAGAGGTTACTAGTATTACATGTCTCTTTTCACTTCAGCACAAGAATCGACCCGAGGTAACTCGATATCAGCCTGAGACAGAAGGCCGAATGCTGATATCAAGTTACCGAGGGTCGATACCTAGGCTGATATGAAACTAGCCACGTTATAACGTCTTTATTACTTTGATATGAATTTGAAGATTTAATAATCGAAATAATGCTCTCCGTTATCCATTTATCAGGAATATATAGCAATTATTGAATTAGAAATATTACCACGAAACTACAAACATCTGTAACCTTCCCCCAACATATGTCCCATTTATGAGAACGCTCACTTGTATGAATAAGCGTATGCGTCCGAAAATAATTGGCTCGGTTAGGTGGCTTGAAACAAATATCGCATACATGGCGTCGTACTAGTATCTTACGATAACTAAACGTCTACTTGCGCATGCGCAACTCACACGGATTCACTCCTGTATGTATCAGTTGCGATCTACGAAGAGAGCTTCTTTAGTTGAGCTTCGTCTGCCTAATATCACATTAATGTTGTCCAGGGCTCATTCTAGACAGCGACTTGAGTGAAATAGTCGCCCTGGGGACAATGACTTCGCCCCATACGGGCCCTACTTCTCCATAAATAAAGAGAATTAAAAAAAATTTTTTTACAGTTTTCATACACAATTGTGTCCAGTTAGCTTACATTGACCATTGTAAAGCACCCATTGTGTGTAAAAAGTTGTAGTTAATGGTCATACTGTGTATTTTAACTGTATTGTGTTGCAAAACAATTAATATTACCAGTTAAGGACGCACTCGCACGCGTTCTCACTTCTCCCAAAAAGTATGACATAGAAACAGCCCTACTGGCCACTGAAATCACATGAATCGGGTAGCTCACTCCAATGTTTAAGTATATGTCAGAGGTTGTACTCAAGAGCACCGATACATCGGAGTTTTATACGTGAGCGGCTTGCCATAATACGTAACAACATTTATAGCCGTTCCGATTCGTGTAACATGATCGTGCTTCGTGTCGTGTGTAACGGTATTGAATCGAGCATACTCGGCAATCTACATTGGATACCGAAATGGGCGATGTTTCCCGGGTAAATTTTGTCATTGTCAATGTCTTGTTCTGTGTCCAATCGTTTTGTTTGTTGTATTTGTATGTATGGAAGATTGTATGAACATTGATGAAAGCTCTGCATGAATTGGTTATTAATAATATTCTGTGCACAATGATACATCCGCCCTTCGTAAGAACCCAGAGATACTCATATGAATGAAATTGCAATATGTATAGAGAATATTTACTTAAATAGCTTTGTATATAAATTACTGTGGTAAGATTTGTGTTATATTAATATGGATTTTCTACATGTACATGTGTATTGCGTAATGTAAGTTTTGTGTCATGATTGAAATTATTTTATACTTTGTTTTTTATGTCTTCTGATATGTTAATGATAAACATTAGTCAGTTACTGCCCTTGAATACTCTTAATAGTATATCAGGGCTGTACAAATATTTTAAAGGCCACTTGTCCAGGACAAGTGCTTTCAAAAAGCCACTTGTCCTGACCAGGATGCCACTTGTCCAATAATATTTTGCCAAAACAGCAATTAAAAATGTGATATCATATGTATCTTTACGTATAGGCTAATTGAGACAGAGACAAATCATGATGATGTAATTCAGTTTTTACTCTTATTTACATAAATTATCTAAATAAATAAAGAATCATTATTACACATAAACTAATAATAATTATTTACAACACCGGTCACACACATTTCTTAACACTTATGCCCGTGGACATGACGACCGCCTTTGCAACAGGCAAGCCACTGCCTGGTGGCCTTCTCAGCATCAAAGTCTTGCAGAGAAGGCCCAGTTCTCTTCAGTTCACTTAATGGCACTCAGGCTGGTCCTTAATAGTCTGGCGTACACCTCACTAACAGGCACCTAACTGCTCTGCTGCTGTTGCCTCATAAGCATCTTCAACTGCACATACTCCGTCTGAATCTGGCTGTGACTATATGGTTCAGGATGTCCTGTAGATCTTCTTTTCCGTGGCTGGCCAGCTGATGTCGCTCACTTGGGACGGACCTGTAGTCCAGGGCCTGGAAGGACTTCAGTGGTTTCTCGTGAAGTTCTGGAACCTGCAAATATACATGCATATCACTACATAATTATAAATTCAAAATGGAATCATCAGTGAGTGTACTCATTCAATACTCAGTGTGTTCTTTTTAGCCTCCCCACTTTCATCTTCACTTTTCCGTTTAGAACTAAAGAATTTAAGTAAACTCATATTATCTTAACACGGCAGCGCAGTTTAATAGAATAATTAATATGGACGAAATGTGCAGAGTCCGATAGTTATTTACCGTAAAATCTTTATCTCAACCAGCCGATCAGAATATAGTATCAACCACGCATAAAGAACGCCTTCATCACTTGCCCCGCCCAGGGTTAGGGTCAAAACGCGTGGTTGATGTCATTATTCAGTTGGGTGGTTGAGAAAAAAGGCTTACCGTTATTTACAGTATATTTCTATATAAAATTGAGTAAATCATAACGGTTGGCTGATCTTGAACTTTAATTGCTCTAATTATATCATGAAATTAAAAACACAACTTACCTCTTTAAAAATAGTGACGTTTTCTGCGCCTCGGCAAAAAAGACAGAATTGATGCATGTATCGGCGAATATCAATCAGTGTTTGCAGTCTGTAATGGTAATCAGGCCACATTAATTGCCCACGTTTGTAGCACGCGTCCATCATAACAAATCAACCCAATCAGGCCCCATTCATCTATTATGTATGTCCACTATTAATCTTTAAATTAGCGAGTGTTTTCACAGTTCATCGCATTGTTTACATTCGCAATCGGCATATGTGTGATCACGTGATCTCACAACACGCGTACACGGTGTTTCATTGGATTTCTACCGGTAATTCATCCGTTTTTTTGGCGAAAGTAAATAGAGCCAGGTTTTTTTTAGATTTTCTGGGTTTTTTTAGATTTTCTGTCAAAAAAGATTATTATGATTTTTGAAAAAGGCACTTGTCCGGGACTAACGTTTTGAAATTAGCCATTTGTCCGCCGTAATTTTCGACTTGTCCCGGGCGTCGGGCGATAGGATTTGTACAGCCCTGTATATTGGTCATCTCAATTGGTTTCCTCTGTTTTTATCGCTGTTTCCTTTGCAACACATGTTTTCTATTCTCATCCGTATTCTCGTCTTATAATTATGAAATTATTAAATCTCGACATATCTTTTTGCATGTCCAATGGATACCATACTGTAAAAATTCGTTCAATTAATTAAAATGATTTTGATAAAATTACATTTATCCTAACGCAACATCTGTTTAGATGACAACAGTAAAAACAAAGGATTCCAACCAAAACGACCAATATACATTTAGGGATAAATCTGACTTTATCCATCAAGGGAGGTAATAAAAAAACAAGTAATGTCTCTCATTACCTATGTTTTAGGCCTTCCATATATACGGCATTTAAATATTATAGAACAAAGCTACAGCAGAGTGACCCTAGCCTGGTAACAGGCATTGATATACGTTGCCTGGTCAGTCATACAAATATAATTTAACACCGAGACCATTAATTGACCGAATTGAGTTACTGATAATATCAACGCCTGGGGAAACTTGGGGTATTCCGTGTAATTATTGATTATCATTAATCCTATTAATATGCCTATTAGCACGTGACCTAATTAATGGCGTACTTGAATCGTAAGCGAGTTTCCACAGGCAGTCATTTTGCCAGAAGTAAATTAGTGAAAAATCGACAGACTGGAACCTAGGCTAGAATGGCCGTTGTATTTGGCCCCTGTCACATATACATATCATGTGGTCGAAGATTGTTTTCACTAAGGATCCCCTCCTGTATGCCTACGCATATGGGCACGAAGATTGCTGGCTTGGTTAAATGTCTTTCCACAGATGTCACATTCATGTTGGTAATCACGTGTATGTATAAACTTATGAGCCCGAAGATTGCTACCATCGCTAAACGACTTTTGGCAGATGTCGCATTCATGCGGACGTTCTCCTGTGTGAATACGCATATGTGTCTGAAGATGATCAAGTTGTATAAATTTCTTTTGGCAGATGACACATTCGTGTGGACGCTCTCCTGTATGCATACGCATGTGTCTCCGAACTTGACTAGCACAGCTAAATGTCCTTTGGCAGATGTCACATTCATGCGGACTCTCGCCTGTATGCATAAGCATGTGCATTCGAAGGTGACTGGCATACCTAAAGCTCTTTTGGCATATATCACATCCATGCGGACGCTCGCCTGTATGCATAAGCATGTGGGTTCCAAGTTGACTAGCATATCTAAATGTCTTTTGACAGGTAGTACATTCATGTGGACGCTCGCCTGTATGCATACGTCGGTGTTTCATGAGATGCGTGGCTTCAGTATATGTCTTCTGACATATGTCACATTCATGAGGACGCTCGACGGTATGCAAGAGTTTATGTTTCCGAAGTTGAACGACTTGGCTAAACGTATTCTGGCAGAAGTCACATTCATAGGGGCGTTCGCCTGTGTGTATACGCATGTGTGTGCGAAGATTACTCGCTTGACTAAATGTCTTCTGGCAGATATGGCATGCATAGGGACGCTCGCCTGTATGTATTAACGTATGCATCCGATGTTGACTAGCCCATCTAAATGTCTTTTGGCATATGTGACATTCGTGCATCCCTTCGCCGTTATGTGCAGATCTATGTCGCTGCAGATGTTCATCAGTGCTAAATGTTTTCTTGCATACATCGCATTTATTCATAGTACTGATATTCAGTTCTTTGCAAACAATTTCAGAACTATTTGAAGTCTTGCTTAATGCTATGACGTTGCTATCACGATGCTATGATGATGCTATGACGTTGCTATGACGATGCTATGACGATGCTATGAACTATGGTTGTCAGGTAACTGGCACACATAAATTCATCGGAAAAGGTTTGTAAATAAGATGAAAAACGCACTATGTTCACATCAAATGTGTAGAATGTTGAACTAAGTCATTATCATAGTGGGGAGCCATTTTTGCTTAATGCTATGTCGTTGTTATGACGTTGCTATGACGATGCTATGAACGAAGATGGTTGTCAGGTAACTGGCAAATATAAAATAATCGGAAAAGGTTTGAAAATCAGATGTAATACAAATGCGCACTATATTCACATCAAATGTGTAGATGGTGTATGTGTTCAGCTAAGATGTTATCATAGTGGTAGGGCAGCCTTCTTTTAATAAACATACCGTTTACATGTTGAGCATTATGTTTCCGTATCAATGATTGGTTATTGGTGTTCAACGAGCCTGTTAAACTCTCCCATGGAAATAACTGTCCTTCATTTATGCCAATCTAGCCCGATAATTTCTTGTCATGAAACAGACATATTGTTATTACGTCGAACTCCAATTCCTCATGAAAACCGGCGCGATTCTTTGATGACAAACCAAATCTGTATGGCAGAGCACGTCCCAGACATTTTCTTAGCACCAAATCCTGAAGAAAAAGGTTTTAATTTATGACAAAAATCATGGTTGTCTGAAATCAGTAATTAAGAATGTTTTAACTTTTAACCAAACTCTTGGCCGGAACCGTGAAAATTACATCGTGCACGTAAAAGAACCAGAGGAGATTCTGGAAAGGGTTTTTGTCTGTATAATTGCACTATCCCCCAAATATCTAAAATGACTAATCTCTTCAGGAGGCGTCGCTCAAATGGGCAACCGGTAGCGACGATAAATAAACGTAGAACACATCCGATTCTAACTGCACCCAGCCTGTTTCAGGAACGGCACAGAACGGGCATTAGACTATTGTTAATCATTATCCTACAAATATTACTCGGTCACATAATTAAGACTAGTATGAGATCTAAGAAACGCATAATAGGCTGGCGCTGCAACATAAAGCAATATTACATTATAATAATGCCTCACCTACCTCGTAAACACACTATCGTAGATTACTTGTGTTTTATTTTATTTCAAGATGACAAATGGTGTATTTTTACTAAGGGACATAATACTTATAATTTAAATCTCTGCGGATAAATTGTGTAGCAATATCACACGCTTACATTCTCGAGATATATCCCAGTGATAGTGTGGTGCTAGCGCAGTGGTAACGTGGTGATAACGCAGTGGTAGTGCGGTGATAGCAGAATGGTAGTGCGGTGATAGCGCAGTGGTAGAATGGTGATAGCGCAGTGGTAGGGTGATGCTAGCGCAGTGGTAGTGTGTGATCACAGGATGATAGCGCGGTGATAGCGCAGTAGTAGTGCTGTGATAGCGCGATGCTAGCGCAGTGCTAGTGCGGTGATAGTATAGTGATAGCGTGGTGATAACAGGATGATAACGTGGTGATGCGCAGTGGTAGTGCGGTAATAGTATAATGATATCGTAGTGCTAGCAGAGTGATAGTGCGGTGATAGCGCGGTGCTAGCGCAGTGGTAGTTCGGTGATAGCGATGTGGTACTGCGGTACTAGCACAGTGATAGTGCGGTGATAGCGTAGTTGTAGTGCGGTGAAGGTACAGTGGTAGCGCGGTGATAGCGCAGTTGTAGTGCGGTGATAATGCTGTTGTAGTGCGGTGAAGGTACAGTGGTAGCGCGGTGATAGCGCAGTTGTTGTGCGGTGATAAAGCTGTTGTAGTGCGGTGAAGGTACAGTGGTAGTGCGGTGATAGCGCAGTTGTAGTGCGGTGAAGGTACAGTGGTAGCGCGGTGATAGCGCAGTTGTAGTGCTGTGATAATGTTGTTGTAGTGCGGTGAAGGTACAGTGGTAGCGCGGTAATAGCGCAGTTGTTGTGCGGTGAAGGTACAGTGGTAGTGCCGTGCTAGCGCAGTAGTAGCGCGGTGAAGGTGCAGTGGTAGCGCGGTGATGGTACAGTGGTAGAGCGGTGAAGGTGCAGTGGTAGCGCGGTGAAGGTGCTGTGGTAGCACGGTGAAGGTGCAGTAGTAGCGCGGTGAAGGTGCAGTGGTAGTGCGGTGAAGGTGCAGTGGTGGCGCGGCGAAGGTGCAGTGGTAGTGCGGTGAAGGTGCAGTGGTAGCGCGGTGAAGGTACAGTGGTAGTGCAGTGAAGGTGCTGTGGTAGTGCAGTGGTAGTTCGGTGAAGGTGCAGTGGTAGCACGGTGAAGGTGTAGTGGTAGCACGGTGAAGGTGCAGTGGTAGTGCGGTGATGGTGCAGTGGTAGCACGGTGAAGGTGTAGTGGTAGTGCGGTGAAGTGGTAGTGCAGTGGTAGCGCGGTGAAGGTGTAGTGGTGGCGCGGTGAAGGTGCAGTGGTAGCGCGGTGAAGGAGTAGTGGTGGCGCGGCGAAGGTGCAGTGGTAGTGCGGTGAAGATCCAGTGGTAGCGCGGTGAAGCTGCTGTGGTAGCCTGGTCGCCTCAGGTGTGAGAGGACCGCATTTCGAGCCCGGCTGTAGCCCTTAATAGTGTTCCCTTAGTCAAGGCACTTAAATACCACATTGCCACCGGAACCACCTCCTGGACAAGCTATTAGAGTAAGGAAGGCGCATATCAGATGAACCAGATGGTAGCAAGACCAATTGACTCAAAGATACAGACAATGAACGTCTTGGTGTCGAGATGGATATAGGGGTCGTGCATACATTTCTGGACGCTGTAATGAAACGAAATGCACTGTACATTTTAATATTCTTTCGTAAATGCACGTGCTTATGAATAATGAACAGTTGTTTTGCGGACATACATGGCACATTCTCCGCGTTACACATGCAGGCTTATGTAAATGTCTCTTATGTAAATGTGAAGTACTGATGCTTCAAAACATTCGAAATTGAGGATCCGAATATATTGCGTTCCAGCAAGCGATGGCTTCCATTACTATTGTCAGCGAGGCTGTGGTTGTGCATAGCCTTTCTCCGTAGTGGAACGCTTTACTCTATTTAGACCCGTGTTACTACGGCAACACACAATTACATGTGTCGAAGCATGTCTCGTAATTCTATCTTTGCTGTGGTTTACGACATGTGCTAAATTAGACATCGACTGTCGTTGCGACATTTGTTGTTCCAAGTCATTTAACAGGGTTCCCGCTGTCGGTCGCCAATGGCGCCATTTGTGACAGAAAACAAATATTGGCGCTACATTTTGTGAATTGGCGAAATATATTTGTAGCATTCTTTATTTATTTTTTTAATTTTGTGGCACATATTTGATCAAATACATGGCTTCAAATATTTATTTGTGAACTGTAGGGCTCTTAGTTGGCTACAAGTTTTTTTCAATTGGCGACAGAAGTGGGGCAGACAAACATTCAGACAGAGGGAACCCTGAATTGGCAACATATGTTCGTGTATATGACAGAAAATATGATATGACTCTAAAACATAATTACTTTGTACTCAAATAACACAATTGATGACTTCCGTGTGCGTTAAAACTCGATGGTTCTAACGGAAGTACAATATACACACCAACACATGATACTGCTGCTTCCTGTCAAGACTGGTGGAAATCAAACACAGGGTTTTGGAGATGCAGTGTGTACATGTTACAATTGGACAAACGAGCCATGGGTTATTGTTATGTTCTATGTGTGTATGGTATCGCACGTAGGCCATCCTATGCGCAGATTGATATGTCAATATGTATAAGCATTAGCTTAATCATAGTGTGTGTCTTTTACGTTTATCTATCGTCGCTACCGGTTGCCCATATGAGCGACGCCTCCTGCAGAGATTAGTCATTTTAGATTTTGGAGGATAGTGCAATGATACAGAGAGAGACCCATTCTAGAGTCTCCTTTGGTTCTTTTACGTGCACGGTGTAAAGCACCGACACGAGACATCGGCTTAACGTCCCATCTGAAAGACTTAATTTTTATTAGGGTCAGACGGGGGATCGAACCTGTGATCTCTGTATTACCAGTCCAGCGTGTTACCACTGGACTACAGATCATAGTGCTTGCTTTATGTAGGTGTGTGTATATTTGAGCTATGGGTTGCACTTCTGTGATATAAAACAGGCATTGACCATATCTTATTAGGGGCCATATCTTATTAGGGACAATATCTTATTGGGGGCCATATCTTATTAGGGACCATATATTATTAGGGACCATATCTTATTAGGGGCCATATCTTATTAGGGACAATATCTTATTAGGGACCATATCTTATTAGAGGCCATATCTTACTAGGGACCATATCTTATTAGGGGCCATATCTTATTAGGGACCATATCTTATTAGGGACCATATCTTATTAGGTGATTGATTTGGAACTTCCGTCCAGCGCGATAAATGACGCTCCAAATTACTCAAAGTGCTATATATAATAACGTGTCTCTTCTGGACAAGCCAAGCCAACATTAGCATTCAAACCTTGTGGCAGTCGTGATAGCGCAGTGGATGCACATTCGCTTCAGGTCCGGTGTTCGAGCCCCACTGGAGCCGTTACGATTGTGCCCTTAGGCAAGGCATTTATATTCCACGTTGCCTCTTCTCTCTCCTTCATGGCGATGGATTCCATCAGGAATGAGGTCTCGAGAGTGACAAATATAAGTTGGCAGGCATTGGTATACTTTATTTTAGAGAGCGATACAACCATTGTCGAGAATCAAAATAACATTTACTACGACAATGCACACATACAATGAGTCCACATACCTGAATGCTTTGAGAAATATTCGTATATAATTATGCAAATGGTGCGCACGTGTTGTGTGGTAGAAAGCAGCGGACTAGACAATGTGCACGTGTTGTGTGGTAGAAAGCAGCAGACTAGACAATGTGCACGTGTTGTGTGGTAGAAAGCAGCGGACTAGACAATGCGCACGTGTTGTGTGGTAGAAAGCAGCAGACTAGACAATGGGCACGTGTTGTGTGGTAGAAAGCAGCGGACTAGACAATGTGCACGTGTTGTGTGGTAGAGAGCAGCGGACTAGACAATGCGCACGTGTTGTGTGGTAGAAAGCAGCGGACTAGACAATGCGCATGTGTTGTGTGGTAGAGAGCAGCGGACTAGACAATGTGCACGTGTTGTGTGGTAGAGAGCAGCGGACTAGACAATGTGCACATGTTGTGTGGTAGAGAGCAGCGGACTAGACAATGTGCACATGTTGTGTGGTAGAGAGCAGCGGACTAGACAATGCGCACGTGTTGTGTGGTAGAGAGCAGCGGACTAGACAATGTGCACGTGTTGTGTGGTAGAGAGCAGCGGACTAGACAATGTACACGTGTTGTGTGGTAGAGAGCAGCGGACTAGACAATGTGCACGTGTTGTGTGGTAGAGAGCAGCGGACTAGACAATGTGCACGTGTTGTGTGGTAGAAAGCAGCGGACTAGACAATGTGCACGTGTTGTGTGGTAGAAAGCAGCGGACTAGACAATGCGCACGTGTTGTGTGGTAGAAAGCAGCGGACTAGACAATAGTGTCATTTTATACTCTAAAGCTGACCACTGGGGTTATAGCAGTGTAGCACATATACGCTTACACACAATGCCATGGTCGACAGATCGGACAGGTGGGTTTTCCCCTATTTCCATAGGTACTCCGGTTTCCTCCAACACGAATGACCACACTTACTCTTTCATCAGCACCAACAAGAGTGATTAATATAAGTTGTTCAAACTTGCTTCGCAATCGTTGTAAAATAAATAAAGTTTAAACTTAATTGTATTAAATATATCTAATTCTAATAACATCAGCATGGTAATTGGAAGACGTTGCCATACGAGACGGCATATACAACAATACCATTGGTTATTCGTGTGTTCTAGTTTTACGCCTGTGTCAGCACCATTTTGGGCTATATCGCCGGCTGGCATTTTACCTAACAACATCTTTCCTGGACAGGCTCCAGCGGTTAACCAATAATTGGTGCACCAATCTCCGTAAAATAAACAGCAAACCACAAGATCAATTAAAAAACAAGAAAGACGAAACCGATATCAAGTTCACATGTATGACACTACGCGGAGCATACCGAGTTAGATAACAGACCCAATATTTCATCACCAGAAGCTCGTGAGCCAGATACCCAACGATCCCATACGTGTATTACAAGCATACTAACCGATTATGTTCTATATATTTAAAATGTACAATTAATCAAATTATCTCTACATCACTACTGTATGCACTAATGACCTCATATTTGTTTGTTCTAGTTTTACGCCTGTGTCAGCACCATTTTGGGCTATATTGCCGGCGGGCATTTTACCTAACAACATCTTTCCTGGACAGGCTCCAGCGGTTAACCAATAATTGGTGCCCCAACCTCCGTAAAATTAATCAAATTATCTCTACATCACTACTGTATGCACTAATGACCTCTTATTTGTTTGTTCTAGTTTTACGCCTGTGTCAGCACCATTTTGGGCTATATCGCCGGTGGGCATTTTACCTAACAACATCTTTCCTGGACAGGCTCCAGCGGTTAACCAATAATTGGTGCACCCAACCTCCGTAAAATTAATCAAAGTATCTCCACATCACTACTGTATGCACTAATGACCTCATAAGTCTTAGCACATGACATGTTAAATTTGAAATATTTGCTCAATTAATATATTTTCTACTCTATAATCATGTAAATATAACCCCATATATTCCAGTATAGCAGATATGCTTTTCCAAAGGTCCAATATCACAGTAACTGTGGTACTGTAATCTTTCCTGAGAGATTGAGAATTGCTTTCAATGACTGTCAACACACTGTTTCACTCGCAAATAATCCCAAAAAACAACACACAATGTGCGAATGTGAAGATAAATAAAACTATCTTTAAGATCTATTAAAGCAGCATTTTATCGTAATAAAGGATGGTTTTGGTAAAATATAATACTAATGTGTGTATGTGCGTGTTTACAAAAATCGAAATAGTCGCTCAGAAATTATAAAATTCAAATAAATATAAACAGTCGTATACGCGAATATGTTTATCAACAAACGAAATTTAAACACGCACAGTGCGCATGCGTGAAACAACAGCAGTTATGCCACGTTTGTTTTCAGCATTGCCGAAGGAGGACGATGCATTCCGAATGTAAATCAGGTTCCGATTGTAAACAAGTGCGCATGACCGACCAACTCGGAAAGTCCTACTTTCGGTTTCGAGTTTGTTTTATCGCAAAAAACACTGTTTATTAATTGAACATAATTATACAAATTATAATTTAAGAATGTGTAGCAGCATTGCTACCCATACGTAAAATTTGAATTTTTCAAATATCTTTTATTTCATACGATATAGGGCTGCTTTAAGTGACGTTGTGATATAGTTTACTCGATATCATCCGTGAACAATGACCAATAGCATTATTAAAATGGTGTACCAATAGTATACTAACGACGTATATTAAAATAATTGTATATAATCCATTGCAATTGTATGAACGTACAAGAAATATAAATTGTATGAACGTACAAGAAATATAAATTGTATGAACGTACAAGAAATATAAATTGTATGAACGTACAAGAAATATAAATTGTATGAACGTACAAGAAATATAAATTGTATGAACGTACACGAAATATAAATTATATAAATTGTATGAACGTACAAGAAATATAAATTGTATGAACGAGAAAAATAAAGTGTATGAACGTACAAGAAATATAAATTGTATGAACGTACAAGAAATATAAATTGTATGAACGTACAAGAAATATAAATTATATAAATTGTATGAACGTACAAGAAATATAAATTGTATGAACGTACAAGAAATATAAATTGTATGAACGTACAAGAAATATAAATTGTATGAACGTACACGAAATATAAATTATATAAATTGTATGAACGTACAAGAAATATAAATTTTATGAACGAGAAAAATAAAGTGTATGAACGTACAAGAAATATAAATTGTATGAACGTACAAGAAATATAAATTGTATGAACGTACAAGAAATATAAATTGTATGAACGTATAAGAAATATAAATTGTATGAACGTACAAGAAATATAAATTGTATGAACGTACAAGAAATATAAATTATATAAATTGTATGAACGTACAAGAAATATAAATTGTATGAACGTACACGAAATATAAATTGTATGAACGTACACGAAATATAAATTGTATGAACGTACAAGAAATATAAATTGTATGAACGTACAAGAAATATAAATTGTATGAACGTACAAGAAATATAAATTGTATGAACGTACACGAAATATAAATTGTATGAACGTACACGAAATATAAATTGTATGAACGTACAAGAAATATAAATTGTATGAACGTACAAGAAATATAAATTGTATGAACGTACACGAAATATAAATTATATAAATTGTATGAACGTACAAGAAATATAAATTGTATGAACGTACAAGAAATATAAATTGTATGAACGTACACGAAATATAAATTATATAAATTGTATGAACGTACAAGAAATAAAATTTTATGAACGAGAAAAATAAAGTGTATGAACGTAAAGAAATATAAATTGTATGAACGTACAAGAAATATAAATTGTATGAACGTACAAGAAATATAAATTGTATGAACGTACAAGAAATATAAATTGTATGAACGTACAAGAAATATAAATTGTATGAACGTACAAGAAATATAAATTGTATGAACGTACAAGAAATATAAATTGTATGAACGTACAAGAAATATAAATTGTATGAACGTACACGAAATATAAATTGTATGAACGTACAAGAAATATAAATTGTATGAACGTACAAGAAATATAAATTGTATGAACG
>CM026388.1:27068342-27084686 GCA_014843695.1 Archivesica marissinica
TTGTATGAACGTACAAGAAATATAAATTGTATGAACGTACAAGAAATATAAATTGTATGAACGTACACGAAATATAAATTATATAAATTGTATGAACGTACAAGAAATATAAATTGTATGAACGAGAAAAATAAAGTGTATGAACGTACAAGAAATATAAATTGTATGAACGTACAAGAAATATAAATTGTATGAACGTACAAGAAATATAAATTATATAAATTGTATGAACGTACAAGAAATATAAATTGTATGAACGTACAAGAAATATAAATTGTATGAACGTACAAGAAATATAAATTATATAAATTGTATGAACGTACAAGAAATATAAATTGTATGAACGTACACGAAATATAAATTGTATGAACATACACGAAATATAAATTGTATGAACGTACACAAAATATAAATTGTATGAACGTACACGAAATATAAATTGTATGAACGTACAAGAAATATAAATTGTATGAACGTACAAGAAATATAAATTGTATGAACGTACAAGAAATATAAATTGTATGAACGTACAAGAAATATAAATTGTATGAACGTACAAGAAATATAAATTGTATGAACGTACAAGAAATATAAATTGTATGAACGTACAAGAAATATAAATTGTATGAACGTACAAGAAATATAAATTGTATGAACGTACACGAAATATAAATTGTATGAACGTACACGAAATATAAATTGTATGAACGTACAAGAAATATAAATTGTATGAACGTACAAGAAATATAAATTGTATGAACGTACACGAAATATAAATTATATAAATTGTATGAACGTACAAGAAATATAAATTGTATGAACGTACAAGAAATATAAATTGTATGAACGTACACGAAATATAAATTATATAAATTGTATGAACGTACAAGAAATATAAATTTTATGAACGAGAAAAATAAAGTGTATGAACGTACAAGAAATATAAATTGTATGAACGTACAAGAAATATAAATTGTATGAACGTACAAGAAATATAAATTGTATGAACGTACAAGAAATATAAATTGTATGAACGTACAAGAAATATAAATTGTATGAACGTACAAGAAATATAAATTATATAAATTGTATGAACGTACAAGAAATATAAATTGTATGAACGTACACGAAATATAAATTGTATGAACGTACACGAAATATAAATTGTATGAACGTACAAGAAATATAAATTGTATGAACGTACAAGAATATAAATTGTATGAACGTACAAGAAATATAAATTGTATGAACGTACACGAAATATAAATTGTATGAACGTACACGAAATATAAATTGTATGAACGTACAAGAAATATAAATTGTATGAACGTACAAGAAATATAAATTGTATGAACGTACACGAAATATAAATTATATAAATTGTATGAACGTACAAGAAATATAAATTGTATGAACGAGAAAAATAAAGTGTATGAACGTACAAGAAATATAAATTGTATGAACGTACAAGAAATATAAATTGTATGAACGTACAAGAAATATAAATTGTATGAACGTACAAGAAATATAAATTGTATGAACGTACAAGAAATATAAATTGTATGAACGTACAAGAAATATAAATTGTATGAACGTACACGAAATATAAATTATATAAATTGTATGAACGTACAAGAAATATAAATTGTATGAACGAGAAAATAAAGTGTATGAACGTACAAGAAATATAAATTGTATGAACGTACAAGAAATATAAATTGTATGAACGTACAAGAAATATAAATTGTATGAACGTACAAGAAATATAAATTGTATGAACGTACAAGAAATATAAATTGTATGAACGTACAAGAAATATAAATTATATAAATTGTATGAACGTACAAGAAATATAAATTGTATGAACGTACACGAAATATAAATTGTATGAACATACACGAAATATAAATTGTATGAACGTACACAAAATATAAATTGTATGAACGTACACGAAATATAAATTGTATGAACGTACAAGAAATATAAATTGTATGAACGTACAAGAAATATAAATTGTATGAACGTACAAGAAATATAAATTGTATGAACGTACAAGAAATATAAATTGTATGAACGTACAAGAAATATAAATTGTATGAACGTACAAGAAATATAAATTGTATGAACGTACACGAAATATAAATTGTATGAACGTACACGAAATATAAATTGTATGAACGTACACGAAATATAAATTGTATGAACGTACACGAAATATAAATTGTATGAACGTACACAAAATATAAATTGTATGAACGTACAAGAAATATAAATTGTATGAACGTACACGAAATATAAATTGTATGAACGTACAAGAAATATAAATTGTATGAACGTACAAGAAATATAAATTGTATGAACGTACAAGAAATATAAATTGTATGAACGTACAAGAAATATAAATTGTATGAACGTACACGAAATATAAATTGTATGAACGTACACGAAATATAAATTGTATGAACGTACACGAAATATAAATTGTATGAACGTACACGAAATATAAATTGTATGAACGTACACGAAATATAAATTGTATGAACGTACACGAAATATAAATTGTATGAACGTACACGAAATATAAATTGTATGAACGTACACGAAATATAAATTGTATGAACGTACACGAAATATAAATTGTATGAACGTACACGAAATATAAATTATATAAATTGTATGAACGTACACGAAATATAAATTATATAAATTGTATGAACGTACACGAAATATAAATTATATAAATTGTATGAACGTACACGAAATATAAATTATATAAATTGTATGAACGTACACGAAATATAAATTATATAAATTGTATGAACGTATGAACTTATGGTTCTGGTTACCTGAGCATTACAGATAAGCATTTGAGATTGTAACATATATCTATGGTTCATAGCGAAACAAGGGTAGCTGTATATAACGAAAGAAAGACAGTAGTTTAGCAATGAACCACAGGGATGTCCACTCAGCCCAACATAGTATGATAGTTATGTCATGTTTCTGATCAGAGAGCGAAGCCAAACGTATATATTATAGTCTATGTCGCTTGTAAAACAATATGCTGTGTTGATAATCGATACATATAACATTACTAGTCTCCATGGCCTAGTGGTTAAGGTTCGAACCTTGTCAGGGGTTTGTTATGATATCGCTGGTTGGTGAGCCGCCAACTAGTTAAATAATGGCTACCGATTGCCTACCATACAAGCATAGGATTCGGGATGTACTGATGCTCATAAAAAGATGTCTCATAAGTCAGAAATGATTGGCCCTTTAAATAGGGGTGACACTATAATAAACAAACACACACATTCTACCGAGTGTGTTCAAGCATAAACATTACTTTTTTACGTTTGCTATAACAACTTATATTAATCACTCTCGTTGGCGCGAATATGTGGTCATTCATGTGGGGAGAAACCGGCGTGCCCATAGGAAACCCACCTGCCAGATCTGGGAACAACCATACCATCTCATATACTTTGCGGTTCAAGGATCGAAGCTGGGTTTCATTGGTGAGAAGCGAGATTGTTAACCAGACAACATTGGTTTTCCTGCAAACTAGTTGCACAATGTATTGTTCCCGAGCTTATGTACATTTCAATATACAATGTAGCTGAATTCCATTAAGAAATCTGGTATTTTGTTTGGTAAGTGCATTTTGTTGTGTTTAAACAGACTTAATAAAAAATAAAACCTTTCAATTGTGCTGTTCACTCATTATTTAGTCTATACAAATTTACTTTAGCTCAATTGTGAAACAAGTTCTTACAACACTCTCGAGACCTCATTCCTGATGGAACCGAATCCACCGCTACGAGGGAGAGAGAAGAGGTATGTGGAACATAAATGCCTTGCTTAATGGCACAGTAGTAACGGCTGCAGCGGGACGCGAATTCCGGGCCTTTCACACCTGAAGCGAACGCGCTACCACTGCACTTATCACGACTTCCATACAACACATAGTATAATTAGTGTGTTAATGGGTGCATTGTCATTCAATGTGAATACAAGTACAAGCGAACGACTTTAGCTTTGCAGTATTATCATTTTATCAATTTCAATCAAGAGATGGAGTCCATATGGGTCAGCACACCACTATGTATCATCTACACATTGTATTATTGCATACGTTACTATAAATAGTAACAAATTTAATGGTAGAAAAGCAAAATATCTGGTCGACGCGGGCAATATGTTTCGATTGTCGGCTCTGCCGGGCCAATATCGGATATTGGCCCGGCACGCGCCGAGAACGAATCACGAGCACGTGTCACAGGTAGCAACAACATAGTAACTACATTGTGTAAACATGGCCGCCGAAGCAACACTAAAGTCGTTGTCTGACAGATTGTTGTCTCTTGACGGTAAAAAGTTATTAAACGGCTGCCGCTGCGGTGGGCCATTTGTGGATATTGGCGCACCTATCCGATATTGGCACTCGGGCCTGACGGCCCTCGGGCCAATATCTCCATAGGATGCGCCAATATCCACAAATGGCCCACTGCAGCCGTTTAATAACCTCTAAGTATTGCTCAGTATGTGTCCTTGAGATATGTGTTATGAGGAATGAATCTTCACGTGTCGCTTCAAATTTCGAGACAGAGTAAACTTTTTCAAGCAGATAAGACATTCATAAGGGCGTTCTCCAGTATGAATGATCATATGATCTTTCAGAGTTGCAGCTCTTTTAAACAACTTTTTGCACACGCTACACTCGTGAAGACGTTCACCTGTATGAATAAGCATGTGACTCTTCAGCACTCTCGATAGAGGAAAAGTCTTCCTGCAGACACTACATTCATGAGGACGGTCTCCAGTGTGAGTAACCATATGTTCTTTTAGATGACCGCGCTGGATGAACGATTTATTGCATATGCTGCATTCGTGCGGACGTGCTCCTGAATGAATTAGCATATGCAGCTTTAAATAGCTCTCGCGTCTCAACGTTTTCCCGCATAAATGACATTCATACATGGATTCTGCACTATGAGTAAGCATATGTCTTTTCAGATTTCCTGCTTGCTGGAATGCTTTCTGACATACGACGCACGAATATTGACGCTCATTGCTATGAAGAATCATGTGCTTCTTCAGGTATAATTCTTGCTTAAATGTCTTCCTACATATATCACATTCATGTAGGCTACGTTGTTCGGAGTGAATCAGCATATGACTTTTCATATTGCTAGATTGAATAAACGTTTTCTTACACACTTTACATGCATACGGACGCTCTCCTGTGTGAATTAACATGTGCACTTTTAAATTCCCAGCTAGGGTAAACATTTTCATGCAGAAATGACATGCATGTAGACGTTCCGTCGATTGGCTTTCTGTTTGAGGAAACGTATCATTAGACTCAATTGAAGTATCATTTTCATCTGGGCATTCTCCTGTATGATTTAGCATATGCTTTTTCAGATATGCGTTTGTGGTAAAAGTTTTCCTGCATATGTGGCATGTGTGTATATTTTCATCACGTTGATTTCCTGCGTGATTAGGTGTATCATCAGGATCGCTGTGTGCCTCATTTCTATCTGGATCATCCATCTGATCATTGCAGCTATCTTTTTCATCTGAACATTCTCCTATATGAATGTTCTTGTGTTTTTTCATATATGCTGCTGTTGCAAACGATTTCCCACAAGCATGTTGATGTCCATCTGTATTATTTCTTGTTTGAATAAGTGCTTCGTCAGAATCGCTGAATGCCTCATTTTCATCTGTATGGACTAGCATATGCTTTTTCAGATACGCGACTGTGGTAAAATGTTTGCTACATACGTGGCATGTAAGCAGATGTTCGTCCCGTTGATTCACAGCTTTAATAAGTGTAAGTCTATCATCACTTCCATCAGAATCACTGAATGTCTCACTTCCATCAGGATCATCACTTTGGTCAGTGTAGCTCTCGTTATCATCGACACGTTCTCCCGTATGAATTAGCATGTGCTTCTTCATATTTGCCACTGTGCTAAATGTTTTCGTACATAATTGGCATTCCTCGTAACCGTCTTCCATTCTACCTGAAACGAATCACAACATAATTGAGTTCATTATTATGCCTCGTGTAAATAATTTGACTTCAAATGTAACTAACATTGGTAATGGTTTCGATCAAATCTTAAGACTCTCCATACAAACTGCATGTAGGTATTGACCTTATAGTGAGCCCAAATTAGAACTTGTTGAGAAACAAACCACAGTTTCCAATACACTGTTACTAGTTTATACAAATTTATTTTAGCTCGATTGCGAAACAAGTTCTTATAACTGTCCAATGGCTGTCCGATTAGCGCAGTGGTTAGCGCGCTCGCTTCTCACCAATGCGACCCGGGTTCGATCCTCGGACAGGGAAGTATGTGAGATGGTACGATGGTCGCCAGATCGGACAGGTGGGTTTTCTCCGGGTACTCCGGTTTCCTCCCACATGAATGACCACATATACGCTTTCATCCGAGCCAACGAGAGTGATTAATATAAGTTGTTAAAACTTGCTTCGCAATCGTTGTAAAATAAATAAAGTATATAAAAAAAAAAGTTCTTATAACTTATATTAATCACTCTCGAGACCTCATTCCTGATGGAATCCATCGCCACGAGGGAGTGAGAAGAGGCAACGTGGAATTTAAATGCCTTGCCTAAGGGCACAATCGTAACGGTTCCAGCGGGGCTCGAACTCCGGACCTTTCGCACCTGAAGCGAACGCGCATCCACTGCGCTATCACGACTTCCACTGTTACACCAGTGGGCTAGTGAAATAATAAAGCAATTACAATATTAATATATAGTAACTTATTCGAATCCTTTCCCCATGATGTTATTAAAAATTGAATAGCATTGAATAACATATTCTGCAATGATATGTATAGAGTTAATATATATAAATATAAAAAAATGATAATTTTATGCTTTAACCCATTCAACACCAAGTAACTCACATGGACTGGTCCATGATATTTTTAGACCAATAAATTAATAACAAAATTACATTTGGATCAGTTCATTTATCAAAATGGGTAATTTCTTTTCTAAAAATAGTTATATTACTTGAAAAAAGTGCAGATCCTGATGAGACGGCTCATCACGAGCCGGCTCATCTGGATCTACACTTTTTGTAAGCCAATTTAGAGGTCTGTGGTGTTGAAAGGGTTAAGTTACATTGATACTGGTATGGAATTGTTTGGCTTTTAATATGTCAGAATGCACCATTTAAGATGTACATTGAACACAAAATTAACCCCCCCCCCCCCTGGTTAGGCACTATGCACTTCACATGCTATGATTCCTTCAGAAATTCCTGGGGAAAGCCCTGGGTATGATGGACCTGGATTGGAAGAATGAGAGAACATGGTCAGGTTTGAACATTGTTGTAATCTTGTATTTATATCAAGCTAGTTAATCAGACTCGCGGATATCAAAATCTAACTCGTTCCATAACTTAATTAATTAGACTCGCGGATATCAAAATCTAACTCGTTCCATAACTTAATTAATCAGACGCGCGGATATCAAAATCTAATTTATTCCATAACTTAATTAATCAGAATGGCCGATATCAAAAATCTAACTTGTTCCATAACTTAATTAATCAGACTCGCGGATATCAAAAATCTAACTTGTTCCATAACTTAATTAATCAGACTCGCCGATATCAAAATCTAACTTGTTCCATAACTTAATTAATCAGACTTGCGGATATCAAAATCTAACTCGTTCCATAACTTAATTAATCAGACTCATAACTTAACAGATGACGGAGGAAGAATATATTTGAAGCCGACGTGCCACAGTAGCATAATATAGGTTATTTCTCAAGTACGGGTTTGAGTCCAAAACAATAATTATTAGGGAATAGTCCACTTAAATGAGTCGGAAGTTCACCGTTCTTGTATTTGAACACAATAAGTGACTTAAAGTCCTCCTGTCCAGCCGATGTATAGATAACAGCTTCATTGAAATACACCTAAATATTGATTATGAATGGAAGTCGTGATAGCGCAGTGGATGCGTTTTCGCTTCAGGTGCGAAAGGTCCGGAGTTCGAGGCCTGCTGGAGCCGTTACGATTGTGCACTTAGGCAATTCATTTAAATTCCATGTTGCCTCGTCTCTCTCTCTCCCTTGTGGCGATGGATTCCATCAGGAATGAGGTCTCGAGAGTGATTAATATAAGTTGTAAGAACTTGTTAAATTAGTGATTTCAAGAGTGAGTACTAATCTATCTACCTTCCTTTAACCCATTCAACACCAAGTAACTCACATGGACTGGTCCATGATATTCATAAACCAATAAATGAATCAGAAAATCACATTTGGACAAGTTCATTTATCAAAATGGGTAATTATCTCTAAAAATAGTAATATCACTGGCAAAATGTGCAGATCCTGATGAGATGGCTCGTCACGAGCCGGCTCATCTGGATCTACACTTTTTGTAAGCCTATTTAGAGGTCTGTGGTGTTGAAAGGGTTAATGTCGAACCCCTCGCGGGGACGTAGTCACGTAGACATGTAAGCGGTGGTATCAGAATAAATCCAAATGAACCGTACCTGCACAATTTCCGTCAAATTTCCAGACCTGTCCATATTAAAAACAAGCTGAAATGATATTTCTACAGGTAAATTCAGTGTCAATTCACTTCATTTAATCAAAACTTGTTTATTTGCATTACTCTCGTACGTTATCATAGGAACTCTGGACCTTTCGCACCTGTAGTGAAAGCGGAACACGCATCCACTGCGCTAACACGACTTCCATATTTTGCGCTATATCGCCGACGACAGTCTATCTAACAACACAACAGCCGGCTCCAGCGGTTAACCAGTACTTGGTAATCGCCCTCCCACCCAACCAAGAAAAGGCTCCAGCGGAGCTCGAACTCCAGGCCTTTCGCACCTGAAGCGAATGCTCTACCACTACGCATTCACGACTTATCACTGATATCAGGTCCACTGTGGATGAAAGAAAAATAGAGAAATAAACGGAGAAATGGTTACCATTTTAGTTTAAACATATTTTATTGCTTTCAAATAACAGTCACAGACTGCACAATAATTATACAACAAATGAAATGTAACGAATATTATACGATTGAAACTGATATAAAGTGAAACTGTTATAATCTATAGTTTATACAAATTTATTTTAGCTCGCTTGCGAAACAAGTTATTTCAACTTTTATAAATCACTCTCGAGACCTCATTCCTGATGGAGTCCATCGCCACGAGGGAGAGAGAAGAGGCAACGTGGAATTTAAATGCCTTGCCTAAGGGCACAATCGTAACAGCTCCAGTTGGGCTCGAACTCCTGAAGCGAACGCTATCACGACTTCCACATAGTATATAATCTATAAGAAGCTTATCGGTTGAGTCACACGTTTAGTCACACATTAGTGACGACCCTCCCGTACCATTATCATTACGAATAAGATACATGTACTATACTACAAGGTGTGCTGTGAAATATGTATGTATGTACCATTAATGTCAAACCCCTTGCGGGGACCTAGACATGTTTTCCTGGGCATGCGACCTAAGCGATTAACCAGTACTAAGCAATGTGTGTGAGGTGCCTTGCTCATGACACTACATACGTGGCCTGACTGAGTTAGTGAGTATCGAACCCGGACCGTTCGATTCCAAATCCGACGCTCTACCATTGGACCACGGACGCCACTATGAGTTAGCATCTGCGAGATGCTAATATATGCGGATAGCACTCACCTTGCTCAGTTGCATTATTTATCCAGCACAAGTGTAGTTATGTTACAATTCACTTAGTTATGTTACAAATGGCGGAGATGCACGAAAGGGAAATAATCCTTTATGGTACAAAATATGTAAAACCTGGGTAACCTATTAAAATATAGCAGACCCGAACCCAATACCATATAATCTCTTTTTCCCCCCGAACAACATGTCTACGTCCCCGCGAGGGGTTTAACATTAACGAAAGATAGATAGATAGAGTCTCTGGAATGGCCTCCTCCACTAGGTACAGTCCAGTCCCAGCTTAACCATTTCCGCTGAGCGGTTGGCCACGGTACCACTAATATAACATGATGTATGTTTTAACCTTAGTATATAGTTCTTTTAGCTCGGCGTATTCCTATGCTCGAGGTATTGCTATGCTCGGCGTATTCCTATGCTCGACGTATTCCTATGCTCGGCGTATTCCTATGCTCGGCGTATTCCTATGCTCGACGTATTCCTATGCTCGGTATTCCTATGCTCGGCGTATTCCTATGCTCGACGTATTCCTATGCTCGGCGTATTCCTATGCTCGGCGTATTCCTATGCTCGAGGTATTCCTATGCTCGGTATTCCTATGCTCGGCGTATTCCTATGCTCGGCGTATTCCTATGCTCGGTATTCCTATGCTCGGTATTCCTATGCTCGGTATTCCTATGCTCGACGTATTCCTATGCTCGGTATTCCTATGCTCGGCGTATTCCTATGCTCGACGTATTCCTATGCTCGACGTATTCCTATTCTCGACATATTCCTATGCTCGGCGTTTTCCTATGCTCGACGTATTCCTATGCTCGGTATTCCTATGCTCGTATTCCTATGCTCGGCGTATTCCTATGCTCGGCGTATTCCTATGCTCGGTGTATTCCTATGCTCGGCGTATTCCTATGCTCGGCGTATTCCTATGCTCGGCGTATTCCTATGCTCGGTGTATTCCTATGCTCGGCATATTCCTATGCTCGGTGTATCGTATCCTATGCTCGGCGTATTCCTATGCTCGACGTATTCCTATGCTCGGCGTATTCCTATGCTCGGCGTATTCCTATGTCGGCGTATTCCTATGCTCGGCGTATTCTTATGCTCGGCGTATTCCTATGCTCGGTGTATTCCTATGCTCGGCGTATTCCTATGCTCGGCGTATTCCTATGCTCGGCGTATTCCTATGCTCGACGTATTCCTATGCTCGGCGTATTCCTATGCTCGGCGTATTCCTATGCTCGGTGTATTCCTATGCTCGGTGTATTCCTATGTTCGGCGTATTCCTATGCTCGGTGTATTCCTATGCTCGGTGTATTCCTATGCTCGGTGTATTCCTATGCTCGGCGTATTCCTATGCTCGGCGTATTCCTATGCTCGGTGTATTCCTATGCTCGGCGTATTCCTATGCTCGGCGTATTCCTATGCTCGGCGTATTCCTATGCTCGGCGTATTCCTATGCTCGGTATTCCTATGCTCGGCGTATTCCTATGCTCGGCGTATTCCTATGCTCGGTATTCCTATGCTCGGCGTATTCCTATGCTCGGCGTATTCCTATGCTCGGCGTATTCCTATGCTCGGCGTATTCCTATGCTCGGCGTATTCCTATGCTCGGCGTATTCCTATGCTCGGTGTATTCCTATGCTCGGTGTATTCCTATGCTCGGTGTATTCCTATGCTCGGCGTATTCCTATGTAAGGTGTATTCCTATGCTCGGCGTATTCCTATGCTCGGCGTATTCCTATGCTCGGCGTATTCCTATGCTCGGTGTATTCTTATGCTCGGTGTATTCCTATGCTCGGCGTATTCCTATGCTCGGCGTATTCCTATGCTCGGCGTATTCTTATGTTCGGCGTATTCCTATACTCGGCATATTCTTATGCTGGGCATATTCCTATGCTCGGTGTATTCTTATGTTCGGCGTATTCCTATGGTCGGCGTATTCCTATGCTAGGTGTATTCCTATGCTGGGCGTATTCCTATGCTCGGTGTATTCCTATGCTCCGTGTATTCCTATGCTTGGCGTATTCTTATGCTCGGTGTATTCTTATGCTCGGCGTATTCTTATGCTTGGTGTATTCCTATGCTCGGTGTATTCCTATGCTCGGTGTATTCTTATGCTCGACATATTCCTATGCTCGGTGTATTCCTATGCTCGGCGTATTCCTATGCTAGGTGTATTCCTATGCTCGGCGTATTCCTATGCTCGGCGTATTCCTATGCTCGGTGTATTCTTATGCTCGGTGTATTCCTATGCTCGGCGTATTCCTATGCTCGGCGTATTCCTATGCTCGGTGTATTCCTATGCTCGGCATACTCCTATGCTCGGCGTATTCCTATGCTCAGTGTATTCCTATGCTCGGCGTATTCCTATGCTCGGCATATTCCTATGCTCGGTGTATTCTTATGCTCGGCGTATTCTTATGCTCGGTGTATGCATACTCCTATGCTCGGCGTATTCCTATGCTCGACGTATTCCTATGCTCGATGTATTCCTATGATGGGCGTATTCCTATGCTCGGTGTATTCTTATGTTCGGCGTATTCTTATGCTCGGTGTATTCTTATGCTCGGCGTATTCCTATGCTCGGTGTATTCCTATGCTCGGCGTACTCCTATGCTCGGCATATTCCTATGCTCGGCATATTCCTATGCTCGACGTATTCCTATGCTCGGCGTATTCCTATGCTCGGCGTATTCCTATGCTCGGCATATTCATATGCTCGGTGTATTCCTATGCTAGGTGTATTCCTATGTTCGGTGTATTCCTATGCTCGGTGTTGCTCGGTGTATTCCTATGCTCGGTGTATTCCTATGCTCGGCATATTCTTATGCTGGGCATATTCCTATGCTCGGTGTATTCCTATGCTCGGCGTATTCCTATGCTGGGCGTATTCCTATGCTCGGTGTATTCTTATGTTCGGCGTATTCCTATGCTCGGCATATTCTTATGCTCGGTGTATTCTTATGTTCGGCGTATTCTTATGATGGGCGTATTCCTATGCTCGGTGTATTCTTATGTTCCGCGTATTCCTATGCTCGGCATATTCTTATGCTCGGTGTATTCCTATGCTAGGTGTATTCCTATGCTCGGCGTATTCCTATGCAAGGTGTATTCCTATGCTCGGCGTATTCCTATGCTCGGCGTATTCCTATGCTCGGTGTATTCTTATGCTCGGTGTATTCCTATGCTCGGCGTATTCCTATGCTCGGCGTATTCCTATGCTCGGTGTATTCCTATGCTCGGCGTATTCCTATGCTCGGCGTATTCCTATGCTCGGCATATTCCTATGCTCGGTGTATTCTTATGCTCGGCGTATTCTTATGCTCGGCGTATTCCTATGCTCGGTGTATTCTTATGCTGGGCGTATTCCTATGCTCGGTGTATTCTTATGTTCGGCGTATTCCTATACTCGGCATATTCTTATGCTGGGCATATTCATATGCTCGGTGTATTCTTATGTTCGGCGTATTCCTATGGTCGGCGTATTCCTATGCTAGGTGTATTCCTATGCTCGGTGTATTCCTATGCTCGGTGTATTCCTATGCTCGGTGTATTCTTATGCTCGACATATTCCTATGCTCGGTGTATTCCTATGCTCGGCGTATTCCTATGCTAGGTGTATTCCTATGATCGGCGTATTCCTATGCTCGGCGTATTCCTATGCTCGGTGTATTCTTATGCTCGGTGTATTCCTATGCTCGGCGTATTCCTATGCTCGGCGTATTCCTATGCTCGGTGTATTCCTATGCTCGGCGTACTCCTATGCTCGGCGTATTCCTATGCTCAGTGTATTCCTATGCTCGGCGTATTCCTATGCTCGGCATATTCCTATGCTCGGTGTATTCTTATGCTCGGCGTATTTTTATGCTTGGTGTATGCGTACTCCTATGCTCGGCGTATTCATATGCTCGACGTATTCCTATGCTCGACGTATTCCTATGATGGGCGTATTCCTATGCTCGGTGTATTCTTATGTTCGGCGTATTCTTATGCTCGGTGTATTCTTATGCTCGGCGTATTCCTATGCTCGGTGTATTCCTATGCTCGGCGTACTCCTATGCTCGGCATATTCCTATGCTCGGCATATTCCTATGCTCGACGTATTCCTATGCTCGGCATATTCCTATGCTCGGCGTATTCCTATGCTCGGCATATTCTTATGCTCGGTGTATTCCTATGCTAGGTGTATTCCTATGTTCGGCGTATTCCTATGCTCGGTGTTGCTCGGTGTATTCATATGCTCGGTGTATTCCTATGCTCGGCATATTCTTATGCTGGGCATATTCCTATGCTCGGTGTATTCCTATGCTCGGCGTATTCCTATGCTGGGCGTATTCCTATGCTCGGTGTATTCTTATGTTCGGCGTATTCCTATGCTCGGCATATTCTTATGCTCGGTGTATTCTTATGTTCAGCGTATTCTTATGATGGGCGTATTCCTATGCTCGGTGTATTCTTATGTTCCGCGTATTCCTATGCTCGGCATATTCTTATGCTGGGCATATTCTTATGCTCGGTGTATTCCTATGCTCGGCGTATTCCTATGCTGGGCGTATTCCTATGCTGGGCGTATTCCTATGCTCAGTGTATTCTTATGTTCGGCGTATTCCTATGCTCGGCGTATTCTTATGCTCGACGTATTCTTATGCTCGACGTATTCTTATGCTCGACGTATTCTTATGCTCGACGTATTCCTATGCTCGCGTATTTGTCCATTTACATCCATATTTAAAATATTTATATAGTTCTAAATAATAATAAAAATAACAAGTACGCCGTGCATAGGTGCCCTGAAGTTTTGAGTTCCTCATATAAATTGGTGCCGACCCGATACCATTGCGATAGCTGTATTGAGCAATAAGGTCACGTGATAAAGCTAAAACGGTCAACAAGAGTTTTTTTGAAAGTTGTTTTCATGACTTAAAAAATTAATAATAAACAGCATGTGCAATTGACATTTTATACTGGCCATTATATGTGGGATTTACGCCGAGCATAGGTTCCACCACTCTATACGGCATGTGGAATTGACATTTTATACTGGCCATTATATGTGGGATTTACGCCGAGCATAGGTTCCACCACTCTATACGGCAAGTGCAATTAACATTTTATACTTGTCATTATATGTTGGATTTACGCCGAGCATAGGTTCCACCACTCTATACGGCAAGTGCAATTAACATTTTATACTGGCCATTATATGTGGGATTTACGCAGAGCATAGGTTCCACCACTCTATATGAATACACTTGGATAGAATTACACATTGGCAGGAACAAAACTTCCTCATTCTCTCACCATCTCAAACCAATAAATATTAACCCTTTCCTTCATAGAGATTTAGGTTTATATACTATTATATCTCCATACAAACGACAACCATTTAACTATCATGCAGTGGATAGGTAGCCGCCATATCTACCCCCTCCTCCGTAGATATTACTGGGACTACATGATATTCTGGCCTTTCTTATGAACATTGAATTTGCTACTACCTTGTCAATGTATGTCGTATTGGTAATGGCGTCAAGAGGTGCTTCTATGAGGGAAAGGGTTAAACAGCAATAAATCATGTATTTATTAAATTGCATTTAAGTGTTTGGACGTAGCTTGTGTATATACACATTATCATAAACATAATCAACATATTAAATTGACAACACAGCTGACCCAATAACAACTGAGATTACCATTCCGACGAGGAAATCTGTTCCCGCCTAATTCGTTTTACTCAAACGTCAAGAAATATATTTGATTCCGATTAAATTGAATCGTACCTCATTTTTAGTCATCCGGTCCCAATCTAATACGAGAAATTCTAGACTGATGTTCTGTAGTCCCTCGTTATATGGTACGTCGAATAAGAAGGACTCGTTAAAAACGGGATTCAGTGTGCGTTTCTTCACGTGCGTCTTCTTCTTGGCGATCCTCTGTCCGTTATATAGCAGATAGATCTTTACGTAGGGATCTGTAATAGAAACAAGTGTACTTGACGATCCTCTGTCCGTTATATAGCAGATAGATCTTTACGTACGGATCTGTAATAGAAACAAGTGTACTTGACGATCCTCTGTCCGTTATATAGCAGATAGATCTTTACGTACGGATCTGTAATAGAAACAAGTGTACTTGACGATCCTATGTCCGTTATATAGCAGATAGATCTTTACGTACGGATCTGTAATAGAAACAAGTGTACTTGACGACCCTCTGTCCGTTATATAGCAGATAGATCTTTACGTACGGATCTGTAATAGAAACAAGTGTACTTGACGATCCTCTGTCCGTAATATAGCAGATAGATCTTTACGTACGGATCTGTAATAGAAACAAGTGTACTTGACGATCCTCTGTCCGTTATATAGCAGATAGATCTTTACGTACGGATCTGTAATAGAAACAAGTGTACTTGACGATCCTATGTCCGTTATATAGCAGATAGATCTTTACGTACGGATCTGTAATAGAAACAAGTGTACTTGACGACCCTCTGTCCGTTATATAGCAGATAGATCTTTACGTACGGATCTGTAATAGAAACAAGTGTACTTGACGATCCTCTGTCCGTAATATAGCAGATAGATCTTTACGTACGGATCTGTAATA
>CM026388.1:27085686-27272683 GCA_014843695.1 Archivesica marissinica
ACTTACAGACCCATCGGGTCGGGTGCTCCTTTATACGTTTAATACATATATAATACATATATATATATATGTACAGTCATATTATGTTTAATCAGTGACTTACAGACCCATCGGGTCGGGTGCTCATTTATACGTTTAATACATATATAATACATATATATATGTACAGTCATATTATGTTTAATCAGTGACTTACAGACCCATCGGGTCGGGTGCTCCATTATACGTTTAATACATATATAATACATATATATGTGTACAGTCATTTATAACACATGTCATTATCAAAACAGAATTATCTATATGTCTATTACTCTAGGGGCTGGGCCTGAGTTGTATGCACTTTTATGTATAGGGGAAAACCCACTTTTATATGGTAGTATTGGTCCTAGGCTTTAAAAAAATGTGGGTTCTCGCTCGAAAACCCTATAGATGTTTCCCAGCATGCCCCAAAAGTTACCCACCGGGCGAAAAACCATACCGGTCATATCTCGGCCATTTCTTGAGCGATTTTGACAATCGTTTTTTTAATAGAGGTTTTTTGGGTGTGAAACACGTTTAAAACAATATAAAATCGATATGGAGTCTCTATCAAGTGATTCCAATGTCAATCGAAAATACAGACCATGTTCCTGCACATGTTCTACATTCTCCGCCGGGCGAGAAACCATACCGGTCAAATCTCGGCCATTTCTTGAGCGATTTTGACAATCTTTTTTGATGCAGCTTATTTGTACAGTAATACATTATTGTTATTAAGTTACAACCATACATACATCCCTGGAATTATTCTTATATCTACGGGTAAATACACTTTACTTACTACATGTGCATTTCACGCAGCCGCTTGCCGCATTGACACTCAGTAAGCATGCACACTGGGTCCAATCGCTTGTGCAGGAACTTCCTGGGAAATTGTGATGACCTTAAAAAGGAAATACAAAGCTAAATTTAAAAATTAGTCTCAGCACTTGAAAGACAACTCCATCTTACACCGCTCTGACACAGTGAAAGGTGGCATTTTCTCATCCCCCGTTTCGTATTCCTGCGCTGTTAGATGTACGCTTGTAGTTTAGCTATTTTCTGACTATCATGAACAGTTAATTGCTAAGTAATATATTCTAATGAATTTGTTTTTGCTGTAATTTCTTTTATTTTGACAGCAAACTGAAACTAACTTATGCAGTAACTAGTTCTTATTATCCAGATTATTACGCACTAACATAAGTGGCTGTGCGGTTGTGTCACGTAGTGCAATGAGGCTAAAGACAAGGCAGTTAAAATGAATAAAATTTGAAGCCACTAGATAGGGTGCAAGCAACCAACGCTGGATGGATGGTAGATACTGTTGGTTAGTTTATACAAATTAATTTTAGCTCGATTGCGAAACAAGTTCTTTCAACTTATATTAATCACTCTCGAGACCTCATTCCTGATGGAAGCCATCGCCATGAAGGAGAGAGAAGAGGAAATGTGGAATTTAAATGCCTTGCCTAAGGGCACACTCGTAACGGCTCCAGCGGGGCTTGAACTCCTGACCTTTCGCACCTGAAGCGAACGCACATCCACTGCGCTATCACGACTTCCATTGTTGGTTGTGGCCAATTCAAGTATACAAGATACCAGATAATATGCTGACTGTGTTGCATATTAACATAGAGAGAGTGACAGTGTGTTGCATATTAACATAGAGAGAGAGAGAGAGTGACAGTGTGTTGAATATTAACATAGAGAGAGAGAGATAGTGTGTGTTGCATATTAACATAGAGAGAGAGTGACAGTGTGTTGCATATTAACATAGAGAGAGAGAGAGTGTGTGTTGCATATTAACATAGAGAGAGAGAGAGTGACAGTGTGTTGCATATTAACATAGAGAGAGAGAGTGTGTTGCATATTAACATAGAGAGAGAGAGTGACAGTGTGTTGCAAATTAACATAGAGAGAGTGAGAGTGTGTTGCATATTAACATAGAGAGAGTGGCAGTGTGTTGCATATTAACATAGAGAGAGAGAGAGAGAGAGTGACAGTGTGTTGCATATTAACATAGAGAGAGTGACAGTGTGTTGCATAATAACATAGAGAGGATGACAGTGTGTTGCATATTAACATAGAGAGAGAGAGAGTGACAGTGTGTTGCATATTAACAGAGAGAGAGTGACAGTGTGTTGCATATTAACATAGAGAGAGTGACAGTGTGTTGCATATTAACATAGAGAGAGAGAGAGCGAGTGACAGTGTGTTGCATATTAACATAGCGAGAGTGACAGTGTGTTGCATATTAACAAAGAGAGAGTGACAGTGTGTTGCATATTAACATAGAGAGAGAGTGACAATGTGTTGCATATTAACATAGAGAGAGTGACAGTGTGTTGCATATTAACATAGAGAGAGTGACAGTTTGTTTCATATGAACATAGAGAGAGTGACAGTGTGTTGCATACTGACATAGAGAGAGTGACAGTGTGTTGCATATTAACATAGAGAGAGAGAGATAGTGTGTGTTGCATATTAACATAGAGAGAGAGTGACAGTGTGTTGCATATTAACATAGAGAGAGTGACAGTGTGTTGCATATTACCATAGAGAGAGAGAGTGACAATGTGTTGCATATTAACATAGAGAGAGTGACAGTGTGTTGCATATTAACATAGAGAGAGTGACAGTGTGTTGAATATTGACATAGAGAGAGTGACAGTATGTTGCATATTAACATAGAGAGAGTGACAATGTGTTGCATATTAACATAGAGAGAGAGAGAGACAGTGTGTTGCATATTAACATAGAGAGAGTGACAGTGTGTTGAATATTGACATAGAGAGAGTGACAGTGTGTTGCATATTAACATAGAGAGAGTGACAGTGTGTTACATATTAACATATAGAGAGTGACAACCAATCATAACGTCCTTTGCACACTGACAATAAATAGTGATTAATATACGTCGTAAGAACTTGTTTCTCCATCGAGCTAAAATAAATTTGAATAAACTACGTTATTGGCATTTGCCTGGTTGCGAATACCAATCGCTACGGCATTTTCAATCTCGACAACTTTCTGATTAGCACAGTGGTTAGCGCGCACACTGCACATCAATGCAAACCGGGTTCGATCCTCGGATCGGGAAGTATTTGAGATGGTACGATGGTCGCCAAATTGGACATGTGTGTTTTCTCCTGGGTACTCCCCCCCCCCCACACACACACGAATGACCACATTTACGCTTTCATCCGCGCCAACGAGTTGTGATTAATATAAGCTGTTTTAACTTGCTTTGTAATCGTTGTAAACTAAATAAAGTTTAAACATTAAACAATAAATAGAGAATAGTAGACTACTGTCTTATAAATGTTAATTAATTAGGCGAGTTGGAGAAAATATACAAGGCGACGAGCCTAATACTTTGTTTTAGAGGGGAGAGATTACCGAATATTCATGACATATGTGTGTGCTTTACGTTTATTTATCGTCACTACCGGTTGCCCATATGAGCGACGCCTCCTGAGGAGATTAGTCATTTTAGATTTTTGGAGGATAATGCAATGATACAGACAGACCCATTCCAGAGTCTCATATGGTTCTTTTACGTGTACTGTGTAAAGCACTGACACGAGACATCGGTTTAAAGTCCAATCTGAAAGACTGTTAATTTTATTAGGGTCAGGCGGGGATCGAACCTGCGATCCCTGGATTACCAGTCCAGCGTGTTACCACTGGACTACAGATCCGTCTGCGACCAGTAGTTCGCGTGCATGTAGGATATATGCATTTAAGAGATAAATATAGCACCAGCAAGTGGATTCGATGGATCTTTTCCCCAAGTGTTACGTGACGCGTCCGGGTGTGAAGGGTCAATGTTTGAGCAGTCACATTTGGTACATCCGCTTGTATCAGTCTTCCGGCACATCGGAGGACACAGCATAGTAACACTCCGACATCTAGAGACAGCCGAACTCTGGTCGAACATAAAACCTGTGAAAAGGAAATAGAGATAAACACCAATACAGCCATTTCATTCGCTACACACTTTCACCACAACATGGCCTCCATTGGTCGAATAAGTTCGTAACGACGATCTGATTGGTTGGGCAGTTTCAACAAGACGATCTCATTGGTCGAGTAATTTCTACACGGTGATCTTATTGGGTAGGTAATTTCTACTAGACGATCTCATTGGTCGAGTAATTTCTACACGATGGTCTGATTGGTTGAGTAATTTCTACAAGACGATCTCATTGGTCGAGTAATTTCTACACGGTGATCTTATTGGGTGGGTAATTTCTACAAGACGATCTCATTGGTCGAGTAATTTCTACACGATGGTCTGATTGGTTGAGTAATTTCTACAAGACGATCTCATTGGTCGAGTAATTTCTACACGGTGATCTTATTGGGTGGGTAATTTCTACACGATGGTCTCATTGGTCGAGTAATTTCTACACGGTGACCTTATTGGGTGGGTAATTTCTACAAGACGATCTCATCGGTCGAGTAATTTCTACACGATGGTCTCATTGGTCGAGTAATTTCAACACGATGCTATGATTGGTCTAGTAATTATAACACAACACTGTTATTCATTGACAAGTCAGCACATATAGCTCGCTATTGGTTGTGATCAGAGCATTGATTTTTTTAACAACAAGAAAAGACGGGCGGTTTATTTCACATGATGAAATGTTGTAGCGGGTTGCATCAGAATACAAAGGAAGAGGAGGACATGCTTTAGCCATTGGGTAGTATAATGTTTGAAGTGAAATATCTCACATGTATTAGCAGGAGAGGAGATTCCCTAGTGTTGCAAGAGCATGTGTACAGCCATGGTGATTGTTGATATGCACACTATTTCCGTGTTTTTATTTGAATTTGTGTATTGAATATACACATTGCATAGAAACACAATCTCAGTGATATTTTGGGTAAATTAAGGACCGATTCTTAGTGGTTATCATCGTTGAATTAAAATCACTTGACCATCCGTGCCTCCATCAACTGGAGAGCCGTCATATAACGTAAGCTGCGGGTGCCACTTTAAACCCCCAAGGACAAAAGGTCCGGAGTTCGAGCCCCGCTGGAGCGGTTACGATTGTGCCCTTAGGCAAGGCATTTAAATTCCACATGCCTCTTCACTCTCCTTCATGATTCCATCAGGAATGAGGTCTCGAGAGTGATTAATATAAGTTGAAAGAACTTGTTTCGCAATCGAGCTAAAATAAAGTTGTATAAACTAACCCCCAAAACAAAACATTTTCCTAACATAGTGTTATAATACTAGTACATATCTGTGTGCTTTACGTTTAAGAACTTGTTTCGCAATCGAGCTAAAATAAATTTGTATAAACTATATGTTCCAGCTGTTGTCGTGTGCTGCATCTGTAGTCATTATAAAACACGCTTGGTTCCCATATGCGTCTTGACCAATAATGCAACTCGCTAGTCAAACATGACTCGGCATTTTGTCTGTATACGCAAATAAGGAATGTATCGTGTTTATATCTGCAATAAAGCATGTCTTAACGAGGCATTTCCATCGAAACGGCATTTTACTAACATTTTTGGCTTACACTGTATTTTTTATAACGTTTATTTATCGTCGCTACCGGTTGCCCATATGGGCGACGCCTCCTGAAGAGATTAGTCATTTTAGATTTTTGGAGGATAGTGAAATGATACAGACAGAGACCTATTCCAGAATCTCCTCTGGTTCTTTTACGTGCACGGTGTAAAGCACCGACACGAGACCTCGGTTTAAAGTCCAATTTGAAAGACTGTTAATTTTATTAGGGTCAGACGGGGGATCGAACATGCGTGTTAACCACTGGACTACAGATCCGTCTGTTACTCTGGCCTTTTGACAGCAGTCCAATATTAATAATAATGGACTGCAAGTACAAAGGTATGACGTCACGACAGTGATTTAATTCGAGAAATAAGATTGTTAAAAAATTGAAATCATCAGTCCAGTATGATATATGGATTTGTCTTACCGAATATTTCAGCAAATGCCAGAGTCAATATATAAGCGCGCATCATATTTTCTTTTTTAAATTTTCCGTGTGCATAAAATCCGTCCTTCCACTCGGAATGTAATGTATAAAGTCCGTGCGTCCTCACCACTCGACGATCGGGAGGTATAACATTGATTATAAATTTATAAAACTTAGAACAATATTTACTATCTCAGAAAGGACGATAGACACCTGACGGCGAATGAATAACATGATATGCCTAATCTGCCTCATAAAATAGTATCGTCATCGTCATCGTCACACGATTAAAACATGTGTAAAATACGTGCAGCTAAAATGACAATTTACCGCAAACTAAGAAAATGTGTTTGGGGTTGTTTGTTCGGGCTGTACGCAAACATCAGCAGCAGTGGACGTCGTGATAACGCAGTGTGCGCCTGCTGCATTGGTAGTCGTCGATAACGCAGTGTGTGCCTGCTGCATTGGTAGTCGTGATAACGCAGTGTGTGCCTGCTGCATTGGTAATCGTGATAACGCAGTGTGTGCCTGCTGCATTGGTAGTCGTGATAACGCAGTGTGTGCCTGCTGCATTGGTAGTCGTGATAACGCAGTGTGTGCCTGCTGCATGGAGTCGTGATAACGCATGTGTGCCTGCTCATTGGTAGTCGTGATAACGCCGGATGTGCCTGCTGCATTGGTAGTTGTGATAACGCAGTGTGTGCCTGCTGCATTGGAAGTCGTCGATAACGCAGTGTGTGCCTGCTGCATTGGTAGTCGTGATAACGCAGTTTGTGCCTGCTGCATTGGTAGTTGTCGATAACGCAGTGTGTGCCTGCCGCATTAGTAGTCGTGATAGCGCAGTGTGTGCCTGTTGCATTGGTAGTCGTGATAACGCAGTGTGTGCCTGCTGCATTGGTAGTCGTGATAACGTAGAATGTGCCTGCTGCATTGGTAGTCGTGATAACGCAGTGTGTGCCTGCTGCATTGTTGTCGTCGATAACGCAGTGTGTGCCTGCTGCATTGGTAGTCGTGATAGCGCAATGTGTGCCTGCTGCATTGGTAGTCGTGATAACGCAGTGTGTGCCTGCTGCAGTGGAAGTCGTCGATAACGCAGTGTGCGCCTGCTGCATTGGTAGTCGTGATAACGCAGTGTGTGCCTGCTGCATTGGAAGTCGTCGATAACGCAGTGTGTGCCTGCTGCACTGGTAGTCGTGATAGCGCAGTGTGTGCCGTGCCTGCTGCATTGGAAGTCGTGATAACGCAGTGTGTGCCTGCTGCATTGGTAGTCGTGATAGCGCAGTGTGTGCCTGCTGCATTGGTAGTCGTGATAACGCAGTGTGTGCTTGCTGCATTGGTAGTCGTGATAACGCAGTGTGTGCCTGCTGCAGTGGCAGTCGTCGATAAGGCAGTGTGTGCCTGCTGCATTGGTAGTCGTGATAGCGCAATGTGTGCCTGCTGCATTGGTAGTCGTGATAACGCAGTGTGTGCCTGCTGCAGTGGAAGTCGTCGATAACGCAGTGTGCGCCTGCTGCATTGGTAGTCGTGATAACGCAGTGTGTGCCTGCTGCATTGGAAGTCGTCGATAACGCAGTGTGTGCCTGCTGCACTGGTAGTCGTGATAGCGCAGTGTGTGCCGTGCCTGCTGCATTGGAAGTCGTGATAACGCAGTGTGTGCCTGCTGCATTGGTAGTCGTGATAGCGCAGTGTGTGCCTGCTGCATTGGTAGTCGTGATAACGCAGTGTGTGCTTGCTGCATTGGTAGTCGTGATAACGCAGTGTGTGCCTGCTGCAGTGGCAGTCGTCGATAAGGCAGTGTGCGCCTGCTGCATTGGTAGTCGTGATAACGCAGTGTGTGTGTGCCTGCAGCAGTGGAAGTCGTCGATAACGCAGTGTGTGCCTGCTGCATTGGTAGTCGTGATAACGCAGTGTGTGCCTGCTGCATTGGTAATCGTCGATAACGCAGTGTGCGCCTGCTGCATTGGTAGTCGTGATAACGCGTTCGCTTGAGGTGCGAAAGGTCCGGAGTTCGAGCCCCGCTGGAGCCGATAGGCAAAACATTTAAATTCCGTGTTGCCTCTTCTCTCTCCCTCGTAGCGATGGATTCCATCAGGAATGAGGTCTCGATGGTGATTAATATAAGTTGAAATAACTTGTTTCGCAGTAAAAATAAATTTGTATAAACAATAGCAGCAATTTGATCTATATCTCCGACGGACAGTTTACCTAACAACACCATTCATGGGCAGGCTCCAATGATTAGCACGTACTTGGTGCACATGCCTCTGTAAGAATTGGCCAACTTGTTTTCATATAAAGAGACACGGCATGAGTGTTATTATTAGTGATTATTAGAATGTAACAAGATGCTTTTTTATATATGAAGAATAATCATAATCCAATCAGAACGCTCGTTTCAACGCTCGTTTCAACGCGAATTGCGCCGCTTTAGAAATTTTCAAAACAAATTGAAAATGCTACGAAATCTCTTTTTGACGTACATTTTTGCCGAATAAACCTACACGTTAGTGGAAACACATTTTTTATGATAATGTTATTCACAGTTAAAACTCTCCCGTCGAAGATTTTTTGTTGTTGCTGACAGAACCCGTGTCCTAGTATGGAAATGTGACCTGCTATGGCCAATGTTTGTGGCAATTGTTTGCAAAGTATATATGCATGCAGCTTAACGTTGTGTTTTATTTGAAGAACAATATAAAGACTCGGGATAGGCGTTATATTTGGACAGCTTTGTACAAAATTGTTTCAGATAGGGCCATTTTACTGATCGATGCGAAATCTGACATCCCACAGAGTAGAATCCCTGTACTTAAATATATATACTAGTACCCCCAAACGTGCCGAATCCCTGTGTTATGAACAGGTCCTGCAGTTTTTGCTTAACTGTCAATCTAAGCCATTTAGTATTTTGAGGGTAATGGTCATACCAAATATTGTTTAGACCGCATTTATACAATATATTTCTGACATTAAAAAGCCATGAAGATTTTTTCTTAAGTGTCTCGTTCGTGTAGTTATTTGACATTACATATATGCTATTATACATAACGGTGCAAAGTTTTTCTGGTACGTTGTTTATGTTATAGTTGATTATACGTGTCCAGAAGGCTATTATTCGTGATTCTATCTCTATTCGTAACGGCATACTACCAGTTTCCCCATAGACCATGTAATGTGGTGAGGATCTTTTCATATTTAAAATGTATTTAAAAAATTTTAGTTGCACACGTTCAATGACTTCTAAATTTCCGTACCCCCAAATTTCTTAAAACAAAGTAAATCAAAACAAAACAAAGTAAAACAAAACAAAACAAAGTAAAACAAAACAGAGTAAAACAAAACAAAACAAAGTAAAACAAAACAGAGTAAAACAAAACAGAGTAAAACAAAACAAAACAAAGTAAAACAAAACAGAGTAAAACAAAACAAAACAAAGTAAAACAAAACAAAGTAAAACAAAACAAAACAAAGTAAAACAAAACAAAGTAAAACAAAACAAAGTAAAACAAAACAAAACAAAGTAAAACAAAACAAAGTAAAACAAAACAGAGTAAAACAAAACAAAACAAAGTAAAACAAAACAAAGTAAAACAAAACAGAGTAAAACAAAACAAAACAAAGTAAAACAAAACAAAACAAAGTAAAACAAAACAAAGTAAAACAAAATAAAGTAAAACAAAACAAAACAAAGTAAAACAAAACAAAGTAAAACAAAACAAACACACAAACAAATACACGTTCGCTTCAGGTACCAAAGGGTCGGAGTTCGCGCCCAGCTGGAGCCGTTGCGATTAGGCAAAGTGTGTAAATTCAACATTATCGCTTCTCTCTCAAAATCCTGAATGTGGTCTTGAAAACGATTAATTCAACGATGTATAAACTTGTTTCTCAATCGAGCTAAACTAAATGTGTTCAAACAAACAAACAAACAAACAAACAAAAACAAACAAACAAACAAACATTCAATATTGTCTACATGTAAACTACAGGTACATCTTTCAGGATTATCATCAACATTTTGAACAAAGATACGAAAGTTCTGTTATCAACCATATTGCACGTACATTTACGTCACTGTTGATAACCGGAAGTAGTTATCAGACATGAGCAGGTGCGAGCAATACGGGAATATAACGGTTTATCTCGCCTTCACCATGGGATAACAGAACGACATTTTGAAGAGCTCGTGCAATCAGTGGGTGCACGCAACAATGCTTGGAATAATTGTGTTCAGTCTATTCATAATAAGCGCAGGTATTACTTAGTTTATACACATTTATTTTAGCTCGATTGCGAAACAAGTTATTCAACTTATATTAATCACTCTCGAGACCTCATTCCTGATGGAATCCATCGCCACGAGGGAGGGAGAAGAGGCAATGTGGAATTTAAATGCCTTGCCTAAGGGCACAATCGTAACGGCTCCAGCGGGGCTCGAACTCCGGACCTTTCGCACCTGAAGCGATCGCTCATCCACTGCGCTATCACGACTTCCACAGGTATTACTTTGTAATTTCATTGTTCATTGCAGCAGTCGGATTAGCGCTAACTTTAACCCATTCGACACCAAGTAACTGACATGGACTGGTACATGATATTTTTAGACCAATAAATTAATAACAAAATTACATTTGGATCAGTTCATTTATCAAAATGGGTAATTTTGTTTCTAAAATAGTTATATTACTTGAAAAAAGTGCAGATCCTGATGAGACGGCTCGTCACGAGCCGGCTCATCTGGATCTACACTTTTTTGTAAGCCAATTTAGAGGTATGTGGTGTTGAAAGGGTTAAGCTCGCCCGATGTAGTTCATATTCTGATGGAAACTACTAACCCGTGATTCACTACATATAGCACATATTGCATTTAAAATGTTTTTAGTCTAGATTTGTAACTAACGATGTGTCGGAACAGGTAAATAGATAATTCAGCTTTGAAACAGGGTAAACTGTAAGACACGCCTTTTCTCGCGGCGAACGCTGCCTACCGGTAACACTGCGAATGCGCATGCCCATATCTTCGAGTGCGCATGGCAGCTGCATATCATTAGTTGGGAACACTTATACGAAACTGTATACAATCAGGGAACATGCGTTCCTCGAAGGAAATGCAATAACGATGTAAATATTAACGTGATAATACAGTTTATCACATCATATTTACATTGCTATTGCATTTCCTGCGATGGACGTATGTTCCCTGATTGTATACAGTTTCGTATAAGTGTTCCCAACTAATGATATGCAGCTGTCATGCGCACTCGAAGATATGGGCATGCGCATTCGCAGTGTTAGACAGCGTAAATGTAAATAAATTTGCATTAGTTGAATTCACAATCACAGTCGTTCGTGAAAAAAACCCGGTTTTCTACAGGTCGAATAACATTCAATTACAGTTGAAATATCCAAACGCGTCCTATGAGATCATCTTCTAATTGACATCTACATATATCGTCCCAGACCTAGAATTCAGTTGTTTACTCTGGCAATACTGCTTTACCAAATAATGCTTGGGTTACTTGCTTTGTTTTCTTCACGTGCCCGGTATCACATGTTACGGATGGCACGTGTTAGTGTGTCACGTGTCGTAGTGTGACAAATGTCGAGAAACTTACCACAGACGAAACAGTTTGCAGATTAGAAAAGTGTTCAACAACTCCTGTCATTTGTTGTGTGCATCCAATAGGGAAGACTAGCAGGTTCGCGATCGTGCATACCAGGCGTACTAATCGACATACATCTTGCATACCAGGCGTACTAATCGACATACATCTTGCATACCAGGCGTACTAATTGTCATAAATCTTGCATACCAGGCGTACTAATCGACATACATCTTGCATATCAGGCGTACTAATCGACATACATCTTGCATACCAGGCGTACTAATCGACATACATCTTGCATACCAGGCGTACTAATCGACATACATCTTGCATACCAGGCGTACTAATCGACATACATCTTGCATATCAGGCGTACTAATCGACATACATCTTGCATCGCATATTAAATTATCGCATAATAAATGCATAATATATCAGTACAATTATTGTTAAATTATATTAATCTCAAAAGTACAAGAACCAATTAACTATACTATGTGTGTGTTTTACGTTTATTTATCGTCGCTACCGGTTGCCCATATGCGCGACGCCTCCTGAAAAGATTAGTCATTTTAGATTGTTGGAGGATAGTGCAATGATACAGACAGAAATCCATTCCAGAGTCTCCTCTGGTTCTTTTACGTGCACGGTATACAGCAACGACACGATACCTCGGTTTAAAGTCCCATCTGAAAGACTGTTAATTTGATTAGGGTCAGATGGGGGGGGTCGAACCTATACTACCGGGTGCTAATCAGGTTCTATATGTATGTAGTTGCGTATAGGATCCTAATGATGTAACACTTGACTGAATAGTAAACTTGGATACAGGTCCATAAATTGATTAACTGGAATATCGTAATTCTCGCCAAATACAGTAGCAGCTTTCAAACGTCTGTTAAACAATGACCTACCAAAAGTGCCTAACTACTTCTATACAGGAGCTCGGAAACTACAAATACTTCACACAAGATTACGTACCCACTGCAGTCCTCTCTTATCTGAATTGTTTGACAAGAACATCATTGCTTCTCCACATTGCGAATGTGGAGCAATCGAAAACTGTCGCCACTATTTCCTTGTTTGTCCAAGATACACAACTTTAAGAACAGAAATGCTGAATTCCATTTCTCATATTAGTAATCCTACAATTGACGTCATCCTGCAAGGAAATCCTCTCTCTCCGGCTCTCCGTCTCTCTCAATCTCTCCGTCGCTCTCTCTCTCCCTCTCTCTCCCTCTCTCTCCCTCCCTCTCTCTCCCTCTATCTCCCTCCCTCTCTCTCCATCTCTCTCTCCCTCTCTCCCTCTCTCTCCCTCTCTCTCTCATATTAGTAATCCTACAATAGACGTCATCCTGCAAGGAAATCCTTCGCTTACAAATGATTCTGACGTCATCCTGCAAGGAAATCCTTCGCTTACAAATGATTCTGACGTCATCCTGCAAGGAAATCCTTCGCTTACAAATGATTCTAACGCGTCCGTATTCAACGTTATATACAATTATATTAGAGATACAAAGCGGTTTTAGTTTCATTTAGCAGACTTCATATGAGTTGTGCCACTTTGTGAATGGAGATACTACGGTACTTTTAATACTTTTCTTGCTTCGAACGAGTATATTCTCTTTTCAATGACCGTGTGAACATTTAGTACAATGTCGGATCACATTAGCATCGTGTTTGTGTCGTGATTCTCGCTTCCTAAGAACCATCGACAGAAGAAGTGGCGGTGGATAGGGCACACTCTACGACGAGACCAGCCCAACATAGCACGCCAAGCACTGGATTGGAATTCACAGGGCACACGGAAAAGAGGTCGACCAGTTACGACATGGCGAAGGACTCTGGACAGTGAGTTGCGCCGAAGCAGGATGTCCTGGGGGAAGCCAAGGCAGCTGCAACGGACCGGTCCAAGTGGAGAGCAGTGGTGAAGGCCCTATACCCCAACCGGGGTGAAGAGGATTAAGAAGATAAGAAGAACCCTCGCGGCGTGTTGTTCATTCATCCATTACAATTCTTCTCTCTTTCTCTATATCCTTGTTGTCTATTTTCTCATCTTCTATGTGTTGGTTTTCTTTCGGTTAATTGTTTTTTCTCACAACTTTTCAAGCTCTGTACTTACAACATTTATTTAGATATCATGAATTAAGCTTTATAAGCATTACATCTTCCCTATACATAACAAAAAGTATTATTTAACGTGTAAATATTCATGCCATGAAATGTTTGTGTAAATTATTTAGGAAGGAGAGGACAACCATAAGCTGTATAGCTTTCTGTCCAATTCCTTATTTCAATTGTTGTAAATAATCGTGTACATGAAAGAATATAAATATGCTTAAACCAAATAATGTTAAAAATGCCCCTCCAGTAAATCAGTTTAAGTAATTTTAGGCAGTGCTTATGCATATTTTCAATACGTTTCAAGTCATTTAAAACGTTTAAACAGTTAGTTTAAACACTATTTATTTCAGTATTTGTACATGTACTCAAGAAATGAACATTTTACATATAATTTAGTTTAAACATTATTTATTTCAGTATTTGTACATGTACTCAAGAAATGAACATTTTTACATATAATTTAGTTTAAACATTATTTATTTCAGTATTTGTACATGTACTCAAGAAATGAACATTTTACATATAATTTAGTTTAAACATTATTTATTTCAGTATTTGTACATGTAATCAAGAAATGAACATTTTACATATAATTTAGTTTAAACATTATTTATTTCAGTATTTGTACATGTACTCAAGAAATGAACATTTTACATATAATTTAGTTTAAATATTTATTTCAGTATTTGTACATGTAATCAAGAAATGAACATTTTTACATATAATTTAGTTTACTTACATATAATTTAGTTTAAACATTATTTATTTCAGTATTTGTACATGTAATCAAGAAATGAACATTTTTACATATAATTTAATTTAAACATTATTTATTTCAGTATTTGTACATGTAATCAAGAAATGAACATTTTTACATATAATTTAGTTTAAACATTATTTATTTCAGTATTTGTACATGTAATCAAGAAATGAACATTTTTACATATAATTTGACATCAGTAGACTGAAAGGGATTAGAACGAAAGAAAACTTATATATCTTGTACGTATCTGCCTATCAATTCATTGATATCTATATAACAATGAAAATACGTGAACTCTGTTCTAAAGAATTTCAGAAGTTACTGTATTAGTGATTCATTAGTTTTGGATGCTAAAAAGAAAATGGTTAATATTTAAAGGAATATTTGAAGACAGTTCAAGAAACAAAAAAAAGTTGGATTATTTACTGTAAAATGTTGGTAATACACGGTTTTTTAATGCACAGAATTGTTTGAAAACAACGTAGTTTTTTCTAGAAATTGTCAGTTTGAACAGGAAAATGAAAAATGTCGTTAAGGTAATTATATATATATATATATATATATAGATACTATATTTAATATGCAATACATTCATTATAATACTTGGTTTTGTCCGAATATATCGTGATATATACAATCTTTAACTCGGGTATGCCCCGATATTCCCCGCCATTGACTCGGGTATAAGCAGATATATTCCGTCTTCGATTCGGGCATATCACGAAAGTGTCCGCTTTTGACTCGGAATATCCCGCTTTATCTCACCTTTGACTCTGTATATCCCGATATAGCTCACTTTTGACTCGGTATATCCCGATATATCTCACCTTTGACTCGGTATATCCCGATATATCTCACCTTTGACTCGGTATATCACGATATATCTCACCTTTGACTCGGTATATCCCGATATATCTCACCTTTGACTCTGTATATCACGATATATCTCACCTTTGACTCGGTATATCCCGCTTTATCTCACCTTTGACTCTGTATATCCCGATATAGCTCACTTTTGACTCGGTATATCCCGATATATCTCACCTTTGACTCGGTATATCCCGATATATCTCACCTTTGACTCTGTATATCACGATATATCTCACCTTTGACTCGGTATATCCCGCTTTATCTCACCTTTGACTCTGTATATCCCGATATAGCTCACTTTTGACTCGGTATATCCCGATATATCTCACCTTTGACTCGGTATATCACGATATATCTCACCTTTGACTCGGTATATCACGATATATCTCACCTTTGACTCGGTATATCACGATATATCTCACCTTTGACTCGGTATATCACGATATATCTCACCTTTGACTCGGTATATTCCGATATATCTCACCTTTGACTCGGTATATTCCGATATATCTCACCTTTGACTCGGTATATCACGATATATCTCACCTTTGACTCGGTATATCACGATATATCTCACCTTTGACTCGGTATATCACGATATATCTCACCTTTGACTCGGTATATCACGATATATCTCACCTTTGACTCGGTATATCCCGATATATCTCACCTTTGACTCGGTATATCCCGATATATCTCACCTTTGACTCGGTATATTCCGATATATCTCACCTTTGACTCGGTATATTCCGATATATCTCACCTTTGACTCGGTATATTCCGATATATCTCACCTTTGACTCGGTATATCCCGATATATCTCACCTTTGACTCGGTATATTCCGATATATCTCACCTGACTCTGGTGTGGCCCCCATATACCCCGCCTTTGACTCGGGTGTGGTCCCCATATACCCCGCATTTGACTCGGGTGTGGTCCCATATACCCCGCCTTTGCCTCGGGTGTGGCCCCCATATACCCCACCCTGCCTTTGACTCGGGTGTGGCCCCCATATACCCCGCCTTTGACTCGGGTGTGGCCCCCATATACCCCGCCTTTGACTCGGGTGTGGCTCCCATATACCCCGCCTTTGCCTCGGGTGTGGCCCCCATATACCCCACCCTGCCTTTGACTCGGGTGTGGCCCCCATATACCCCGCCTTTGACTCGGGTGTGGCCCCCATATACCCCGCCTTTGACTCGGGTGTGGCTCCCATATACCCCGCCTTTGACTCGGGTGTGGCCCCCATATACCCCGCCTTTGACTCGGGTGTGGCCCCCATATACCGCGCCTTTGACTCGGGTGTGGCCCCCATATACCCCGCCTTTGACTCGGGTGTGGCTCCCATATACCCCGCCTTTGCCTCGGGTGTGGCCCCCATAAGCAGGGTATCACGGGATGCCAGGAGATGAGTAGCGAATATTCCATCCGTGAGCAGTGTATCACGGGATGTCAGGAGGTGAGTAGCAACTGTTCTATTCGTGAGCAATGTATCACGGGATGTCAGGAGGTGAGTAGCAACTGTTCTATTCGTGAGCAATGTATCGCGGGATGTCAGGAGGTGAGTAGCGACTGTTCCATCCGTGAGTAGTATATCGCAGGATGCCTGGAGGTGAGTAGCGAATGTTCCATCCGTGAGCAGGATATCGCGGGATGCCTGGATGTGAGTAGCGAATGTTCCATCCGTGAGCAGTATATCGCTGGATGCCTGGATGTGAGTAGCGAATGTTCCATCCGTGAGCAGGATATCGCGGGATGCCTGGATGTGAGTAGCGAATGTTCCATCCGTGAGCAGGATATCGCGGGATGCCTGGATGTGAGTAGCGAATGTTCCATCCGTGAGCAGGATATCGCGGGATGCCTGGATGTGAGTAGCGAATGTTCCATCCGTGAGCAGTATATCGCGGGATGCCTGGATGTGAGTAGCGAATGTTCCATCCGTGAGCAGTGTATCGCGGGATGCCTGGATGTGAGTAGCGAATGTTCCATCCGTGAGCAGGATATCGCGGGATGCCTGGATGTGAGTAGCGAATGTTCCATCCGTGAGCAGTATATCGCGGGATGCCTGGATGTGAGTAGCGAATGTTCCATCCGTGAGCAGTGTATCGCGGTATTCCAGGAGATGAGTAGTGAATGTTGCATCAATGAACGATATCACGTTGTGTTTCGACAGGAACAACACATACATGATATTGTGTATAGTGTTCAATACCCTCAGCTTCATAGATTAACCAATCCGTTTCAATTTTTTACATAAAACCTAGGGGACTATGGGGTGCCGTTTTGAACTTTAATATCACATTGTGATATCACCCATTCGAATGTGATATCACCTATTTATATATCATCTATTCGAATGGGTGATATCACCATTTCGATCGAATGCGTGATATCACCTATTCGAAAGGTTGATATCACCCATTCGAATGAGTGATATCACAAAGTAGTATTAAAGTCCAAAACGGCACCCCATAGTCCCCTAGGTTTTATATAAACAATTGAAACTGAATGGTGTTGTTCATTATTGAATCATGTTGTTCGGATCAATACCTATTAAATTTTAAAAGTTATTTCCCTTAGATTCAACCAACTTCATTTATCTTGATTAATTAGAAGGTATGATGGGCGGGGCGAGTTTTACCCCAGGGACGCTGGGTGGTGGCAGCATGTTTGGCGGGAATCAAGGCGGTGGGTCTCATGCTGTCAAAGAAAAGCCACTAAAGGTCAGTATATACGTGCTAGTATTTGTGTGTGGGGGTGGGGGTGGAGTCTGGGTGGAGCGGTGACTTGTGCTTTTGACAACATGTATGTATGTATGTATGTGCCATTAATGTCAAACCCCTTGCGGGGACCTAGACATGTTTATATATATAATGATATGTAATGATATTGATTATAGCCTTATCACACCCGATGTAATGTTAGATGTAATGTTAGATGTACTGTTAGATGTACTGTTAGATGTAATGTAATGTTATATGTAATGTTAGAGATGTAATGTTATATGTAATGTTATATGTACTGTTATATGTACTGTTATATGTACTGTTAGATATAATGTTATATGTACTGTTATATGTAATGTTATATGTAATGTTATATGTACTGTTATATGTACTGTTAGATATAATGTTATATGTACTGTTATATGTAATGTTATATATACTGTTAGATGTAATGTTAGCTGTAATGTTATATGTAATGTTATATATACTGTTAGATGTAATGTTAGCTGTAATGTTATATGTAATGTTATATATACTGTTAGATGTACTGTTATATATACTGTTAGATGTACTGTTATATATGTAATGTTAGATGTACTGTTAGATGTACTGTTAGATGTAATGTTAGATGTAGTGTTAGATGTAATGTTAGATGTACTGTTAGATGTACTGTTAGATGTAATGTTATATGTACTGTTAGATGTAATGTTATATGTAATGTTATATGTACTGTTAGATGTACTGTTAGATGTAATGTTAGATGTAATGTTATATGTACTGTTAGATGTAATGTTAGATGTAATGTTAGATGTACTGTTAGATGTAATGTTAGATGTAATGTTAGATGTAGTGTTAGATGTAATGTTAGATGTACTGTTAGATGTAATGTTAGATGTACTGTTAGATGTAGTGTTAGATGTAATGTTAGATGTACTGTTAGATGTAATGTTATATGTACTGTTATATGTAATGTTATATGTAATGTTAGATGTACTGTTAGATGTACTGTTAGATGTAATGTTAGATGTAATGTTAGATATACTGTTAGATGTACTGTTAGATGTAATGTTAGATGTAATGGTATATGTACTGTTAGATGTAATGTTAGATATACTGTTAGATGTACTGTTAGATGTAATGTTAGATGTAATGTTAGATGTAATGTTAGATGTAATGTTATATGTAATGTTAGATGTAATGTTAGATGTAATGTTATATGTAATGTTAGATGTAATGTTAGATGTAATGTTAGATGTAATGTAATGTTATATGTAATGTTAGATGTAATGTTAGATGTAATGTTAGATGTAATGTAATGTTATATGTAATGTTATATGTAATGTTATATGTAATGTTATATGTAATGTTATATGTAATGTTAGATGTAATGTTATATGTAATGTTAGATGTAATGTTAGAATGTAATGTTATATGTAATGTTAGATGTAATGTTGATGTAATGTTAGATGTAATGTTAGATGTAAGTTAGATGTAATGTTATATGTAATGTTATATGTAATGTTAGATGTAATGTTAGATGTAATGTAATGTTATATGAATGTTTTGTAATGTTATATGTAATGTTATATGTAATGTTATATGTAATGTTATATGTAATGTTAGATGTAATGTTATATGTAATGTTAGATGTAATGTTAGATGTAATGTAATGTTATATGTAATGTTAGATGTAATGTTATATGTAATGTTATATGTAATGTTATATGTAATGTTAGATGTAATGTTAGATGTAATGTTATATGTAATGTTATATGTAATGTTAGATGTAATGTTATATGTAATGTTAGATGTAATGTTAGATGTAATGTAATGTTATATGTAATGTTATATGTAATGTTAGATGTAATGTTAGATGTAATGTAATGTTATATGTAATGTTATATGTAATGTTATATGTAATGTTATATGTAATGTTAGATGTAATGTTAGATGTAATGTTATATGTAATGTTATATGTAATGTTAGATGTAATGTTATATGTACTGTTAGATGTAATGTTATATAAAAAAAGAAATATAGAAGGGTCAGTGATCCAATGGTGGACTCTGATAATATTAACAGTATTTCAGGTCACAGGCATCCGGCGCATACCCTGGACCACACCCGTGTTACTAAGTCGGTGTTAAAAGCTATTTCGAGCTTATGTTATGTTGTTATATTGCTCGACTTTGTAAATAAAATGTACTTGACTTGACTACACCCCATCAATCAAATATATTTTCTAGTAAAACAAAAACTCTCTCAACTTTGGAAAAAAATAATGTTGATACTCTATACTATAATTATACTATATAGTATAGATTATGACCACAATAGTTTCCCAAGAATACTATAGTATAGATTATGAACAAAATAGTTTCCCAAAAATACTATTGTATAGATTATGACCACAATAGTTTCCCAAGAATACTACAGTATAGATTATGAACAAACTAGTTTCCCAAGAATACTATAGTATAGCTTATGAACAAACTAGTTTCCCAAGAATACTATAGTATAGCTTATGAACAAACTAGTTTCCCAAGAATACTATAGTATAGATTATCAAAATTATTTTTGTCCAAAAAGTTGTGTTTTTGTTTAGATATAATATATGATTGATGTCACAATGTATTTTGGTTGTAACCCTGGAGGGGGTGGGGGCAGGGTTACTACACCCCAGAACCATGTTACAGCCAAACTTTAATGCAGCATCAATCACATATCATTTCTAATCAAAAACAGGAGACTGGTATTTAAATAAAGTTTAAACTTATATAATAGAAACATCCAATATTGTTAATTTAGTGTGAAGTGATTGGGAGGGCTGTATATAATGTTGTCAAAACGTGTAGCATGCAACCACACTTAGTTTAAACATATGCTATTCATCAATACCAACCCACATACAAATACTATTTAAACCAACCCGCATACAAATACTATTTAAACCAACCCACATACAAATACTATTTAAACCAACCCACATACAAACACTATTTAAACCAACCCACATACAAATACTATTTAAACCAACCCGCATACAAATACTATTTAAACCAACCCACATACAAATACTATTTAAACCAACCCACATACAAATACTATTTAAACCAACCCACATACAAATACTATTTAAACCAACCCACATACAAATACTATTTAAACCAACCCACATACAAATACTATTTAAACCAACCCACATACAAATACTGTTTCGATTCCAACATGACCATAATATCTAAAAAGCACAACAGTTAATGTTTTATGTTTCAGAAATCTAAAATGACGTCACAAAACTACAAAAAATACTATTAAAATGACGTCACGGTTTACATCACGCGCAAGCCAATGTTTATTATAGACAGTCACGGTAAATTCCTCCTTTGCGTATACAGACATAATGAGAGACATCTCTAATTTTCTATTACCTCCCTTTGCAGATACAGTCTGATTTATTCCAAAATGTGAATAGGTCCTTTTAGTTAGAACCCTTTGTTTTTACTGTTGCTCCCTAACCAGATGTTGCGGTATGATAAATGTGATATTATAAACAAAATCGTGTTAATTAACTGATAATATTATTTTACAAATAAGTACCCATTGCATACATATACTTTATGAGATCTGTCGAGATATAATCATATAAAAGGATAGTGGAATAACATTGCTAGCATGTTGTGCAAAGGAAACAACGATAAAAACAGAGGAAAACACTTAATAGGACCTATCTACTTTTAGATAGTATTCAGGGGCAATAACTGACCGACGTCTCTCATTGCCGAGTCATGTTAGAATATAATATAGAAAACTGGGCATTCACATGTAGTGTAATGTCGCCTTTCTTAGCATGAATATCTCTTTAAGTTTCGGATAATGCACACGGTTTGAGGTACACGTCTATACAACATTAATACTATTAGGGCAGCATGGGTATACATTCTGGTTATACCGTTTAAGTATGAGTTCCTGGTTCGAGCCGTTTTTTAATAGTATTAAAACGTATGGCCCAAACTATTTGTATTATCATGCTATATTGTGTGCCTATGTGTTATATGTTATATCATGAGTAACGCAATACAATATGATTAAACTAAGCGAAACTAATCAGGTATTAGTTCAATTCAAATATTCGTACACGAAAATAGAGTACAAAATTAACCGTCCTTTGGCCAAAAAATGGGACGGTTGAGCTCGTTATCTAGGTCAGTTTGTGTTTAGATTTCGGTGTGTGTTCTAGTAGGGATATTTTGGTATCAATGTCATAAGGAGAAATTAAAAGTGCCATAACATTTACAGAACGGTGCCATTAAATTTACAGAACGGTGCCATTAAATCCACAGAACGGTGCCATTAAATTTACAGAACGATGCCATTAAGTTTACAGAACGGTGCCATTAAATCCACAGAACGGTGCCATTAAATTTACAGAACGATGCCATTAAGTTTACAGAAAGTGTGTTCCTACATGTCGTTATTTTGGTATGACACAAGCCTAGTTATTGCATGATACATGCCACTGATTTGTTTTAGTTTATACAGAATTTATTTTAGCTTCATTGCAAAACAAGTTCTTACAGTCAACTTATATTAATCGCTCTCGAGACCTCATTCCTGATGGAATCCATCGTCACGAGGGAGAGAGAAGAGGCAACGTAGAATTAAATGCACTTGCCTAAGGGTAACAGCCCCAGCGGTGCTCGAACTCCGGACCGTTCGCATCTGAAGCGAACGCCTTACCACTGAATTATCACAACTTCCACACGCCTATTGTGTTAATGGCATGCTTCTCTAAGAGATACGGAAGATATTTGTAATTTAAAATGAGATAGCTATGGATGACTGTGACAACTTGTGCATGTACATGGCCGATTTGTAGTAAATAAAAGCAAACTAGCAAATCAAACACTAGCATATCCGTTCAGTTGAGAAGCCGAAGCCACAGCCCGTCCAACCGACCCAGATCGTATATGTACAGAAACCAGGCACACATACAGACTGCACTGGTACCAAGCTTTGCATGCTGACGTGTAAAGGGAACTATATCCTTGGCGAACACGGAAAAGACGGATGCCAGTCATGCGCATGCGTACCAGGTGAAGTGATGAATAATTTACTAACACAAAATTATAAATATGTAAAATGTGTAAAATAAATAACAATCTCTTTTAATTTACACGTTTGAGAAAAATTGGTCAAGAAGAAAAGAGAAGATTTCAAACCTATTGCATATTACATTATGTTACATATAGATCTGGCGTGTACGGAAACTCGAAACAAGAATTACATCAACAATCAATAATATTACATATTTACCTCGTTATTGCATTTCCTTCGATGAACGAACATGCCCTGTTTGTATCCATTTTCGTATGATTTTCCTCGCTAATGATATGCAGCTGACATGCGCACTCGAAGTTACGGGCATGCGCATTCGCAGTGTTAGGCAGCATATTTTGCAAATGTCTATCTTCAATGATGATATATTTACGTTTGTGATTTACGTTTATTTATCGTCGCTACCGGTTGCCCATATCAGCGACGCCTCCTGAAGATATTAGTTTTTTTAGATTTTTGGAGGATAGTGCAATAATACAGACATAGTCCCATTCCAGAATCTCCTCTGGTTCTTTACGTGCACGGTGTACAGCACCGACACGAGACTTAGCTTAAAGTCCCAACTGAAAAGACTGTTTATTTTATTAGGGTCAGACGGGGGATAGAACCTGCGATCCCTGGATTACCAGTGCAGCGTGTTACCACTGGACTACGGATCCGTCTGTGATATATTTACCAGATCTGCCACAAGGGCAGTCGCTTAAGCCTCCACACACGTTAAACACGCACCGCCCACTGCAGTTCATACTTTTATGGAGACTATTAACCCGCCATTCATTGCATAACTGAACTATCAAGGCATTGTCCACAATTAGTAAACGAGTATAACTTTGTTTTGATTACGGCAGTATATTCACTTCCCCAGATGTTAAAATGGACATTGTCGTGATAGCGCAGTGGATGCGTGTTCGCTTCAGGTGCGAAAGGTCCGGAGTTCGAGCCCCACTGGAGCCGTTACGATTATGCCCTTAGGCAAGGCATTTAAATTCCACGTTGCCTCTTCTCTCTCCCTCGTGGCGATGGATTCCATCAGGAATGAGGTCTCGAAAGTGATTTATATAAGTTGAAATAACTTGTTTCGCAATCGAGCTAAAATAAATTTGTATAAACTAAAATGGACCTTGAAATAACACATTTTATTTCACTGACCAATCATATGCCAAGCATAAAATAACAGTTATGTCATTAGAACATGTGAATACGTATATATAATTGTTGTTCCGTTCTTTTGAGTTTAAAGTTTAAACATTAGTTATATTACAATGATTGCGAAGCAAGTTTTAACAACTTATATAAATCACTCTCCTTGGCGGATATGTAGTCCAGTGGTAACACGCTGGACTGGTAATCCAGGGATCGCAGGTTAGATCCCCCGTCTGACCCTAATAAAATTAACAGTCTTTCAGATGGGACGTTAAACCGAGGTCTCGTGTCGGTGCTTTACACCGTGCACGTAAAAGAACCAGAGGAGATTCTGGAATGGGTCTCTGTCTGTATCATTGCACTATCCTCAAAAATCTAAAATAACTAATCTCTTCAGGAGGCGTCGCTCATATGGGCAACCGGTAGCGACGATTGTTTATTGTTTATACAAATTTATTTTAGCTCGATTGCGAAACAAGTTCTTTCAACTTATATAAATCACTCTCGAGACACTCTAGCGACGATAAATAAACGTAAAAACACAAACACGGATGAAAGCGTAAATGTGGTCATTCGTGTGGGAGGAAACCAGAGTACCCGGAGAAAACCCACCTGTCTGAGCTGGCGACCATCATACTGCCTCACATGCTTCCCGGGCCGAGGATAGAACCCGAGTTGCATTTGTGAGAAGCGAGCGCGCACTTTATGACATTTATGTACTGCGCTAATCGGACAGTTCTTTTGAACGTTCAAACATCTATGTATGTATATTGGATTTATAGAGCCAACACCCGTGATTGTGCGGCCCGTTGCACATAAGGACGAATGCCACGAGACGGTGCTGTGCATGTTGTCATGTAAACACGGATACTCTTTAACACCGAAATGTAACGACGGCTGTCACGAGGATTGCCAAAAATGCACGTGTGTAGGTATGTACGTTAAATGTACGATGTGCACGTATGTCGGTATGTACGTTAAATGTGATATATGCACGTATGTCGGTATGTACGCTAAATGTGATATGTGCACGTATGCCGGTATGTATGCTAAATGTGCTATGTGCACGTATGCCGGTATGTACGCTAAATGTGATATATGTACGTATGTCGGTATATACGCTAAATGTGATATATGCACGTATGTCGGTATGTACGCTAAATGTGATATATGCAAGTATGTCGGTATGTACGTTAAATGTGCGATATGTTCGTATGTACGTTAAATGTGTTATGTGCACGTATGTCGGTATGTACGTTAAATATGCGACATGTTCTTATGTCAGTATACACGTGTGTCGGTATGTACGTTAAATGTACTATGCATGTGTGTTAGTTCGTACGTTAAGTGTGCTATATGGCGTGTGTCATCATGTATGTCAAATCTGCGCGTGTGTCAGTATTTACGTTAAATGTGCTATACAAGTATCCACATGTACCATGTATCGGTGTGCACGTTCAGTCAATCAATCAGAAACCGTCTAGGTTTTATTATATTTAAATTATTTAAATTTGATTTATTTCGCAACGGTTGCGAAGTAAGTTTAACCCTTTCAACACCACATACCTCTAAATTGGCTTACAACAAAGTGTAGATCCAGATGAGCCGTCTCATCAGCATCTGCACTTTTTTCAAGTAATATAACTATTTTTAGAATTTTTTTTACACATTTTGATAAATGAACTGATCCAAATGTAATTTTGTTATTAATTTATTGGTCTAAACATATCATGGACCAGTCCATGTCAGTTACTTGGTGTTGAATGGGTTAAACAACTTATAAAGATATAGGTTTTATTACACGTGTGCACATATAAGAACTGATGAGTTGGCTGTAGTTCACTTGATTCAAGCAAAGTTATGTGATAAAACATAATCCTGCATTTATTGCAAAGAAAAGACACGATGGATGCCCACAATGCAGTTGTCTTGCACGTAAATGTTTCTTAGAATTAATTTTCTTGACATTTGTTTGTTGTCTGTCGTTTTGGAGCCTTTTGCATACCTTGTAATTTGTTTACTTTGTGGAGCATGCATAAGACAAATGGAGAGTATGTATATACAAGTTATTGGGCAATTTACCGGGTTGCAAATACCCATCGCTACGGCATTTACCGGGTTGCGAAATAGTTGCAATTTCGCCGTATTTGGATGAAATAGTTGCAATTTCGTAAAAAAACAACAACGACGAAATGGCCACTATTTCGTCCAAAAAACGGCGACATTGACAATATTTCGTCCTAAAACGGCGAAATTGCCAATACTATAGCAAAGTGCTTCTTTTTTAATAGTGTCACCCATATTGAAAGGGCAGTCAGTTCTGACTTTGTCACCTTTTATTAGCATCGGTATTGCTCGAATCTTATTCTTGCAGACCAGTCGCCTGGCAGTCAGTATCAATTATCAACTAATTGGCTGCTCACCAACCGACGGTATCAGAATGACCCCGTGACGAGGTTTGAATCTTCGACCTCATGATTTGTAGGGGCACGTCTTATCCACTAGGCTACGGGTACGTTATAATGCTTAGTTTTTTCATTTTTCAGCGCAACCTGTGGTACAGGTGGTGTACGAAGTAAAATGTTCGCAAGCCCTGTCTTGTCCACGTGGCTGTTCTGTGGGATACAAATGTGACGATCATGGTTGCCCAACGTGTGACTGTATACAACCACATGGTAGATGAACATTTCTTTCCTCACTTCTCTGAAGTATTGGTTACTGCGTATGTTCAGTCTGTTATGTTTATATACTTTTCAATGGTTTATTAACAATGAACTGGTGGAAATTGTTGATAAATTTTGTTATCTTGGCATCACATTTTCCTATATGGAAGCATGCTAAATATAACAACAACAACAACAACAACAACAACAACAACAACAACAACAACAACAACAACAACAACAACAACAACAACAACAACAACAACAACAACAACAACAACAACAACAACAACAACAACAACAACAACTACAACAACGACAACGACAACGACAACGACGACGACGACGACGACGACGACGACAATACATTTATTGCCCAACATTCATACAATGTCTATTAACAAGTACATGTATACATGTAGGTAACGACATGGATTTACAAAAGAGCAAGATGTTAATATACTCTCTGCTTATACTAATTTTAGTGTCTACATACATTAATCATCGAATCCCACTGGGGATGTGGTTCTATCTGGGTGCCTGAAATACTGCTCAAAGAGCAACCGGGACCTTACCCGCGCCAATACTTGCAGAAGAGTCTCCGTGACTTAAGATGTTGGTGCGACAAACAAAGAAACGCTAGCAGTGAATTCACACTGTTATTATTCAGATATAACTAAGTTACAACTATCGAACAATACCAGGATTAAATTCATGACGTCAACTGTATAAATATTGACGTCATATACGTGATTGTTCTTTTCTATTAAATCACCTTGATAAACAATAACGTTTTAATGTAATGTATGTGTTTCTATGTCTGATTCTGCTATGCCTACAACTTTATGTGTGATTTACGTTTATTTATCATCGCAGCCGGTTGCCCATATGAGCCTGAAGAGATTAGTAATTTTAGATTGTTGGAGGATAGTGTAATGATACAGGAGTATAGTGTAATGATAGAGACCCATTCATGAGTCTCCTCTGGTTCTTTTACGTGTATTGTGTAAAGTACCGACACGAGACCTCGGTTTAACGTCTCATCTGAAAGACTGTTAATTATATTAGTGTCAGACGGGGAATCGAAACACTTTATGAATCGATATGTATACTTATATACTGCAGGGTTCCCTCTGTCTGAATGTTTGTCTGCGCCCTTCTGTCCAATTGAAAAAACTTGGAGCCAACTAAGAGTCATATAGTTCACAAATAAATATATGAAGCCATATATTTGACAAAACATGTGCCAAAAAATATTTCGCCAATTCACAAAATTTAGCGCCAATATTTTTTATTTGTCGCAATTAGCGCAAATGGCGACCGACAGCGGGAACCCTTATATACCGTTTATAATACTGAGTTGTCTATTAACAGTTGTGGGCGTACTGACAGTGCACGAGGTACATACAACTCAACAACTCACGTGCAGGACGGCTCTCACGTGTCCACAATCGTGTTCCCTTGGTTACAAGTGTGGTAACGATGGCTGTCCCACGTGCGAATGCCTGATAGAAGTGCATACGGGTATCATTATATTTAGCCCTCTCTGTATTACACCTAGTCTCCACTTCGATTAGAGCTGGGACTGGAATAACACTGGTACCTGGGTAACCGATCGTCTGTTATCTGCCGATATTCGTGTATGGCTCCCACCCTTCTATTATATTCCGTGGAAGTCGTGATAGCACAGTGGATGCATGTTCACTTCAGGTGCGAAAGGTCCGGAGTTCGAGTCCCGCTTGAGCCGTTACCAGTGTGCCCTTAGGCAAGGCATTTAAATTCCACGTTGTCTCTTCTCTCTCGAGTCTCGAGAGTGATTAATCGCAATCGAGCTAAAATAAATTTGTATATTATATTCCGTTTCTGCAGGTAACATTTCATATCAATATTTTGTACATTTTTGAGTTGCCGAGTTGCCATAGAGCAAAGCGTTTATTTATTGCTTTCATATTTACATACACAGAAACATAAATATATTAAGCAACGTTATGCTCTGGACACACATTATAGAGATATATCTGTTTATGTAAACATAGCTACAATACTCCGACATTATAGAGATATATCTGTTTATGTATACATAGCTACAGTACTCTAGCATTATAGAGATATATCTGTTTATGTAAACATAGCTACAATACTCCGACATTATAGAGATATATCTGTTTATGTATACATAGCTACAATACTCTAGCATTATAGAGATATATCTGTTTATGTAAACAAAGCTACAATACTCCGACATTATAGAGATATATATGTTTATGTAAACATAGCTACAGTACTCCGACATTATAGAGATATATCTGTTTATGTAAACATAGCTACAGTACTCCGACATTATAGAGATATATCTGTTTATGTAAACATAGCTATAGTACTCCAACATTATAGAGATATATCTGTTTATGTAAACATAGCTACAGTACTCCGACATTATAGAGATATATCTGTTTATGTAAACATAGCTACAATACTCTAGCATTATAGAGATATATCTGTTTATGTAAACATAGCTACAGTACTCCGGCATTATAGAGATATATCTGTTTATGTAAACATAGCTACAATACACTAACATTATAGAGATATATCTCGATACCCGAATACTAATGTTCGATACCCGGGAACTAACAGTCAGCGATTTAATAACCCAAGTACTAACGTTAAAAATATCGATACCCGAATACTAATGTTACCCGATTTGATACCCGGAAACTAACAGTCCGCGATTTGATACCCGGGGACTAACAGTCCGCGATTTGATACCCGGAAACTAACAGTCCGCGATTTGATACCCGGGAACTAACAGTCCGCGATTTGATACCCGGGAACTAACAGTCCGCGATTTGATACCCGGGAACTAACAGTCCGCGATTTGATACCCGGGTACTAACGTTAGACAATTAGATATTTTGGTTGCCGGACTCGATTTCTGGGAACTGACGTTCTTTGGCTCTCTGTCCTTGTACCAATGTTGAGCATTTCTCGATACCCGGGTACTAACGTTAGACAATTCGATATGTTGGTTGCCGGACTCGATTTCTGGGAACTGACGTTCTTTGGCTCTCTGTCCTTGTACCAATGTTGAGTATTTCTCGATACCAGGGAAATAACGTTACCCGACTCGATATCCAGGAACTAACATAGCTCGATATCCAGGTACTAACATAACTCGATATCCAGGTACTAACATAACTCGATATCCATGAACTAACATAGCTCGATATCCAGGAACTAACATAGCTCGATATCCAGGAACTAACATAACTCGATATCCAGGAACTAACATAGCTCGATATCCAGGAACTAACATAGCTCGATATCCAGGAACTAACATAGCTCGATATCCAGGAACTAACATAGCTCGATATCCAGGAACTAACATAGCTCGATATCCAGGTACTAACATAACTCTTCTTCTTCTTTCTTCTTGTCGTTCGCGAATCACATGGACAAGCCGGCAGCAAACACGAAATGGGCCGTCCTCCTCAGATCCTCCCGGCAGCCATGTAACTTCGTCTGGAGAGAAGTATCTGTTGCCCAGGTTGTTTTCCTCAGCCCATGAAGATTGGGACACTCCTGGAGGATGTGTTCTGCAGTCTGGTCCCCTATTTTGCAGCTGCAGGCAGTTGATGGAGCTAGTCCAAGCTTCCGACACATATGGATGTTCAGGCGGTTATGCCCTGTTCTAAGCCGGAATATCGTGACTTGCTCCTGTCTGGTGAGAAGGTGGTAGTCATCCTTCTCGACTGTTGGCTTTGATGCAGATTTGATTATGGTGCATTTCTCCTTGTAAGTCAAATCTTTGTCTGGTTGCCTCTCGGTAGAACCTTGCTTGGCAAGCTGGTCAGCGGCTTCATTGCCAGGACTGCCTATGTGTGCAGGTACCCACTGGAGGACAGTTATTTTAGTTACGCTGACTGTTCGAAGGGCTTCCATCAGGTGGGGTTCTTTGTTGTTAGACAGGGCATCCATAACTGAGAGCGCATCAGTCAGGAAGACAACCTGGGCACACTCTACAGTGTTGTGTACTAGAGATTCTGCTGTTTCAAGGGCCTGTACTTCTGCCCCATAGTTGCTGCAGTGCACTCCAGTAGGTAGAGCAACTGACTGTGTGTGTCCATCTGGGTGTCGGACATACACGCCGGCTCCTCCGTTTGCTACTGCTCTTGTGGCTGAACCATCTGTGTAGACTTGTAGCCATGCTTCTCCAGGATAACTCTTGTCGATGTGTGCTAGTGTGAGGGCACGTTTGACGTCATCATGTTGTCTATCTCTGGATGTCATGTATGGGATTGTACTGCAGATGGTAACCTTGGATTCATCGCTAGTCAACCATGGCTTGGATAGAAATGGCGTTGGAGGCAATATCTTGGCTGGGAGATGGCTGGTGTGCTTTCGAGCAAGCTTCTTGGACTAGTGGATGAAACTGCTTCGCTTTAGACGATTCTTCGTTAGTGCCTCAACTCTCTGCTTCATCGGTTGTTCTTCCTGACATCGAAACTTCTCTGTCTGTAGAGGAATTCTTGTGTCGCGAAGTTCTTGCAGTGGCTGGATGGAAGTAATTTTCTCCATGGCCTTGATTGGAGTGCTCTTCATTGCACCTGTGATCAGCCTGAGAGCCTTGTTCTGAACCTTGTCGAGTGTCTGTTGGTTGGTCTTGGCTGATGATGTCCAGGCGGTGGATTCATATTCCAGATGAGGCCTGACCACACCTTGGTATATAGTCTTCAGGATGTGATCATTGGCACCCCATGTGGTGCCAGCAAGCTTCCGAAGGATTGCAAGCTTGCGCTTGGCTTTGGCCTCTGCTTTCTGGATATGTGGCTTCCATGTCTGCCGTCTGTCAAATGTCACCCCCCAGTATGTTGGCTCGTTGTCCGTCTTCAAGGCAGTTCCACCGACTTTGATGGTTCCAGCTTTCTGTTTGGTGGAAAGTGTGAAGAGTGTGGTTGACGACTTCTCCTTATTAAGAGAGATGCACCAGTCTTCTGCCCATGCTGTGAGCTTGTCTGCGGCCATCTGCATTCTGTATGTGGCAGTCGTTGCATGTTCTTCAACACACCACATGACCAAGTCGTCAGCATAGAGTGCTGCTTTGATACCTTTTGGGAGCTCTGCAAGCAAGTCATCGATGAAGATGAGGAACAGCGTAGGCGAGATCACTCATCCTTGAGGAACACCGTGTCGGATGAGGAATGTCTTGCTCTTCTGGTTGTCAACAAGTACTCTGGCTCTGCGATTGTGTAGGAAGGATTTGGTCTATCGGAGCATCTTGTCGGCAATTCCGCATCGTTGCATCTTGACCAGCAGCCCATCAGTCCAGACTTTGTCAAAAGCCTTCTGGAGGTCTATCCAGGTTGCAAAAACTACCTTCTGGCCTTGGAATGCATCCTCAACTTCCTGAGCGAGGTATGTTGCCTGGTTCTCTGTGCATCTGAACTGTCGGAATCCTGCTTGTTCCTTGGATAGGAGGTTTTCTGTCTCAAGGTACCACATGAGTCTCTTGTTAACTATCCTCTCCATTGTCTTGACCACACAGCTAGTGAGACTAATAGGGCGATAGCTGGAAGCTTTCTTTCTATCCTTGCCGTTCTTGTAGATTGGGATAACATTGGTTTCCTTCCAGATCTGCGGAACTATGCCTTCTTTCCAGCTAAGATTGAAGATGTCAAGAAGTTTCAGCATGGCTGAGCATCCAAGATGAGTTAGCATCTCATTGGAGATTCCATCTGGTCCAGGTGACTTCCTCTTTTTCTGTTGTCTGAGTGCTGTGTACAGTTCCTGGTATGTAAGTGGAAGTTTCATGGAGTCTTGTTCCGTATGCCTTTTACTTCTATCCTTCTGTTCTTTCCGTGCCTCTCTTTGCTGTTGGCGTGTGACTTTGATGTTGCCCTCTTTATGGTAGGCTTTGGCGAGACAGTCTGCAGTCTCTTTGCCGGTCAACAGTTTCCCATCCTCATCCAACGTGATTTTCTGTTTGTTATTTTCTTCATCATTTAGCTGTTTCGTGAGCCTCCACAACTTCATCCCGTCCTTCTCAAGGTTCAGTGCAGCAGTTTTCACCCTCCAACTTCGTCGTGTAGCTTCCAGTTTAGATTTTTGAAACTTTGCCTTTGCTTTCTGAAGTTGTTCATCCAGGTACTAACATAACTCGATATCCAGGAACTAACATAACTCGATATCCAGGAACTAACATAGCTCGATATCCAGGAACTAACATAGCTCGATATCCTGGAACTAACATAACTCGATATCCAGGAACTAACATAGCTCGATATCCAGGAACTAATATAGCTCGATATCCAGGAACTAACATAGCTCGATATCCAGGAACTAACATAACTCGATACCCAGGAACTAACATAGCTCGATATCCAGGAACTAACATAGCTCGATACCCAGGAACTAACATAGCTCGATATCCAGGAACTAACATTACTCGATATCCAGGAACTAACATAACTCGATATCCAGGAACTAACATAACTCGATATCCAGGAACGAACATAACTCGATATCCAGGAACTAACATAGCTCGATATCCAGGAACTAACATAGCTCGATATCCAGGAACTAACATAACTCGATATCCAGGAACTAACATAACTCGATATCCAGGAACTAACATAACTCGATATCCAGGAACTAACATAACTCGATATCCAGGAAATAACATAGCTCGATATCCAGGAACTAACATAGTTCGATATCCAGGAACTAACATAGCTCGATATCCAGGAACTAACATAACTCGATATCCAGGAACTAACATAACTCGATATCCAGGAACTAACATAACTCGATATCCAGGAACTAACATAACTCGATATCCAGGAACTAACATAACTCGATATCCAGGAACTAACATAGCTCGATATCCAGGAACTAACATAACTCGATATCCAGGAACGAACATAACTCGATATCCAGGAACTAATATAGCTCGATATCCAGGAACTAACATAGCTCGATATCCAGGAACTAACATAACTCGATATCCAGGAACTAACATAACTCGATATCCAGGAACTAACATAACTCGATATCCAGGAACTAACATAACTCGATATCCAGGAAATAACATAGCTCGATATCCAGGAACTAACATAGTTCGATATCCAGGAACTAACATAGCTCGATATCCAGGAATAACATAACTCGATATCCAGGAACTAACATAACTCGATATCCAGGAACTAACATAACTCGATATCCAGGAACTAACATAACTCGATATCCAGGAACTAACATAACTCGATATTCAGGAACTAACATAACTCGATATCCAGGAACTAACATAGCTCGATATCCAGGAACTAACATAACTCGATATCCAGGAACTAACATAGCTCGATATCCAGGAACTAACATAACTCGATATCCAGGAACTAACATAGCTCGATATCCAGGAACTAACATAACTCGATATCCAGGAACTAACATAACTCGATATCCAGGAACTAACATAACTCGATATCCAGGAACTAACATAACTCGATATCCAGGAACTAACATAACTCGATATTCAGGAACTAACATAACTCGATATCCAGGAACTAACATAGCTCGATATCCAGGAACTAACATAACTCGATATCCAGGAACTAACATAGCTCGATATCCAGGAACTAACATAACTCGATATCCAGGAACTAACATAGCTCGATATCCAGGAACTAACATAACTCAATATCCAGGAACTAACATAACTCGATATCCAGGAACTAACATAACTCGATATCCAGGAACTAACATAGCTCGATATCCAGGAACTAACATAACTCGATATCCAGGAACTAACATAGCTCGATATCCAGGAACTAACATAACTCGATATCCAGGAACTAACATAACTCGATATCCAGGAACTAACATAACTCGATATCCAGGAACTAACATAACTCGATATCCAGGAACTAACATAACTTGATATCCAGGAACTAACATAACTCGATATCCAGGAACTAACATAACTCGATATCCAGGAACTAACATAACTCGATATCTAGGAACTAACATAACTCGATATCCAGGAACTAACATAACTCGATATCCAGGAACTAACATAACTCGATATCCAGGAACTAACATAACTCGATATCCGGGAACTAACATAACTCGATATCCAGGAACTAACATAACTCGATATCCGGGTACTAGAATATTCGTCCCAGCTCAAATTATTTGCTATAATACGCTTTAACCCGGTGTTTGGATGCATCCCGCATTTGTAAATTTGTCACCATTTTGTAAGTTTGTCTTAACACATATTAAACTGCATAAAGTAAATATAATTTAGCCCTTGAAATATGTGTTTCTTTCAGAATTATGAATCGCCAATCAATATACTTTAAAAATGTGTATATATGCAGTACCGTAGCCAGAAGCAAATGTCAACCGAGGCAATCTGGGGGGGGGGGGTCCGGGATCATGCCCCCACTAAAATTGTTGGGGTATAGAAGCGATTTCCTCACATTCAATGTTCATGCATAGATAACAAAACGTTTATGATTCGCCAGGTCCGTAGCCAGGTCCGTAGCCAGGTCCGTAGCCAGGTCCGTAGCCAGGTCCGTAGCCAGGTCCGTAGCCAGGTCCGTCACACTGAGGCATATCGGTTAACATTTCCAAAGCAAAAAAGAAATTAATAAGATGCAAGACAATATCCCTTTGCTCTATAAAATATGCTAGAGAGCTGAAAGGTCAGTACATAATTATACGTCTAAACTCATTAAATCAGAAAACGCAGGAAATCGCTTCTATACCCCAACAGTTTTAAGGGGCAACATGCATCCGGTCCCCTAGATTGCTTCAGTTGGAACTTTGTTCGCAATCTAGTTTGTATACAAATCAGTAGGTCATTGTCAATTTCTCGTACCGGGTAGTATGTGAGATGGTACAGTGGTCGCCACATCGGACAGGTGGGTTTTATCCGGGTACTCTGGTTTCCTCTCACACGAATGACCACATTTACACTTTCATCCGCGCCAACGAGAGTGATTAAAATAAGTTGTTAAAACTTGCTTGGCAATCGTTGTAAATAAATAAAGTTTATAAACTTTGCAAAAAAATAAATCTTTTTATATGCCAGTATCCCTTAATTGTATCGGTAAATGTAGCAAACATCCAGAGCCATCAAAGTAACAATATTATAATAGCTAGTATATATACATTGTAAGGCGAATAGGGGATGCTCCTCAACCCCTACTCGACCCATGACGTGGACAATACATGGGGTTACTCCGAAAGGGGGCCTGACATTTTTTAGCTAGTATGTATATTTACAGATTACAGTACAGTTAAATAGCTCAATTGGGAAATAATGTTTTGTCCAAACTTTCTGATATACCCTTAACGCTTGTTTGAATGTTAGTGTTCTACTGCAGAATAAAATCAGATTTATTCCGGCATTTCCTTTTTTCCCATTTATCATAACATGTTTTCGTATGTAGACTTATTTAATGATATTCAAATGTATCATGATACAAGCTGAATGCAAAGATGTGTGTGACACGCACACTTCCGGCGGAAGTGCTACCCTTGGCAATCCATTCAATGTCGCAGCGATCGGTTCTAACTGGTAACGGCGGTGGACCGTTCTCTGGGACGTCTAATAGTGGCAGTGGTAACGGCGCTGGACCTTTCTCTGGGACGTCTAATAGTGGCAGTGGTAACGGCGCTGGACCTTTCTCTGGGACGTCTAATAGTGGCAGTGGTAACGGCGCTGGACCTTTCTCCGGGACGTCTAATAGTGGCAGTGGTAACGGCGCTGGACCTTTCTCTGGGACGTCTAATAGTGGCAGTGGTAACGGCGGTGGACCTTTCTCCGGGACGTCTAATAGTGGCAGTGGTAACGGCGCTGGACCTTTCTCCGGGACGTCTAATAGTGGCAGTGGTAACGGCGCTGGACCTTTCTCTGGGGCTGCTAGTGGCGGCAGTGGTAACGGCGCTGGACCTTTCTCTGGGGCTGCTAGTGGTGGCAGTGGTAACGGCGCGGGACCTTTCTCTGGGGCTGCTAGTGGCGGCAGTGGTAACGGCGCTGGACCTTTCTCTGGGGCTGCAAGTGGTGGCAGTGGTAACGGCGCGGGACCTTTCTCTGGGGCTGCTAGTGGCGGCAGTGGTAACGGCGCGGGACCTTTCTCTGGGGCTGCTGGTGGCGGCAGTGGTAACGGCGCTGGACCTTTCTCTGGGGCTGCTAGTGGCGGCAGTGGTAACGGCGCAGGACCTTTCTCTGGGGCTGCTAGTGGCGGCAGTGGTAACGGCGCTGGACCTTTCTCTGGGGCTGCAAGTGGTGGCAGTGGTAACGGCGCGGGACCATTCTCTGGGGCTGCAAGTGGTGGCAGTGGTAACGGCGCTGGATCTCTCACCGGAACTGCTAGTGGAGGCATGACAAACAGTGGCGGTACTGGTAGTCCATTCTCATCTGCAGCAGGAGTCAATGCAAATACAATACATAGCGAAACGTTTGCACCAACTATTGATTCATGCGGACCGTATGGGTGTCTTCCTGGGAATTCTGAGCACAACGGTGCCGGACAATTGACCCAAGTGAACGGAGGCGGGGCTGGTACGGTTAACCAGTTTGGCAGCTTTAATAGTCTTCATCAGACAGAAACTGATGGTGGAGTATCACAGTTAGGCACTTTTAATAACGCACACCAGACACAGTTAGGCGGTATCTCAGATCCGTATGTTGCTACTAACACAGGTTCCTCAACCGGAAATGGGGTCGGAATGACCACAGGTGGCGGAATGGGATCTTCACCGGATGCAATCAATGGAGGTCCCGGATCAGGATCACCCAATCAGGCGGGTAATGGAGCAAACCATGGCGGCTCTGGACCATTTGCAAACGGACTTGGTAGTAATTGGCAATCTGGTTCTGGGAACGGAAAAGGCTGGGCATCAGGAGGTATTGACGGACCATTCGCAAATGGGAAAGGCAGTGGGTTCAGTTCCATAACATGAATGGTTCTAGTCACGGCATGAAACCATCGAATGGGATGGTCGATCAAGCTACCGGCTATAGCAAAGGCGGCAATTCGCAAACAGAAGCTAATCCAGGAACCTTCACTGGAATTGGGAGTAATACTGGCATGGAGAATGGCGGCATTACACAAACCGGGGCAAATCTGGGATCTGGAATGGGATCAGGAACTCAGACTGGGACTACGCCTGGTACTGGTGGTCATGGACCATTCAATATGTTAGTAGGGACTGGCGGTCCGGCTAGTAACAACAGTGGTCTTCCATTGAGTCCGTTTTCCGCGGCTGCTGGAGCTAACGCTAATGGGGGGCCATTTGCTGGAGCAGCTTCGGAAGTAGTAGTGCGAATGGCGCGGGAACCGGAAATAGCGGTTCTAGATTTGGATACGGTGGAATGGCCAATTCCGCCAGTAGCAACAGTTACGGTGCTGGTAATGGTCACGTCACTGATGGTTCAGGTGGGAACATTGAACAGAACATGGAGGTATATGGTACTAATCCGGCCAATGGTCATACAAACTCGAACTTGCTTCAAGCTATCACACAGTGTCCAGACGTACTCAGATGCATGAAGTCCTGTATCAATGGATATAGCCTAGAGATGATCGCATCGAACGCATGCCCTATCTGCACGTGCATAGACAATACCAGAAGTGGCGGTCATGTGCCGGATCATGAGAACCTGGTTCAAACAATGGGTAGGAATCTTCTTTATCGTTTATTTATTAGAACATCATTTTCAAAGATATTTCTAGATCCATGTGAATCTTGATCACAATAATTATATGTTTTAGCCTGTATATATCACCGACACGTAGTTGACCATTGAAGCTAGTGTCATAATGTATGCATGATGGAGTTAGATAGTTCAGTGCAATGTACAAATATATAAATATATACAACAGCATGCAATGAGTTGGGCAACACCTTGTAACAACACGAGTAATATGCCAATCCCCAAGAAGAATAGGTCAATAATCCTCAAACATGTTGCCATTTGTAAGCAAACAAAATGGTTGAAGAAGAAAAAGAAATCACGAAGACCCAAATAATTATTGTCGAGAAGTGAAATAAAAAAACGAAAGTCTGTAAAGAGCCAAAGTTCATTCGGTGAAGAATAATTGGATATAAGTTGTCTTCAATGTTCATTCGGTGATGTATACATAATTCGATATAAGTTGTCCTCAATGTTCATTCGGTGATGTATAATTCGATATAAGTTGGCATCAATGTTCATTCGGTAATGTATAATTCGATATAAGTTGGCATCAATGTTCATTCGGTGATGTATAATTCGATATAAGTTGTCTTCAATGTTCATTCGGTGATGTATAATACGATATAGGTTGGCATCAATGTTCATTCGGTGAAGTATATGTCGATATAAGTTGTCTTCACTGTTCATTCGGTGAAGTATAATTCGACATAAGTTATCCTCAATTTTCACTCTGTGACGTATAAGTCGATATAAATTGTCCTCAATGTTCATTCGGTGATGTATTATTCGATATAAGTTGTCCTGTATGCACTCGTGGGCACTGCAGCCGTGATCAGTAAAAGTATGTTATCGACAAAAAATGTTCTTCACCCGAGAGTGTACCTAGACCTCGGACCGGAAGTATGTGAGATGGTACGATGGTAGCCAGATCGGACAGGTGGGTTTTCTCCGGGTACTCCAGTTTCCTCCCACACGAATGACCACATTTACGCTTTCATCCACGCCAACGAGAGTGATTAAAATAAGTTTTAAAACTTTCTTCGCAATCGTTGTAAAATAAGTTTACAGACGATGTACTTTAAGACGATGTATCAGAATTTCTCATAGTACACGGTCTGTCGTATGGAGCTAGCCTGGGTTCTAGTCTGTCGATTTTTCACTTTTTAGCTTCTGGCAAAAATGACGTTGATATCATCAGAAACTCAATACGGTCCAATTAATAGTCTCGGTGTTAAAATATATGTATTTGACTGACCAGGCAAAATATATCGACGCCTGTTCCCAGGCTAATATGGAGCAACAATACATATAATTTATACGGCTCCATTTCCCCCCACATATAACCATTGTACGCATTGTAATATTTACAATTGATCCTACCTTCATGTGTAATAATGATCCTACCTTCATGTGTAATAATGATCAAAGACTGCCTGACTAATATATTTTGCTTTAAATTATTAGTCAGTGCCTAATAAACATTTCGCTACGTCATGATGCTGCGTGTATGACGTCATATGTCCACGTATGGTAGTATAACCTTCAGCCGTTCAGGTCATGCGTACTCGGTACTCGTTCCTCTCAAAAACTTCCCTTTTTTATCAGAAGATAGGATAAATAGAATATTAGGTTATTGTCTTATAAATTTTAAATTACTATTTTTTCAAACCACTAATAAATTAAAATTTATAAGACAACCTAATATTCTCTATATTTGGTTGAAAAAACATAATTACAATATGAGCGAAATGATAGACATCGCTATTTTTTATTTACCTCCCTTGGCAGATAAAGTCTGATTTATCCCAACGTGTAAATATGTCCTTTTAGTTGGAATCCTTTGTTTTTACTGCTGTGACCTAACCAGATGTTGTGGTATGATAAATGTGATTTTATCAAAATCATGTTAATTAACATTGTTTTCCAAATAAGTACCCATTAATAATACTGGATCATGAGATATATGAGTTATTGTAATTTAATAATTATATGAAGCGAAAGTGGAATAAAATTGCTAGCATGCTGTACAAAGGAAACAACGATACGAACAGAGGAAACACATAATAGGACCTATCTAGTTTTTGGGAGTATTCAGGGGCAGTAACTGACTGATGTATCTCAATAGGTCCGGGTCATACTTGTTAGCTTAGATACCATATTCATATACCATACATATGGGTTAAATTATTGTAAGGGCCAAAATCTGGTCAGGAAAATACGGGTGGCAATTTATTGTCAGGGTCAAATTAGATTAGATGTCAAATTCGGATCAAACACTTAATCGCATCGAAGCAAATCATTCGCAATCAAAAAGCGAGTCATTATTTTCGCAACATTTTCAATATCATTTTTATTCTGCTGTACTTTGTAGATGATGTCCCTGATGTTCCGACCGGATGTGCAAACTATTTACAGTGCCCACGGTGTGGTAAACATCAGGGGTTCGCCAGTGACCATAACGGATGTCCAGTATGCCAGTGTGTTGGGAGGCTGGATGGTAAGTAACTGATTTCGTTTATCAAATGTTTGAGTTGATTGATTGAATGAATGATCAATCAATTTATTGATTAATTGACCAGATTTTGGATCATATACATATCTACATTGATTGCTTTAGCAGTTATTTCATTGATTCATTAATTGATTAGCTGTATAGATGTTATTAGACCGATTGATTGATTGATTAATAGATTAATTGATGTACATGCTATTAGCTGTAATATGTTCCAGTGGAAGTCGTGATACCGCAGTGGTAGCATGTTCGCATCAGGTGCGAAAGGTCCAGAGTTCGAGCCCCGCTGGAGCCGTTACGATTATGCCCTTAGACAATGCATTTAAATTCCACGTTGCCTCTTCTCTCCCTCGTGGCGATGGATTCCATCATGAATGAGGTCTCGAGAGTGATTAATATAAGTTTAAGAACTTGGTTCGCAATCGAGCTAAAATAATTTTTTATAAACTATATGTTCCACCTAGTGTCGTGTGCTGCATCTGTAGTCATTATAAAACACGTTTGGTTCCCATATGCGTCTTGACCAATAATGCAACTCGCTAGTCAAACATGACTCTGCGTTTGGTTCCCATATGCGTCTTGACCAATAATGCAACTCGCTAGTCAAACATGACCCGGCATTTTGTCTGTATACGCAAAGAAGGAATGTATCGTGTCTATATATGCAATAAAGCATGGTTTAACGATGGATTTCCATCGAAACGTCATTGTACTAACATTTTTGGCTTACACTGTATGTTTTATTACGTTTATTTATCGTCGCTACCGGTTGCACATATGAGCGACGCCTCCAGAAGAGATTAGTTATGTTATGTTATATTCGGGTTTTATGTCTGCATCAGCACCATTTTGGGCTATATCGCCGGCGGGCAGTTTACCTAACAGCACCTTTCCTGGGCAGGCTCCAACGGTTAACCAGTACTTGGGTGCACCAACCTCCGTAAGAAACTGCAAATTTGTTCATATAAATGAGACACGGTCTGAGCGGGGCTCGAACCCGTGACCATCAGTGATGATAGGTTACAGTGGTATACAAGTCAGCGTGTATAAACTTATGAGGGAAAGGGTTGTTAACTAGTATCCAAAGTAGTGGGGTCGTCCTATAGGCAAGCATGGATGGTAAATCAGCTTTAGTATGCATTAATCACTAGGCAAATAAGTGAATAAAAACTGGGGTACTCGCATACAGTACAATTTCATCTTTCAGAATTGGTATGCATGTCTTTAACCCATTCAACACCAAGTAACTGACATGGACTGGTGCATCATATTTTTAATGAGATAGAAGAGTTAGTATTGCACTGAATACAAGCAAAGTGATACTTGCAGATATATACATAGATATACTTGCAGAGAAAGAAGCACTAGCAGATCGGCCTGCCATTCTTGAAATTCTAAATTGTGAGGGAGAATTTATGTGCCCAAAAATGTGTTACCAGGGTTATAAACAAGGACAAGATGGCTGCCCGACATGTGGTTGTATTTCCGGTGCGTGTCTACCCATCATGCACCGCTTACATCCGGGATGTATCGTATATGCAAATGCAATGTATGGTTTACACCTCATAATCATCACCATCATCATAATAATAATCATCATCATCAATAGCTAACATTAACTTTACGTTTATCTTGACGAAAAGCTTCCAGAATGTGTTCCTGTCTGATTTCATCAGATGCAATCAATGCTACCCACCTTTCTGCCTACACATTGTTTGGGTTGATCATTGTGTGCTGCCTTCTGCGGTTGTATGTGTGGTGTTCCTTACCTCGTTTGATGGATTGTATAGCGGCATGGTCTATATATGCATGTACTTTATTTCTACACCTGCTACTATTCATTTCTAGATGAACAGCTGATGGATTCAACAAATGTTTGCTGATTTATACTTCTATGTGTATTCTTCCTGATAACGTGTCGGTGTCCCCTCATTAGGCAAACATTTAGCAACATGGCGGATGGTCCCCTCATTAGGCAAACATTTAGCAACGTGTCGGTGTCCCCTCATTAGGCAAACATTTAGCAACGTGTCGGTGTCCCCTCATTAGGCAAACATTTAGCAACGTGTCGGTGTCCCCTCATTAGGCAAACATTTAGCAACGTGTCGGTGTCCCCTCATTAGGCAAACATTTAGCAACGTGTCGGTGTCCCCTCATTAGGCAAACATTTAGCAACGTGTCGGTGTCACCTCATTAGGCACACATTTAGCAACGTGTCGGTGTCCCCTCATTAGGCAAACATTTAGCAACGTGTCGGTGTCCCCTCATTAGGCAAACATTTAGCAACGTGTCGGTGTCCCCTCATTAGGCAAACATTTAGCAACGTGTCGGTGTCCCCTCATTAGGCAAACATTTAGCAACGTGTCGGTGTCCCCTCATTAGGCAAACATTTAGCAACGTGTCGGTGTCCCCTCATTAGGCAAACATTTAGCAACGTGTCGGTGTCCCCTCATTAGGCAAACATTTAGCAACGTGTCGGTGTCCCCTCATTAGGCAAACATTTAGCAACATGGCGGATGGTCCCCTCATTAGGCAAACATTTAGCAACGTGTCGGTGTCCCCTCATTAGGCAAACATTTAGCAACGTGTCGGTGTCCCCTCATTAGGCAAACATTTAGCAACGTGTCGGTGTCCCCTCATTAGGCAAACATTTAGCAACATGGCGGATGGTCCCCTCATTAGGCAAACATTTAGCAACGTGTCGGTGTCCCCTCATTAGGCAAACATTTAGCAACGTGTCGGTGTCCCCTCATTAGGCAAACATTTAGCAACATGGCGGATGGTCCCCTCATTAGGCAAACATTTAGCAACATGGCGGATGGTCCCTTCATTAGGCAAACATTTAGCAACGTGTCGGTGTCCCCTCATTAGGCAAACATTTAGCAACATGGCGGATGGTCCCCTCATTAGGCAAACATTTAGCAACGTGTCGGTGTCCCCTCATTAGGCAAACATTTAGCAACGTGTCGGTGTCCCCTCATTAGGCAAACATTTAGCAACGTGTCGGTGTCCCCTCATTAGGCAAACATTTAGCAACATGGCGGATGGTCCCCTCATTAGGCAAACATTTAGCAACGTGTCGGTGTCCCCTCATTAGGCAAACATTTAGCAACGTGTCGGTGTCCCCTCATTAGGCAAACATTTAGCAACATGGCGGATGGTCCCCTCATTAGGCAAACATTTAGCAACGTGTCGGTGTCCCCTCATTAGGCAAACATTTAGCAACGTGTCGGTGTCCCCTCATTAGGCAAACATTTAGCAACGTGTCGGTGTCCCCTCATTAGGCAAACATTTAGCAACGTGTCGGTGTCCCCTCATTAGGCAAACATTTAGCATAATGGCGGATGGTCCCCTCATTAGGCAAACATTTAGCAACATGGCGGATGGTCCCCTCATTAGGCAAACATTTAGCAACATGGCGGATGGTCCCTTCATTAGGCAAACATTTAGCAACGTGTCGGTGTCCCCTCATTAGGCAAACATTTAGCAACATGGCGGATGGTCCCCTCATTAGGCAAACATTTAGCAACATGGCGGATGGTCCCTTCATTAGGCAAACATTTAGCAACATGGCGGATGGTCCCTTCATCCTACGCCTTGGACATGTTTGTTTATGATAGTGTCACCCCCTTACGTGAAAGGGTCAGTCATTTCTGAAACATGAACCACCTCAATATTTACGAATCGTATCCTTGCAGGCAAAGCACTAGGCTGATAGGTACATTATTTAACTAGCTGACGGCTCATAATCCAGCAATATCAGAATAAGGTTCGAACATTCGACCTCACGCCAATAACAGAACAATAAAATAGATATATCAATAAAGTGAAATACGATGCATTTCTAATACTGTTACAGTGTTCACAAAACTGGCATAACTGAGATTAACTAATCATTAAAGCGACATTACATCGGTAAAAACGCAAATGTCTGCAGAATGTAATTTTCAATTATATGGTATAATTGTTTTTTCTCTCCAATATTTGCCTCAAAATACGCGGTTTGTTGACATAACAAAATAATGTAAATAGGGTCGACATGCATGCGTAATGCAATGCGTGTATCCTGAATAACACAATTTATCCAACATATTTACTGTTATATCTCACATATGTGCCTATGCATATTTATTTGTAGACTAATCTTAGTTAAATTATCTCTAAACGAAAGTATCGTGCGTTTAGTATTGACTCCAATGACAAACAAATGTCATTTCAGGAGCATGGATGACTGTTATATGAAATCCTACTTTCAATTTTGAAAGTGTGTAGACTACAAAACACTGTTTATTGATTCAATGCTAGTGTTCGAATGTATTTAGTAAAAAATTTTAGTAGCAATGCATTTATACGTGAAAACATGTGTTTTATTTGCTTTATGCGATGTATATGTCGCTTTAATTAGAAGTATATAACGATCTTTTTTATTGGCGGTATGCTTTAAACGACATATGAAATGTATTCAATCAGAAGCAACGATGCTTTCTATTGGCTGTGTGCTTTACAAACCAATCATATCGATCAATACAACCGACATATGAAATGTATTCAATCAGAGGCAACGATGTTTTCTATTGGCTGTGTGCTTTACAAACCAATCATATCGATCAATGCAACCGACATATGAAATGTATTCAATCAGAAGCAACGATCTTTTCTATTGGTTGTCTATTTTAAGAATCAAATGAATTATATCTCGCAATATAAATTAATATATTATATGTCTTAAATATGAATGCGGCGAAACAGCCACACATTGGTGAATTATGTCTTACCCGTTTTGCAGTGACCAACGTTCAGCCCTTGGTTGTTAAACCCACGCCGATGCCGGTCGCGCCAGCAGTAAGCACCCTGGTCAGTAAATGTCCAGCGACTATAAAATGCATGTCAACCTGCGAATACGGCTACAAGCTGGGTACTGAGGGACGTGACGGATGTCCTAGCTGTACATGTATCATACCAAAAACAAGTAAATATCACGCTACTAATCAATGTCACGCTACTAATCAATGTCACGCTACTAATCAATGTCACGCTACTAATCAATGTCACGCTACTAATCAATGTCACGCTACTAATCAATGTCACGCTACTAATCAATGTCACGCTACTAATCCAATGTCACGCTACTAATCAATGTCACGCTACTAATCAATGTCACGCTACTGATCAATGTCACGGGTAATGTGGGATCAACGCTATACACTCGGCACTGAAAGACGGATACCCTACACTCAACACAATTCCTAACCAGTCACCTGATGATTTACAGTATTTGGGAGCAAACTAATAACCACATAATATCAATATTCAGATCAACTTTTTAGTCATATGTTATTACACAACATTATGCATGACTTTCTGTATAATCATTTCCGGGAAAATGCATTAACTGACAATAAGAACATATTTATATTGTATGATTATAAATGTGCTCAAACAATTATAAAATACCAGGTGACCGATTAGGAATTTTGTTGAGTGTAGTGGTGTATGCATCTGTCCAAAAATAGTAAATATGGTGTAATGTTAATAACAAATTTTGATATGTCATGACAGCCAGCGAGCGGCCATAGCTACATGCTGGGTAGGGATGGATTTGATGGATGTCTTTCATGGGCATCTATAAAAGCTATACGGAGGGGGCGCGATACACGACCTAGTTATGTATGTATCAGCTCAATCTAAACTCAGAAACACGTGTATCAATGCGCAACGTTGCTAAATAATGTCTTGGGAATTGCTTCGAATAGGGAACCACAGCCAAGGTAATCATAGAAAGTGGCTGCTTAACACAGGTGGCTAATTAATAGAGGTTAAATGTATAATAAAACAACATAATGGAACTCTGGAAACTGGCTGCTTAATACAGGTTGGCTGCTTAATGGAGGTGACCACTAACATAGGTTTGAATGTACATGTAATAGTTGGGTATCGAATTATTTCTAGTGAGGAGGTTTCCAGCTGGATTAAGGAAGGTCGGTGGTTCTACACAGGTGTCCATCCGTTTCTGAAATACTGCTAGGGTCGTCCTCCACCAAATGTAGCTGGGGAGTCGACATGTGACGTAAGCTGTTGGCGCGACTTTAAACACCAACAACATACTCTACAATGCTATGACAGGATTTAATAGTTCTGAAGATTGCACTCAATCAAATCTCAGACTGAAAATCACGTGGACCAATCAAATTTCAGACTGAAAATCACGTGGACCAATCAAATCTCAGACTGAAAATCACGTGAACCAATCAAATCTCAGACTGAAAATCACGTGGACCAATCAAATCTCAGACTGAAAATCACGTGAACCAATCAAATTTCAGACTGAAAATCACGTGGACCAAGATTTTAATTTGTTGAGTTGAAATCAATTATCAGACTGATCCGATCAAATCACATCAACCAACCTTTTTTGATTGGTTTAGCTGAATTCAAATCTCAGACTGGGCCAATTACAATCCTATGGACCAAGATTTTGATTTGTTGAATTGAAGTCAACTATCAGACTGAGCCGATCATATCACATGAACAGACCTTTCGTTGATTGGTTTAGCTAAATTCAAATCTCAAATTGAACCAATCAGATCACTTGAACCAACATTTTTGAAAGAAAAAACAAGCTTGAAATAGCATTAATGAATGTGAATAACACTCTTTAGCATACTGTATACTAATTAGTGCTCTGTTATCATCAGCTGAATGCCACGACGTATGTGAACACAAGCCTGCTATTGCTGTTCACACCTGTGACGCTACTGTTCAATGTATGGTTTCATGTACGAACGGGTACGATATCACTGGAACCGGAAGTGACGGCTGTCCCAGATGCACCTGCAAACAAGTTGAATGTCATACCGGATGTGAGGAAACACACCACCAGGTAAATTGATATATTGGAGTGCAGTACTTATCCCATTCAACACCAAGCACCTGACATGGACTGGTCCATGATATTGTTAGACCAATAAATGAATCAGAAGATTACATTTGGACCAGTTCATTTATCAAAATGGGTAATTTTGTCTAAAAATAGTAATATTACTGGCAAAAAGTGCAGATCCTGATGAGACGGCTCATCACGAGCCGGCTCATCTGGATCTACACTTTTTGTAAGCCAATTTAGAGGTATGTGGTGTTGAAAGGGTTAATTGATCGCCATCGACTGATGAGTATAATGTATACGTTGTGCACACACCAGCCTATTAAGACAGCAATGCATTGTAGTACATGCTATTCATTCAGTTAGTTTATGAGAGTAAATTTTGAAAATATAGCCTTAGCATTGTGTGTGTTTACGTTTATTTATCGTCGCTACCGGTTGCCCATATGAGCGACGCCTCCTGAAGGGGTTAGTCATTTTAGATTTTTCGAGGATAGTGCAATGATACAGACAGAGACCCATTCCAGAGTCTCCTCTGGATCTTTTACGTGCACGGTGTAAAGCACCGACACGAGACCTCGGTTTAACGCCCCATCTGAAAGACTGTTAATTTTATTAGGGTCAGATCTGGGGGATCGAAATCCCTGGATTTCCAGTCCAACGTGGTAACCATTGGACTACAGATCTGCCTAGTATAATGTTCGTCACACCTATATCCGCACTATCTTTACTACCCGTCACACCTATATCCGCACTATCTTTACTACCCGTCACACCTATATCCGCACTATCTTTACTACCCGTCACACCTATATCCGCACTATCTTTACTACCCGTCACACCTATATCCGCACTATCTTTACTACCTGTCACACCTATATCCGCACTATCTTTACTACCTGTCACACCTATATCCGCACTATCTTTACTACCACACCTATATCCGCACTATCTTTACTACCCGTCACACCTATATCCGCACTATCTTTACTACCTGTCACACCTATATCCGCACTATCTTTACTACCTGTCACACCTATATCCGCACTATCTTTACTACCCGTCACACCTATATCCGCACTATCTTTACTACCCGTCACACCTATATCCGCACTATCTTTACTACCTGTCACACCTATATCCGCACTATCTTTACTACCCGTCACACCTATATCCGCACTATCTTTACTACCTGTCACACCTATATCCGCACTATCTTTACTACCCATCACACCTGCGTTCAACAATACATGACAAGTTTAACAAGTTTAGTTTCAATATTCCATTTAGTTTAATAATATTTTATTTGCTCTATACATATATATAATCAACACATTCTACACAATTATTCATATATACAAGGAAATACAGGCAAAAATGGTTGGACAACAAGTTCTGACAACATTAGTTTAAGTCCTCCCCCTCAATATTCCATCAAGCCGATCAGGCCAATGAAGTTACATAGAACATGAATATGGCAAGACAAGTGCAATACATACATGCACATACAATATATAAGGCGGAGAATGTTCCTATAAGTAGCCTATTGCATATTATTAATACTTACAATTTCTAAGACACAGCTTACTAATGGTATATCTACACGTATGTCTTAAAACCAAACTTAATGATATATACAACAACAATACCTTTATTGCATTAAACATTCATACAATGTATATAGCAAGTACATGTAATGTAATACATGTAGGTAACGACATGGATTTACAAAAGAGCAAGCTGTTAATACACTCTCTGCGTATACTAATTTTAGTTTCTATATACATTTGCGAAATATATGTATTTTGCTAAATTTCTACCAATGGTTTTTGATTTTTGTGACATTAAATTAGTGAATTTATTAATAGTTGGCCATGTCTAGTAATAATGTTTTAAATATTTCTGTCTAAGATCTCTAAATTTCGGACATATAAGAAGGAAATGATATTCACTTTCTATCATGCCTGTATTGCAATATATACATATTCTTTGATTTCTGGGTATGTTTTGATATCTTCCACGTTCGATAGCTAAATCATGTATATATATGACATTTAATAGCTTTTGGAGGATAACAATCCTTGTAAAATAAATAATGTTTAAAGTAGGCATGGCAACTAATAGCGATTGAACTATGAGAACATTCGGTCGAATCTTTGGTAGTATTCTATCAAAAACTCAAAATCACGTAGACTCTTATAAAAACTTGCCAAACCTAATTTCTGTTTTACGCGTAAACGTCATCTTCTTCAAATGATTATTCAGATTGATATTGTACGAATATGTTAAATCCAATTGACATAGATTACATCTAGCAGTTTTCTTATTCTCAGAGCGATTCTAGCATTTCCAAACGTGAGACTGAGCGAGTGGCATGTTTGAGGACAATATAATATTTTCCCCGTATATTCGAATACTGGAACAGTATTCGGATATTCGGATTTTTGAGCGCATATTCGAATAGTCATTGTCATTCCTAGTTTAAAGCAATACTCTTAATTCAGCATTGCCTCTTCGCTCTCCAATATAGATAATTAACATTACAAGAACCAGTTCGCGCTAAAGGAAATTGGTATAGCCTGTTCCTTAGATACACTTAGTTTCTGTTTTGTTCTGCAGTGTACATGACATAGCGTCTGCTAATGCTTACGGACCATACTGTTAAGTGACCTTGCATATCCTCGTCTCATTTGTTATGTATTCCTAACTCAGACTTTGAATTAATTGCCACACACGTGCCCAACTTCTCTGCTGGTTCGTGTGACGTGGATATGTGAAGATTCCTATGACGTGGATACGTGAAGAAGATTCGTGTGACGTGGATACATGAAGACTATTCGTGTGACGTGGATACGTGAAGAAGATTCGTGTGACATAGATACATGAAGAAGATTCGTGTGACGTGAATATGATTCGTGTGACGTGGATACGTGCAGAAGATTCGTGTGGCGTGGATACATAAAGAAGATTCGTGTGACGTGGGTACGTGGGTACTTGAAGAAGATTGGTGTGAGCTGGATACATGAAGAAGATTCGTGTGACGTGGATACTTGAAGAAGATTGGTGTGAGCTGGATACATGAAGAAGATTCGTGTGACGTGGATACATGAAGAAGATTCGTGTGACGTGGATACATGAAGAAGATTCGTGTGACGTGGATACATGAAGAAGATTCGTGTGACGTGGATACATGAAGAAGATTCGTGTGACGTGGATACATGAAGAAGATTCGTGTGAGCTGGATACATGAAGAAGATTCGTGTGAGCTGGATACATGAAGAAGATTCGTGTGAGCTGGATACATGAAGAAGATTCGTGTGACGTGAATACATAAAGAAGATTCGTGTGACGTGGATACATGAAGACGATTCGTGTGACGTGGGTACGTGGGTACTTGAAGAAGATTCGTGTGAGCTGGATACATGAAGAAGATTCGTGTGACGTGGATACATGAAGAAGATTCGTGTGACGTGGGTACATGAAGAAGATTCGTGTGAGCTGGATACATGAAGAAGATTCGTGTGAGCTGGATACATGAAGAAGATTCGTGTGACGTGGATACATAAAGAAGATTCGTGTGACGTGGATACATGAAGAAGATTCGTGTGACGTGGGTACATGAAGAAGATTCGTGTGACGTGGATACATGAAGAAGATTCGTGTGACGTGGATACATGAAGAAGATTCGTGTGACGTGGGTACGTGGATACATGAAGAAGATTCGTGTGACGTGGGTACGTGGATACATGAAGAAGATTCGTGTGAGCTGGATACATGAAGAAGATTCGTGTGACGTGGATACATGAAGAGGATTCGTGTGACGTGGATACATGAAGAAGATTCGTGGGAGCTGGATACATGAAGAAGATTCGTGTGACGTGGATACATGAAGAAGATTCGTGTGACGTGGATACATGAAGAAGATTCGTGTGACGTGGATACATGAAGAAGATTTGTGTGACGTGGGTACGTGGATACATGAAGAAGATTCGTGTGAGCTGGATACATGAAGAAGATTCGTGTGACGTGGATACATGAAGAAGATTCGTGTGAGCTGGATACATGAAGAAGATTCGTGTGACGTGGATACATGAAGAAGATTCGTGTGACGTGGATACATGGAGAAGATTCGTGTGACGTGGATACATGAAGAAGATTCGTGTGAGCTGGATACATGAAGACGATTCGTGTGACGTGGGTACGTGGATACATGAAGAAGATTCGTGTGACGTGGATACATGAAGAAGATTCGTGTGACGTGGGTACGTGGATACTTGAAGAAGATTCGTGTGAGCTGGATACATGAAGAAGATTCGTGTGAGCTGGATACATGAAGAAGATTCTTGTGACGTGGATACATGAAGAAGATTCGTGTGACGTGGATACATGAAGAAGATTCATGTGAGCTGGATACATGAAGAAGATTCGTGTGACGTGGATACATGAAGAAGATTCGTGTGAGCTGGATACATGAAGAAGATTCGTATGAGCTGGATACATGAAGAAAATCCAGATACACATGTGCAGATGATTCCTGAATCCGTTTCATTAAATGATGTATTTCTATGTTCCAGAAGGAATGTGGTATATAAGTATGTTGCCAGGGTTCTATGTTATTGTTAAACTGTGTGGCATTTAGTTACTAAAGGGTGCACTTTATATACATTCATTCAATGCTCTACGTGAGTGTTTATTATGCAAAATGCACGGTTCCCTCTGTGTGAATATTTGGCCGCTACTTCTGTCGCCAAATGAAAAATACGTGGAAACAATTTAAAAAACGTTGAGCCAACAAAGAGCCAGCTAACTATTTGAAGCCGAGTATTTGATAAATCATGTGCCCAAAAAATAATAAGTTGGCCAATTCGACAACATTTAGCCAGTATTTGTTTTTTGTTGGTCATAATTTGTGCCATTGGCGACCGTCAACGGAAACCCTGACTTTTCAATCGTCCTTCTATTACATATTTTTATCCTACCTTTATGCGCAATAATGGCCCAAAATCGGTCTGCCTAATAAACTTTGCTTTATTAGTCAGTGCCTAATAGATCTTGTGTGACGTCATAGCGCTACACGACTTCCTATGTTCACAGATGGTACGATACAACCCATGTTATGGCTGTTCGGTAGTCTTTCCTTTCTAAAATGTATCAAGATATGATTAATAGAATATTAGATTACTGTCTTATACATTTTAAATTATTAGGCTCGTGTCAGTAATAAATACAGGTCTCAGCAGCTGACCTAATAAATGAAAGACAGTAACCTAATATTCTCTCTCCCTCTCTCTCTCTCTCTCTATATATATATATATAGACTATATAAATAGTTATTCTTGTTATATCTAGGTCGTACAACTGGTACAAACAACTTCTGAATGTGCATCAGGGTCGTGTGAACATAAATGCACGGAGAACTGTGAGCACACATCAGGTATGTGTCCTTTGGCTACAGGTCGCTGACCTATATATACCACTGTAACCTATCACTACTGATGGTCACGGGTTCGAGCATCGCTCAGACCATGACTCTTTATATGGAAAAGATGGCAGTTTCTTAAGAAGAGTGGTGCACCAAGTACAGGCCTGGCGTCTCTAGCGTCTGATTGGTTCACTGGAGCTTAAACATCAGAACCAACCAATCAAATCATTTGCGCTCGAGTTTGAGATCTGAGAAAAGTTTTATAACCTTGGAGCCTGGCTAACCACTGGAGCCTGCTCAGGAGCGGTGTTAGATAAACTGCCTCCGGCTATTTAGCCCAACATGATGCTGACGAAGGCATAACATCCGAACAAACCAAAATATAGAGGGCATGCGCACAAAAGGTAGTTATATTTTAACCATATTACGATTTATCACATAAGTGTGATTGAATTCAATTCCATACATCCATCATAGATTTTATTGTAATCGTTGTAGACCTACACACATTTAATAACACCTGGAATGATTCTGATTGATAGAGAGAGAGCAATCCTCATAACTTGTAAATAAAACGTTAAATTATGCATATTTCTAGGTGAATGTGTAGATGACGTTAACGATCAGACAAACGACGAGTTTACATGTGTCTCGACGTAATTATAATGCTGTTTAAACACATAAATATAACTCCTTGAGTAGTGACGTCATGGCAATATAGTGACGTCATGCCACTTTTCGCTGACACTTGGTGCCAAAAGTAGCAACGTTATTTATTAAAACGCTCTATGGTAATGTGGTAAATCTGATCTTCCACTTCATACCATAGTTTATGAAACCCTTTTTGCATTTTTACTACCAACTTCGCCAAATAGCTCGCTTAATAGCAGCATTCTAAAACATTGCAACACTGAGGGTGAGGAGAAGTAAGGTTTGACCTAAAGTAGAAATTCATGTTCTTGAACTTCTACATATATTCCTTTAAATATTAACCATTTTCTTTTTCATATCCAAAACTATTGACTCACTAATACATTAAGTTCTGAATTCGTTAGTATATACCTAGAATAGTAGAATAGATTTCACGTATTTTCATTGTTATATATATTATTTTCCTGCCTATTGTATATCAATCAATTGATAGGGAGAAGAACTATATACGTTTTCTTTCGTTCTAATCCCTTTCAGTCTACTGCTGTTAAATTATATGTAAAATGTTCATTTCTTGATTACGTGTACAAATACTGAAATAAATAATGTTTAAACTAAAATAGAAGTGCACACGTCAAAAATCTATTTATAGACGTTAGCCGAAATTATCCATCTTTAGCATAAGTACAGTTTTTAAATATGCTTAGCAAGAAATAAAAATAATATTAAATAAAGGAAGGAATTTAATTAAAGAATTAAACCATTAAAATACATCTACTTTATAAACGTTCATTGACGTTTTATGTTTATTTGTCGTCGCTACCGGTTGCCCATATGAGCGATGCCTTGAAGAGATTAGTCATTTTAGATTGTTGATGGATTGTAGAGTTTTGGAGGATAGTGCAATGATACAGACAGAGACGTATTCCAGAATACAATGTACAGCACCTCGGTTTAATGTCCCATCTGAAACACTGTTAGTCTTATTAGGGTCAGACGGGGAAACGTTCATTTCTTTGTGCAATGGCTTTATAATAGCTAGATCTAGTTAGGGGGTATTTGGCAGAACTATATATTTCGATTATCTCATGCTACAACCGATTTTTTGCTAGGAGATTGCAATCTAAATCTCAATATTTCTACGCATCCATGATTGGGAATTCCAGACACAAATCCATCGAGAACAAATACAATACAATACAATAGGTTTATTGCATAAAACAGTATACACGTTTGTAGTAATTAAGTAAAAACAGGCAGTGACATGGAACTTTACAAAAGAGCACAATCACAAGTTCAAATATATGTGTAAAATATGCGTTAGTTTCGTTGCTTATTTGCAAAATATATATATTTGGAAAGAACAAAAGACTTGCATGACAAAAGATTAATAAAGTGCTGTGCAGTCGGCCAAGTATGGTAGTATCTTTTAATGAATTTGGATCTTAGGTTTGTGGGCAAATTAATATGAAATGATTACAAATATACGCCAAATTCATTGACACGTCTATTGATCTATTGTCAAGGAAATACATAGATGGTTATTCACTAGAAATTGAATTTGGTAGATATAATGAATGATATTGAAAGAAAAAACGATTTATGTAAACTATGTAACCAGATGACGGTTGAATCGGAGTATCACTGTTTGCTATGTTGTACCAGATACAGATGTTTAAGAACTAAATAACTTGGCCTTGTGTACAAAAATTCAATACTATCATGCCATCTAAGAATAAAATGGACTTGTTAAAGCAGCATTACATCGTATGAAATAAAAGATATTTGAAAAATTCAATGTTTACGTATGTGTAGCAATGCTGCTACACATTCTAACATTATACTTTGTATGCTTATGTTCATTTGGTAAACAGTGTTTTTTTGATAAAACAAACCCGAAACCGAAAGTAGGACTTTCCGAATCGATCGGTCACGCACTTGTTTACAACCGGAACGCATCGTCCGCATTTGTCCCACGTTGTCTTTTTTAATTAAATTACTTGATATGTTGATTCATACCTCTGTTAGCTAAGTCTTTTAGGGACATTTCTACATCCCCGCGAGGGGTTCGACATTAGAGGAAGATAGATAGATACTTTTCATGTTCAAAATATATACGTTGTTTTCTACATCCTCTGTATTTATATTTTACCCAAAACATCCTTTATTACGATGTAATGCTGCTTTAAGGTTCGTGAACTATATACAGCAGAATGGGCGAGCAATAGTAAACGTTTGTGCTACCAATCGTAACGTATACCTATCGGAAGCCTACTAATAAATAGTTCATACAGACGGATCTGTAGTCCAGTGGTAACACGCTGGACTGGTAATCCAGGGATCGCAGGTTCGATCCCCTGTCTGACCTAATACAATTAACAGTCTTTCAGATGGGACGTTAAACCGAGGTCTCGTGTCGGTGCTTTATACCGTGCACGTAAAAGAATCAGAGGAGACTCTGGAATGGGCCTCTGTCTGTATCATGTACTATCCTCCAACATCTAAGATGACTAATCTCTTCAGAAGGCGTCGCTCATATGGGCAACCGGTAGCGACGATAAATAAACGTAAAACACCAACTATTTCATCTGAGAACATACACCGTGAATCCCGTGCATGCTGTTATACAGGCACGTAATAGAAACACGGGATCTAAGGAATAAGTCTATCGTACTGTGCAACATGCTTACCACAAATGTAATTATTATTTAGTATTAGTATTATTTCCTCACATATAATATAATACTATTGGATTCAGGTGGTCAAGCTGTACACTTAGTCACCGGTGGAGGGTCCGCATCATCTTCAGGCAGAGGTGGTGCAGGCATGGGCGGCGGTGGTGGAGGCGGTGGTGCATCGATGCATGGTGGAGGGATGACCGGCGGAGGTGAGATAAGTACTTATATTACAGGATGCACTGTTGTACATAAGTGTGTGTAAATATTTTTGAGAATCGACATGCATATGTGTGCCCTATTGTTTACTTTGATTATAATATGGAACGTTGGCATCCAAGTAACCAATACATTAGTGTAATTGTCATTCAAATATTCCCGACATTGTGGTAAATAATGACGTTGGCATTCAAACACACTATTCATTAGTGTGACTGACATTCAAATATACCCGACATTGTGGTAAATAATGACGTTGTACACACACTTCATTTTTGTAATTAATTTCGCTGAAATTCCAATACACACTTGATTGTAGTAATTAATGAAGTTGCCATTCAAATATACACTTCATTGTGGTAATTAATGACGCTGACATTTAAATACACATTGAATGTAATAATTAATGACACTGACATTTAAATACACATTGAATGTAATAATGAATGACGCTGACATTTAAATACACATTGAATGTAATAATTAATGACGCTGACATTTAAATACACATTGAATGTAATAATTAATGACACTGACATTTAAATGCACATTGAATGTAGTAATTAATGATGCTGACATTTAAATGCACATTGAATGTAATAATTAATGACACTGACATTTAAATGCACATTGAATGTAGTAATTAATGACGCTGACATTTAAATACACATTGAATGTAGTAATTAATGACGCTGACATTTAAATACACATTGAATGTAATAATTAATGACACTGACATTTAAATGCACATTGAATGTAGTAATTAATGACGCTGACATTTAAATACACATTGAATGTAGTAATTAATGACGCTGACATTTAAATACACATTGAATGTAGTAATTAATGACACTGACATTTAAATGCACATTGAATGTAGTAATTAATGATGCTGACATTTAAATACACATTGAATGTAGTAATTAATGATGCTGACATTTAAATACACATTGAATGTAGTAATTAATGACGCTGACATTTAAATACAAATTGAATGTAATAATTAATGACGCTGATATTTAAATGCACCCTTGCGTGTGGTAATTAAAGACGGTGTTATTGAAATACAAAAATAGTTCTAATAGACGAGCCTAATAAATTAAACGTTATAAGGCAGTAACTTAATATTCTATTTATCCTATCTTCTGATAAAAAAGAAGTTTTATAGAGGAAAGATTACCGAATATTCATGAACTGGAGTTTATCACACAATCTGTAAACATATGACGTCATACACGCATCGTTGTGACGTCACGAAAGGTTTATTAGACACTGCCTAATAAAACAAAGATTATTAGGCAGGCCGTTTTTGACCAGTATTAAGCATGAAGTAGAATACATATAATTATTATGCATAGTGTTGCACATGTCGTTTGCATAAATGACATTTTATCGCATAACTTTGCTTGTATTCAGTGTAATACAGCCATCACATATTTGATTGTATGTCCACACGTGTAATACAACCTGGAAGGATTCTGATTGGTCGCGGCATGAGAACTTGCTGTTGACACATTTGATATATAGTTTCAAACTTTGCCTTCGTGCTTTCTTTGTTGAAAATCAATAAAATGTTAAATATGCACTAGTGTATTACAGTATTGTTATCAAAAACATTGTATCGATTTGTGCGTGGAATTGATTATCAGGGACTATTTACTACGGCGGATGCACCTTATTGATTTTCTTGTGATGTAATAAGGCGCAAAGTATACAGGTAAACATAAATGTTTCTTTTTCAACTTGATGGTTACTGTGGTAATATAATAAAAAAGGATCTTACAATCGCGATGATTTCATACCAGTACTAAACGCGCGAATAATAGCAAACTATGGTATGAAATCACCACGAGCGTGAGAGCCAGTCAGTTGTATAGTGTTACTGTGGAAGTCGTGTTAACGCAGTGGATGCGCGTTCGCCTCAGGTGCGAAAGGTCCGCAGTTCGAGCCCCGCTGGAGCCGTTACGATTGTGCCCTTAGGCAAGGCATTTACATTCATCGTTGCCTCTTCTCTCTCCCTCGTGGCGATGGATTCCATCAGGAATGAGGATCTCGAGAGTGATTAGTATAAGTTGAAATAACTTGTTTCGCAATAGAGCAAAAATAAATTTGTATATACATTGTATAGTGTTATATATGTCGTTAGTGTAAATGTAAACTGTATAGTGGAGTCTCCTTGGCTTCTGACTTCAAGTCACTTGACCCTGACTGTTGTAGCTTCGAATCCCAGTAAAGAATATATCTAACTGGGTTGCGATAGTCCGTGTGTGTTTACCTCCACGAACAATAGCTGGAGAATCGCCGTATGACCTGTTGGTACAACGCTATACCCTTAAAAAATAAATGTAGCATTGTATGTTGCAGGGCAACAGTGCCCAGCATTGCCACCAAACTGCCATGCCTGGTGCATCAAGTATGACGTAGCACACTGCAGAAGATGTGAATGCGGAGGTAAGTCTTAGATGTCTTATATCTATGTCCGATTAGCGCAGTGGTTAGCGCACTCGCTTCTCACTAATGCAACTCTGGTTCGATCCTCGGACCGGGATGTATGTGAGATGGCACGGTGGTAGCCAGATCGGTGTGCTTTCTCCGGGGTACTCCGTCTACCTCCCACAGGAATGACCACATTTAAACTTTCATCCGCGCCAACGAGAGTGATTAATATAAGTTGTTCAAGCTTGCTTCGCAATCGTTGTAAAATATATAAACATATCTTGACCCACAATGAATATTTAGGAAGCAAACCCGCACATTGTCCCGTTATTACTAAATTACCTATTGATGTAACGTTATACCACGTGCCAGTGTTTGATGAAGTTTTTTTTATATTAATATTTATTTTTAATTTAATAATATATAATGTCATTGTTTAATTAACTGCATTGCTGCAATTAAACAGGGTGACCAGAAATAGGCCTGGACATTAAATATGTTTTTGAACAATAATGTCCTTAAGAATTAAGAAACAGTAATAATTGACAGGTTAGAATTTCGTATTATGACAAAGTTTTTTCGTGACGTCATACCTTTGTACTTGCAGACCATTATTATTAATATCGGACTGCTGTCAAAAGGCCAGAATATTATATTAAATCCTACGCGTACATGTACGAAATTAACAATTGTAATTAGTAGGATCTTGCTATATATGTGTGTGTTTTAAGACAGACAGACAGACAGACAGACAGACAGACAGACATTTTTAAGTAAGATATAAACCTCAAACAGATCCAATATGTAAAATATTGGTACTGTCTTCGGCGCAACGCGCCTCACACAGTCCAACATTTTACATATTGAATCGTTTTTGGCTTAAATCCTATACATACTCAGTCCATAGTATGTATGGACAATGCATGAACAACTCAATTGTTCCATTAATATATCGATGTACACATAAAGCTATTCAGAAAAGACACCAGAATGGCACTTGTTTATTCTGTTAGTCCAGTGATACAATTAAGTAATTTTAAAAAACATTAAGAATTCCAAGAAATTGGTCGGAAAAGTCACCAGAATGGCACTGGTTTATTCTGTTAGTCCAGTGATACAATTAAGTAATTTTAAAAAACATTAAGAATTCCAAGAAATTGGTCAGAAAAGTCACCAGAATGGCACTGGTTTATTCTGTTAGTCCAGTGATACAATTAAGTAATTTTAAAAAACATTAAGAATTCCAAGAAATTGGTCGGAAAAGTCACCAGAATGGCACTGGTTTATTCTGTTAGTACAGTGATACAATTAAGTAATTTTAAAAAACATTAAGAATTCCAAGAAATTGGTCAGAAAAGTCACCAGAATGGCACTGGTTTATTCTGTTAGTCCAGTGATACAATTAAGTAATTTTAAAAAACATTAAGAATTCCAAGAAATTGGTCAGAAAAGTCACCAGAATGGCACTGGTTTATTCTGTTAGTCCAGTGATACAATTAAGTAATTTTAAAAAACATTAAGAATTCCAAGAAATATAATTATATATGACATCAGTCTTCTGCATATTTCACTTGCATGTATGAATAGTGTATACATATGCATTATGTCATTTCCAGGCAATGGAACTGGGCCATTCAAAGGATGAGTGACCACATGACGTCAAATTGTTCGAGGAAGAAATGTGCAACACTACCACTGTTGTTTTATAGTTATGTTATGTGTCAACCATTTACAAATAAAAATAAATTTGTAAACATACTTAAATGGTTCTAAAGGCTTAGTACAAACGTTGTTTTTCTTTTGTTTGTATGTTGGGGTTTAAAGTCGCAGTGTATGTCATATGGCAACTCCACAGCTTTTAAACTGCGACTTTAACCCACAACTTAGGTAATATGGCAACTCCCCAGCTTTTATGGGTGGAGGTGGGAGTTAAAGTCGCAGTGTATGTCATATGGCAACTCCCCAGCTTTAATGGGTGAAGTTTGGAGTTGTTAAAGTCGCCGTTTAGGTCATATGGCAACTCCCCAGCTTTAATGGGTGAAGTTGGGAGTTGTTAAAGTCGCCGTTTAGGTCATATGGCAAGTTGGGAGTTAAAGTCACAGCTTAGGTCATATGAAAACTCCCCAGCTTTTACGGGTGGAGTTGGAGAGTTAAAGTCACAGCTTAGGTCATATGAAAACTCCCCAGCTTTTACGGTGGAGTTGGGGGGGTTAAAATCACAGCTTAGGTCATATGGTAACTCCCCAGCTTTTGCGGGTGGAGTTGGAGAGTTAAAGTCACAGCTTAGGTCATATGAAAACTCCCCAGCTTTTATGGGTGGATTGGGGGGGTTAAAGTCACAGCTTAGGTCATATGTAACTCTCCAGCATTTACGGGTGGAGTTGGGGGGGGGGGGGTTAAAGTCACAGCTTAGGTCATATGGCAACTCTCCAGCTTTTATTTTTCAAACAGTGCACTATGGCATTTTCTCTGCCACTGGTTGAGTTTCGTATTCCTCCACGCTTGGATGTACTTTTGTATGTTAACTATTTTCTGACAAGCATGAACAGTTATGTTATATGTTATATTTCGGGTTTTACGCCTGCATCAGCGCCATTTTGGGCTATATCGCCGGCGGGCAGTTTACCTAACAACACCTTTCCTGGGCAGGCTCCAGCGGTTAACCAGTACTTGTGTGCACCAACCTCCGTAAGAAACTGCCAACTTTTTCATATAAATGAGACACGGCCTGAGCGGGGCTCGAACCCGTGACCATCAGTGATGATAGGTTACAGTGGTATACAAGTCAGCGACCTTAACCACTCGACCACGGAGGCGGACTGCATGAACAGTTAATTATAAACTAATATAATTCTAATGAATTTGTTTTGTCTGTAGGTTTTAAGTTTGGCAGCAAACAGAAATTTACTTGAAAATTATACCGGAACTACTTCTTATTACGGATGTTCACATAAACGTATGTGGTTGTGTAGTTGTGTATTGTAGAGCAATGAGGAGCAGTTAAATGAATTAAATTTGATAACAAATATTATATTAGCCCATATCATTGGAAATCATAAAAGAAAAAGATTTGTGTTTATTAGTGTAACGCCACTCGTGGAAATATAAACTTCGGTGATCACGCGATGAAATAAAATCCTATCTTACACTAATCAACACAAATACTGGTGGAAAGCACATTTTATTTCTCACAGCTTTATGCGTGAGGTTCCTAGCCGGGAAGTATTTGAGATGGCACGGTGGTCACAAGACTGGACAGGTTGATTGTCTCCGGGTACTACGGTTTCCTCCCACACGAAACACCAAGCATACGCTTTCATTGGGGCCAAAGAGAGAGAGATTAAGGTAAGTGGTTAAAGCTTGTTTCACAATCGTTGTTAAATAAATAAAGTTTATTCCTGACGGTGCTGGTATTAATGTGATTGTTTTGTAGACAATTATTTTGTGTGTTTTACGTTTATTTATCGTCGCTACCGGTTGACCATATGAGCGATGCCTCCTGAAGAGATTAGTCATTTTATATTTTTGGAGGATAGTGCAATGATACAGACAGAGACCCATTCCAGAGTCTCCTCTGGTTCTTTTACGTGCACGGTGTAAAGCACCGACACGAGACCTCGGTTTAATGTCCCATCTGAAAGACTGTTAATTCTATTAGGGTCAGATGGGGGATCGAACATGCGATCGCTGGGTTATCAATCCAGCGTGTTACCAGTGGACAACATATCCATCTGTAGACAAAACAAATGTATTCTTATTTATAGGCTGTGATTCCATATGCATGCGGTTATTCCGTGTACGGCACTGGTGCGTGTCGTCTCAGAGATTCGTAGCACAATTCTGCTAGCCTCATTGCTTGAATGGTTTCTGCCTTCGATATACGTAGCTCCTCCGTACCTAAATGCAAATAGTACTATTGTTATTACACTTGCCTTGTTGAACCCCTTCTAGTCTACTGCGTTTACATATCTGGGACTTTGACGATTGATTAAAGTTTTCGTTCGACATCAGAAATCGCACGCCTTTCTATGTCGGCGATAATGCTGTGCGGTGCACACATTTCAATGACGTTGTCAACAATACTGCACGGTGTACACCTTTCAATGACGTTGTCAATAATGCTGTGCGGTGCACACCTTTCTATGACGTTGTCAATAATGCTGTGCGATGCACACCTTTCTATGACGTTGTCAATAATGCTGCACGGTGCACACCCTTTCAATGACGTTGTCAACAATACTGCACGGTGCACACCTTTCAATGACGCTGTCAACAATACTGCACGGTGCACACCTTTCTATGCCGTTGTCAATAATACTGCACGGTGCACACCTTTCAATGACGCTGTCAACAATACTGCACGGTGCACACCTTTCTATTCCGTTGTCAATAATACTGCACGGTGTACACCCTTTCAATGACGTTGTCAACAATACTGCACGGTGCTCACCTTTCAATGACGTTGTCAACAATACTGCACGGTGCACACCTTTCTATTCCGTTGTCAATAATACTGCACGGTGTACACCTTTCAATGACGTTGTCAACAATATTGCACGGTGCATTAGTAGGGTCGCTATTCCATTAATTGAAACAAACAACGTAAATACAGGTCTAACACAACTTTTGGACCATTTATAGTAATGTATAGTCTTGAAATGCTCAGAAAATGCAATGTAATAAGGAATAAAATAATAATAAAATCCACCTAGGTTTCGTTTATTGGGGTATGCAAAACATTCGTGCCTTCGCCACCACCCCCCCCCACACATATTTTAAACAGCACTGATGTATTTCACACCCCAATAAAAAATATCGTTCCACGTAATAAATCTGAATTCCATCATGTGCAAAAATGTGGAGACTAGAGAATAGTGCAAGCACGAGGCAATCGGTAGTGAAGAATAATAAGCTAAGCGCATGCGCAGACACATACAACTAAACATTTACCTTGCACAACATTTAGAAAATGTTCGAGTTCATTCCTGTAAGCATCCTGGTACCTACTCACAAAATTTGCTTCCGTTTGCGGAAGTACTGTCCCCTGGTGACTGGAACTTAGCATGTGATTAACTCCCTTGTTTTCTACCGATAATTGCGCCTTATCACACAATACCTGATATGGTAATACAACACAAAACTGTAAGTGCGATTACTTTGACTGTGCTGTACACAGAGATACTCAAAGAATGTTTTGAATGTTAGATTTGTTCGTTTGTTTATTCTGGTTTCACGCCTGCATCAGCACAATTTTGGGCTATGTCGCCGGTGGGCAGTACCTAACAACACCTTTCCAGTGGTTAACCAGTACTTGGTGCACCAACATCCGTAAGAAACTGCCAACTTGTTCGCATAAATGAGACACGGCCTGAGCGGGGATCGAACCCGTGAGCATCGGTGATGATAGGTTACATTGGCATACAAGTCAGCGAGCGACCTTAACCACTCGATCACGGGGACGGACCAAGAATGCAATATAATATAGAATATAATGAAAATATATATATATACACATATATCTTCATTTTGGAAATGAATTCATAAACGTCTTCCAAAACTTGTGTTCAGAACCTTGTTACTGTGCGACATATGCAACTTCTGTGGAGCCCCCATGGTGTCCACCTTGAAACTGAGAGGATATGCGTTGGCTTAAGCAATATTCATCGCAAAATATAATTCACATATAACAATACATAGTTCCCACGGACTGTGAAAATACTGTACATAGTCTTGTGTGTGTTTTACGTTTATTTATCGTCACTAGCGGTTGCCCATATGAGCGCCGCCGCCTGAAGAGATTAGTAATTTTAGATATTTTGGAGGATAGTGCAATGATACAGAGAGAGACCCATTCCAGAGTCTCCTCTGGTTCTTTTACGTGCACGGTGTAAAGCACAGACACGAGACCTCGGTTTAACGTCCCATCTGAAAGACTGTTAATTTTATTAGGATCAGACGGGGGATCGAAGCACAACACTGATATGGTCTTATATTGGCCGCCATTTTGTTTGGCAAGATTTATAGATATAATTTCAGAATTTTCCTAGTAATTATTTAAATGCAATAAAATAATTAATTTTTGTTTGTTAATATAAAATGTGGTATCATTGTAAAGGTATTGCAATGCACTTTATAAATATCAATTTATTTTTTGACAATGATGTATGGATTATAATTTATAAGAACTTAACTTGCACCTATTTTTGAACTTCTATTTTTACAGTTGAAATATTAAATATACAGATGCATTATTATGTATTCGTTACTGATACGACATTTGTGAAATGATACAAAGCATATGTCCATTGAGAGCTTTCCAACAATGTATGAACCATGGAGATGGGATGGAAACAGATTATATTATGAAGAAAACAAAATTATGCTACTATACATTATATATACTATCTGGTCAACTTTGCCAAACAAAATGGCAGCTACAGTAGGAATGATGACGTCACATGAATACTATCCATATATACAACAACAATAACAACAACAACAACAACACTCATAATGCAATAATAAATGATCAAGTAAGAAGCTAAAGGTAGTTTCTATAAACATTTCAGAGCCCATTGGTTTCTTTGTGCTATAGCTCTCGAGACCTCATTCATGGTGGAATCCATCGCCATGATGGAGAGAGAAGGCAAATTGAATGCAAATTTAATTGTATAGCGATTCATTTAATTTTGTAAAAACTTGTTTCGCAAAACGAACTAAAGTTATCACTATAGTAAAGTTGCATATAAATGTAGTCAAATATATATCGATTATCAACACACTTGATCGTACCCAAATTGGGAACCAGCGAAAACTTCTCCACACATCACTTAATCATACTCAAATGGGAACCAGCGAACACGTATCCACACATCAGTTAATCATACCCAACGGGGAACCAGCGAAAACTTCTCCACACATCAGTTAACCATACCCAACGGGGGGGGGGGAACGAGCGAAAACTTCTCCACACATCAGTTAACCATACCCAACGGGGGGGGGGGAACGAGCGAAAACTTCTCCACACATCAGTTAACCATACCCAACGGGGGGATCCAGCGAACACTTCTCCACACATCACTTAATCATACCTGGGATTTCATGCTGCTTCCAATTCAGTAGTGGGGCAACCATCCCCTACGAAGCGGGTCCTCAGGTGGCGGATAGGGAACAGCCCTCAGATATGGGGGTTAGCTGTGAATCAAATAAGCAGTCCCGGACCATATGGCGGTGTACCTACCAGGACGGGGCAGGATAGCACATGGCAAAGCTACTCCTATTAAATACTCCACGTGTCCCACAACGGGTGCATCAGGCGAATATATGGACCGCCTTAAAAGTCATAGCCTAAGGGTGAGGTAACCCAAACAGAAACCTCGAATGCTGAAGCCGGAAGTACTGGGCCGCACGGCGCATTCTAATAAACCACGGTACTACGCATACACGCAAAATGAATTACAATGACTTAATCATACCCAACGGGGAACCAGCGAAAACTTCTCCACACATCACTTAATCATACCCAACGGGGAACCAGCGAAAACTTCTCCACGCATCACTTAATCATACCCAACGGGGAACCAGCGAAAACTTCTCCACACATCACTTAATCATACCCAACGGGGAACCAGCGAAAACTTCTCCACACATCATTTAATCATACCCAACGGGGAACCAGCGAATACTTATCCACACAACTACGACATCATGCTCGTATCAATTTTCTGGGAGCAGTCCAGTGGGTACCATCGACCACATTCCATGACAGCAACGGAACCATACTAGCCGCTATTCATTAGTCGTAGCCGAATACGCACTAAAGAAATATTGCCATGGAAACAACGGAAATATCCTCACCTATATACTTTGGTCGTAGTAAAAAGGGTACCAACGAAACATTTACATGGCAGAAATGGAACCAAGCTCTATTATCTGTAGTAGAAGATCGGGTATCAGCAAACACATTTCGCGATAGCCGACCTAGTGCTACTAGCACATTGTCTTAGCATCAATACAAACATAAACATAGTCACCATCAATACAAACATAGTCACCATCAACAAACATTCACCTCATCTTTATCTAGCCGACCTAGTGCTACTAGCACAATGTCTTAGCCATCAATACAAACATAGCTACCATCAATACAAACATAGTCACCATCAATACAAACATAGTCACCTCAAGTCTTTGATCGTAGCCGACCTAGTGCTACTAGCACAATGTCTTAGCATCAATACAAACATAGCTACCATCAATACAAACATAGTCACCATCAATACAAACATAGTCACCTCAAGTCTTTGATCGTAGCCGACCTAGTGCTACTAGCACAATGTCTTAGCATCAATACAAACATAGCTACCATCAATACAAACATAGTCACCATCAATACAAACATAGTCACCATCAATACAAACATAGTCACCTCAAGTCTGTGATCGTAGCCGACCTAGTGCTACTAGCACATTGTCTTAGCATCAATACAAACATAGTCACCACCAATACAAACATAGTCACCACCAATACAAACATAGTCACCTCAAGTCGTTGATCGTAGCCGACCTAGTGCTACTAACACATTGTCTTAGCATCAATACAAACATAGTCACCATCAATACAAACATAGTCACCATCAATACAAACATAGTCACCATCAATACAAACATAGTCACCATCAATACAAACATAGTCACCTCAAGTCGTTGATCGTAGCCGAACGGGCACCAGCGACCATTGTCCACCACTGCAACAGTACCATTCTCATATGTGATCACAACAACAACTTGATCTTTGTCACTGAACTCGTTTAGAGCGGGATTATGCGCGTGACCATCAGCATACACACTGACTGGTTTACTTCCGGCAATCCAGGACACCATGTCGAGGTCATGGATTGTGGAATCCTTGAATATACCGCCTGAAGTATGCATGGATAATGGTAATTATAAATCAAGAATCAACAACCGCTTGATAATTAATTGTAACACTCTCATATACATGTATAGGATATAAGCCGATATCGATCCAATATGTAAATTATTGGACTGTGTGAGGAGCTAAGCGCGATATACTTTACATATTGGATCCGTTTGAGGCTTGTATCATACTTAAAACATACATTGATATAACAATATGTTACTAATTATTATTGTTAATTCGTACATTTGCGCATAGGATTTAATATAATACTTTGGCCTTTTGAAAGCTGTCCAATATTAATAATAATAGACTGCTAACAAAGTATGACGTCACGACACTGTCTTAAAGTATGGAGTACTTCGTCTGAAGCATATTAAGGAGAGACTGCTCTCCCAAATCAGAGATAGAAATACACCGCTTGAAGAATAAAGAGAGACTGCTCTCCTAAATCAGAGATAGAAATACACCGCTTGAAGAATAAAGAGAGACTGCTCTCCTAAATCTGTGATAGAAATACACCGCTTGAAGAATAAAGAGAGACTGCTCTCCTAAATCAGAGATAGAAATACACCGCTTGAAGAATAAAGAGAGACTGCTCTCCTAAATCAGAGATAGAAATACACTGCTTGAAGAATAAAGAGAGACTGCTCTCCTAAATCCGAGGTAGGACTATACTGCTTGAAGAATAAAGAGAGACTGATCTCCTAAATCAGAGATACAAATACACTGCTTGAAGAATAAGGAGAGACTGCTCTCCTAAATCAGAGATAGAAATATACCGCTTAAAGAATAAAGAGAGACTGATCTCCTAAATCAGAGATAGAAATACACCGCTTGAAGAATAAAGAGAGACTGATCTCCTAAATCCGAGATAGAAATATACTGCTTGAAGAATAAAGAGAGACTGCTCTCTTAAATCCGAGGTAGAAATATACCGCTTGAAGAATAAAGAGAGACTGCTCTCCTAAATCAGAGATAGAAATATACTGCTTGAAGAATAAAGAGAGACTGCTCTCTTAAATCCGAGGTAGAAATATACCGCTTGAAGAATAAAGAGAGACTGCTCTCCTAAATCCGAGATAGAAATATACCGCTTGAAGAATAAAGAGAGACTGCTCTCCTAAATCAGAGATAGAAATATACCGCTTGAAGAATAAAGAGAGACTGCTCTCTTAAATCCGAGGTAGAAATACACCGCTTGAAGAATAAAGAGAGACTGCTCTCTTAAATCCGAGGTAGAAATATACCGCTTGAAGAATAAAGAGAGACTGCTCTCCTAAATCCGAGGTAGAAATATACCGCTTGAAGAATAAAGAGAGACTGCTCTCTTAAATCCGAGGTAGAAATACACCGCTTGAAGAATAAAGAGAGACTGCTGTCCTAAGTCCGAGGTAGAAATATACCGCTTGAAGAATAAAGAGAGACTGCTCTCTTAAATCCGAGGTAGAAATACACCGCTTGAAGAATAAAGAGAGACTGCTGTCCTAAATCCGAGGTAGAAATATACCGCTTGAAGAATAAAGAGAGACTGCTCTCCTAAATCCGAGGTAGGAATATATCGCCTGAAGCATAGAGAGAGACTGATCTCATAAATCATAAAGTTAATCTAGGGTCGACTGGTGTATTCGGTGTCACCGTTATCACCACTGCCGTGAGTTCAATCCCTATCAATGTCAATTGATACAATAGTGATACATGTATATGAGCCGGTCACCAGTCTCATGCTGAGGTTGTAGAATTGAGTACTGTAAAGTAGTATAATTTCGTGAACACTTTATTTCGAGATTTTCACGATATGGAATATGTTCAATTAAGTTTTGATTCGCGTATCCGTGATTGATCGCTAATATTAAGGTGACTGTTTATGCATATCGCTTATAATTGTATTGACTTTCATTTTGATAAAATGTACATATTTATAGGGATTTATGTACATATTTACGGATTTATGTACATATTTATAGGGATTTATGAACATATTTATAGGGATTTATGTACATATTTATAGGGATTTATGAACATATTTATGGATTTATGTACATATTTATAGGGATTTATGTACATATTTATAGGGATTTATGTACATATTTATAGGGATTTATGAACATATTTATGGATTTATGTACATATTTATAGGGATTTATGTACATATTTATAGGGATTTATGTACATATTTATGGATTTATGTACATATTTATAGGGATTTATGTACATATTTATAGGGATTTATGTACATATTTACGGATTTATGAACATATTTATAGGGATTTATGAACATATTTATAGGGATTTATGAAAATATTTATAGGGATTTATGAACATATTTATAGGGATTTATAGGGATTTATGAACATATTTATGGATTTATGTACATATTTATAGGGATTTATGTACATATTTATAGGATTTATGAACATATTTATGGATTTATGTACATATTTATAGGGATTTATGTACATATTTATAGGGATTTATGAACATATTTATAGGGATTTATGAACATATTTATAGGGATTTATGAACATATTTATAGGGATTTATGTACATATTTATAGGGATTTATGAACATATTTATGGATTTATTTATAGGGATTTATGAACATATTTATAGGGATTTATGAACATATTTATAGGGATTTATGTACATATTTATAGGGATTTATGAACATATTTATAGGGATTTACGAACACATTTATAGGGATTTATGAACACATTTATGAACATATTTATAGGAATTTATGAACATATTTATAGGGATTTATGGACATATTTATAGGGATTTATGAACATATTTATAGGGATTTATGAACATATTTATAGGGTTTTATGTACATATTTATAGGGATTTATGTACATATTTATAGGGATTTATGAACATATTTATAGGGATTTATGTACATATTTATAGGGATTTATGAACATATTTATAGGGATTTATGAACATATTTATAGGGATTTATGAACAATTTATGAACATATTTATAGGGATTTATGAACATATTTATAGGGATTTATGTACATATTTATAGGGATTTATGAACATATTTATAGGGATTTATGAACATATTTATAGGGTTTATGTACATATTTATAGGGATTTATGTACATATTTATAGGGATTTATGTACATATTTATAGGGATTTATGTACATATTTATAGGGAGTTATGTACATATTTATAGGGATTTATGTACATATTTATAGGGATTTATGTACATATTTATAGGGATTTATGTACATATTTACGGATTTATGAACATATTTATGGATTTATGTACATATTTATAGGAATTTATGTACATATTTATAGGGATTTATGTACATATTTATAGGGAGTTATGTACATATTTATAGGGATTTATGTACATATTTATAGGGATTTATGTACATATTTATAGGGATTTATGAACATATTTATGGATTTATGTACATATTTATAGGGATTTATGTACATATTTATAGGGATTTATGTACATATTTATAGGGATTTATGAACATATTTATGGATTTATGTACATATTTATAGGGATTTATGTACATATTTATAGGGATTTATGTACATATTTATAGGGATTTATGTACATATTTATAGGGATTTATGTACATATTTAGGGATTTATGAACATATTTATAGGGATTTATGAACATATTTATAGGGATTTATGTACATATTTATAGGGATTTATGTACATATTTATAGGGATTTATGTACATATTTATAGGGATTTATGAACATATTTATAGGGATTTATGAACATATTTATAGGGATTTATGTACATATTTAGGGATTTATGTACATATTTATAGGGATTTATGTACATATTTATAGGGATTTATGTACATATTTATAGGGATTTATGTACATATTTATAGGGATTTATGTACATATTTATAGGGATTTATGTACATATTTATAGGGATTTATGTACATATTTACGGATTTATGAACACATTTATAGGGATTTATGTACATATTTACGGATTTATGAACATATTTATAGGGATTTATGTACATATTTATGGATTTATGTACATATTTATAGGGATTTATGAACATATTTATAGGGATTTATGTACATATTTATAGGGATTTATGTACATATTTATAGGGATTTATGTACATATTTATAGGGATTTATGTACATATTTATAGGGATTTATGAACATATTTATAGGGATTTATGAACACATTTATAGGGATTATGAACATATTTATAGGGATTTATGTACATATTTATAGGGATTTATGAACATATTTATGGATTTATGTACATATTTATAGGGATTTATGTACATATTTACGGATTTATTTACATATTTATAGGGATTTATGTACATATTTATAGGGAGTTATGAACATATTTATAGGGATTTATGAACATATTTACGGATTTATTTACATATTTATAGGGTTTTATGAACATATTTATAGGGATTTATGAACATATTTACGGATTTATGTACATATTTATAGGGATTTATGAACATATTTATAGGGATTTATGTACATATTTATAGGGATTTATGTACATATTTATAGGGATTTATGAACATATTTATAGGGATTTATGAACATATTTATAGGGATTTATGTACATATTTATAGGGATTTATGTACATATTTATAGGGATATATGTACATATTTATAGGGATTTATGTACATATTTACGGATTAGGTTTACAGTATTGTTCACGAGAATCATGAATTCGCGATCAACTTAGATCGCGAAAATTAGCGAAATAGAAATGCATGTGAATTAATAGTGTTCTACAGTGTTGGTTTCTACACCGGAAATGTATCCACCAAAACAGACTGATTTTGTACGATAAATGCTCCAGAGGGCCGCCCTGTACAGATATCATAGGGAGCAACAGATAGGCAATGTACCCTTTTACCTGAACTTCTCAGGTAGTCCACAGGAGGGAAAGGAAAATCACGACTTGTAGATTTCACGATGCGCACCGTTCCCACTGTACCGGATCTCACGTGTTTATATAATGAGTGAAAGCTGGGATCAAATCTTCTGAAAGAATAACAATAGTACGTTGAAATAGTCATAATATTCCTGCTTAACTCTTTCATAATGTTCCTGCTTAACTCGTTCATATTGTTCCTGCTAAACTCTTTCATAATGTTCCTGCTTAACTCGTTCATAATGTTCCTGCTAAACTCTTTCATAATGTTCCTGCTTAACTCGTTCATATTGTTCCTGCTTAACTATTTCATAATGTTCCTGCTTAACTCTTTCATAATATTCCTGCTAAACTCTTTCATAATGTTCCTGCTTAACTCGTTCATAATGTTCCTGCTTAACTCTTTCATAATGTTCCTGCTTAACTCGTTCATATTATTCCTGCTTAACTATTTCATAATGTTCCTGCTTAACTCTTTCATAATGTTCCTGCTTAACTCTTTCATAATGTTCCTGCTTAACTCGTTCATACTGTTCCTGCTTAACTCGTTCATAATGTTCCTGCTTAACTCTTTCATAATATTCCTGCTTAACACTTTCATAATGTTCCTGCTTAACTCGTTCATATTGTTCCTGCTTAACTCTTTCATAATGTTCCTGCTTAACTCTTTCATAATGTTCCTGCTAAACTATTTCATAATGTTCCTGCTTAACTCTTTCATAATGTTCCTGCTAAACTCTTTCATAATATTCCTGCTAAACTCTTTCATAATATTCCTGCTAAACTCTTTCATAATGTTCCTGCTAAACTCTTTCATAATGTTCCTGCTTAACTCTTTCATAATATTCCTGCTAAACTCTTTCATAATATTCCTGCTAAACTCTTCCATAATGTTCCTGCTTAACTCTTTCATAATGTTCCTGCTAGCCTGGTCAGACGGCACGTTCTGTTCTGTCTGATCGGGTTCTCTGCTTTTTGCAAAAGTCGGTTGTACGCGACATTGGCAGTGAAAGAGTTACATACTCAAGCATTTGAAGATATGCATACAATTGTACCTAAATATTGTGAAATATATTAAGTACTTTGCACACTTTATGTTTTACCATGGGCGTACCGGTATTCGGCCGGCTCAGGTTGTTCAGTGAATAGTCATTCTCTTTTACAGCATGTGAAATAATATTACTTACGCAAAGAAATCATGTCTGCATATAAATCAATTGTCTAAACCGAGATTGCATACTATTAGTAGCATATTTTAAAATAAAATACACTTAACACTCACATGTGATTTCAACTTGGTATCGAAAAAAGGGCCCTATTTTAGGCCGATCAATGAATATTCAGGTAACAAAAATAATGATTATAGTTGAGTTCAAAAATCTAATTAACATTGGTTATACATGTTACTTGCAACGGCGGGATAACATATTTTAAAATTAAATACATTTAACACTCACATGTGATTTCAACTTGGTATCGAAAAAAGGGCCCTATTTTAGGCCGATCAATGAATATTCAGGTAACAAAAATAATGATTATAGTCGAGTTCAAAAAATCTAATTAACATTGGTTATACATGTTACTTGCAACGGCGGGATAACATATTTTAAAATTAAATACACTTAACACTCACATGTGATTTCAACTTGGTATCGAAAAAAGGGCCTTATTTTAGGCCGATCAATGAATATTCATGTAATAAAAATAATTATAGTTATAATTAATAAAACCTAAACCCTAATTAACATTGGTAATAAGTGTCACTTGCAACGGCGGGAATCATGGTTACTCCTGAATATGAGGTAACGGCCGTGACATGGGTAGCATATGAAGGGTGGCACACCATACTGTCTTGTTGCTGGGTATTTTTCTGGCAAACCCAGGTCTCTGTCAGCCTGATATGCATTTATCAATGCATTTAGTAAATACAGACGACAGGTTGGAGTTGCAAAAAAAATGTAAATATCTTAGACAATAGTATTTTTGAAGAAATAATGTAAACTGTAGACTGTGTTATATGGCATTGACATCCTAAGCAGCCCACGAAATATCTCATTTTTACATCAAAACCACATATTTATTTATATTTACCTCTGTTTAAGGGGATTTTAGGGTACACATAAATTAGATTAATGAAAACATCAACATATACATATTTCGGAATAAAATGTGTACATGTACTAGATTGTTGTGATTTCTTTTCATATTGTGAACCCCTCAAATAAAGCACATGTGGTTGAGAGCGGTGACGTCATTCGCGTTCCGGAAGTAAACACAATCGCGGGAATAAAGAAAGATCCGACGATAGGATAGGAACGATAACAGGACGATTGATACGTTATGTTTTGAAGCTCTAAAGTTGAACCAACAGCTTAGATCATATGGCAACTCTCCAGTTATTATTGTTGGAGAACCCATGTGTATTTCAGACACGGACGTGCACCCGGGTAGAACCACCGGCCTTCCGCAAGGCAACTGGATAGCTTTCTCACAAGAGTTCGACACACACAGTGTGATTCAACAAAGTTGGGAGGGAGGTCAAGTGATTTAAAGTCAGCGAATGTAATAACTCAAACGTGCACCCGGGTAGAACCACCGGACTTCCACAGGCCAACTGGATAGCTTTCTCACAAGAGTTCGACACCCCCATTGTGATTCGACAAAGGTGTGGGGCAAATGATCTAATGGCAATGACCGTAAACACTCAGCCTCTGAGGCAGCCCACAATTATATTAAGAGTGTATGGCACAAGTATGAGATTTGAGATTTACCTGTTGAATGCACAAAGCAACGGTTTGCCTTTATTCTCCGCCAGGTTATAACATTCCACTGTCGATTCAACGGACGGTGTCAATGGTTTCTCACAAAATACAGATTTGTCTGGAAATTTGAAACGTAATCACTTTTGTGTGTGTCCGGAATACTGTCATATACAAGTACATATGAAAGTCGTGATAGCTCAGTGGTTGCGCGTTCGCTTCACGTGCGAAATGCCCGGAGTTCGAGCCCCGCTGGAGCCGTTACGATTGTGTCCTTAGGCAAGGCATTTAAAAAATTCCACATGCCTCTTCTCTCTCCCTCGTGGCGATGGATTCCATCAGGAATGAGGTCTCGAGAGTGATTAGTATAAGTTATAAGAACTTGTTTCGCAATCGAGCTAAAATAAATTTGTATAAACTAAGTACATTTATAATTGGCACGCTAGCATGATGGCAATGGCTTGCCAGGAAACATATGCATGTTTGTATATAATAATTCCATGTAATGAGAGACATCGGTCAGTTACTGCCCCTGAATACTCTCTAAGAGTGTGTAGGTCCTCTTAAGTTGTTTCCTCTGTTTTTATCGTTGTTTTCTTTGCAAAACATGCTATCTATTTTCTTCCACTTTGTCGTTTTATAATTATTATGTTACTATTTCTCGACAGATACCCTACAGTATATCCAAAGGGTAAAAATCTGTATCATTTGTTTATCAATTAATTAACATGCTTGGTATAAATCACATTTATCATAACGCAACATCTGGTTAGGGAACAACTGTAAAAACAAAGGATTCCAACTGAAAGGACCACTATACATTTAGGGATAAATCGCTATAGTCCGTTATTCGTACAAACCTGCATGGAATGAGTTGTGGATTAGAGATTGGTGTGTTCCTGTTGGTGATACAATCCGTTATTCGTACAAACCTGCATGGAGTGAGTTGAAAAACCAACAACCACACAAACCCAAAAAAAAACCAACAAAAAACCACAAGTGAGTTGAGGATTAGAGATTGGTGTGTTCCTTTTGGGGATAAAAAAACGTTATTCGTACAAACCTGCATGAAGTGAGTTGAGGATTAGAGATTGGTGTGTTCCTGTTGGGGATACAATCATTACTGCATCTACACTGAAACGTGAGACAAAACGCATCAACTTAAAGGTGTACACTCCGTATCTGCTATACCGTATAAAGAAACATACCCCATAATAATGTCAATACTAGGTATATATTTGCATATTTATTAAATTAAAGGTGTAAACTCCGTGTTCGTTTTGCAATGAGGTAAACCAGCGCATGATATTAATCATAAGCGTATATCTACTTATTTATGCATTTTACGTTTATTTATCGTCGCTATCTCTTGCCCATATGAGCGACGCCTCCTGAAGAGATTATAGTCATTTTAGATTGACGGAGGATAGTGCAATGATACAGACAGAGACCCATTCCAGAGTCCATGGGTTCGTTCTTTCACGTGTACTGTGTAAATCACCGACACGAGACCTCGGTTTAAAGTCACAACTGAAAGACTGTTAATTTTATTATGGTCAGACATGTGCACGTACATATATAGCTAAACGCTAAAACCCCCTGTCCGTGCGCGGGTATTTAGTCACGCATGAGTAAACAGGACAAGTGTTCACAATCGCATGGATTTATTGGATTATATTGACACTATATAACGGGAAAAGGATAACGATTGTAGATATATTTTGTAAGACAGTGATTAACTTATTATATAACTCGGTCAGTTGTCTGGCCCAGTAAATTATAAACTGCCCATGGGAAAGAAACAGAAATGTAGCTTAAAGCATCAGTGCAGGAAAGAGGACAAAAGGAAACGCAATAAAAGTAGTTCGTCCTCTAGCAACGATTTACCTGAAACGCCAATTAAACAGTTGCGACGAAATAGTCCAAGAACTGATAGTGTGCACGATAATTCCATATGTGTCAGTGACGTTTTGTGTGAAGTGAACTCTGTTCTATACGAGGCTGACGCCGAGACGTCAGTGTTTGAAGACAATACTGTAGCGGAATCCGAATCTGAAACCCACATAATGGCTGCAAACAACATGGCGGGAACACAAAGTGACAAAATTGATAAATTGTGCCGCACTATGGACACTGTGTTAAAAACAGTCTCTGACATTAAAACGAACCAAGACAATATGTCCGCCATGGTACAGAAGAAACTTGACATTATGAGGAAAGATATGATAGAGAATATTGACACTCGTGTGCGTGATTTCAAAGAAGACATAAATACGACATTACACGGCGAAAGGGAGCGCATGGATCAAGTAATGCAGATGCTGCAGTCAGTTCAAACGCGTCTCGGTGAGCTAGAGGAGAAAGACCGCGTTAAGACGCAAGACGAGTTTCCAGCCCTAATAGCAAGAACTCCAGTGGCCGCACAACGCACTGATGAGGACTATCTCAATGATCCAGAATTATGCATAATAGCAAGTGGTGTCCAATATCATGCTGAGGAAGATCTTAAGAAAAAGGTCAATGATATTGTAGAAATATTGGGCCCTCAAGTGTCAAGCAATGTGGAAATAACGGCAGTAAAACGCCTTAGAAATCGATTTGGAGATCTTAGGCCACCGCTTGTTAAAGTAAGTTTCCGGAACAGAGAAGAAAAAGTGCATGTGTTACGAAATAAAATGGCGCTAAAAGATATGGCAGACTATAAACGTGTGTACATTAAAAGCAGCAAATCACACGCGGAAAGACTGATTGAACTTAATGCCAGGGCATTAATTAGAAACATGCCACACGCACAACGGCAATATTTCAGAGTAGACGCAAACGGCCGTATTCGTGCACGTCAGGATCCGGAAATGGGGAATGCGCCTGCGCCACCCACTGGCGAACCGATGCATTAGGATGATACCCGTCCCAGTGAGCCCATCCGTGTCGCACACATTAACGTTTGTGGATGGACTTTGGAGAATCATGAACTCCGCATTAATATAGTGAAGTCGTTAAATGCAGATATTATTTCAGTAGTTGAAACTCATTTAGCAGGCCGAGATGTTCTTGAAGTTGAGGGCTATGTATGGTTTGGGCACAATAGGATCGATATTCATAAACATGCACCAAAACCTTCAGGCGGGGTCGGTGTTCTAGTTAATAAAACATTGTGTGATCAGTTTGATGTGAAAGTGATTGACAGACATTATGAAGGCATATTATCAATCTTACTTGTGCACAAATTAAGTGGGCATGATATTCTTGTATGTTCATGCTATTTACCACCGGAAAATTCGTCACGTGGCAGAGATGCTCAGGGTTTTTACGCGCACCCAGATTTACAGCAATTGTGACTCTGATACTATAATACTTTGTGCAGATTTTAACTCGAGAATCGGATCACTTTCAGATATGCTTCAAGAATGTGACGTCATGCCCAAGCGAACAGTATTAGATAAAAGTGTAAATCAACATGGACATGAACTTCTTGAATTCCTAAATGAGTCCAAGTTTTGCGTTTTAAATGGAAGATTTGATAGTAAACATGACAATTTCACATCAGTGTCTAGGAAAGGAAAAGCCGTTGTAGACTATATTTGCGTACCACACGACAATTTTCAATCATGTAAAAATTTCAAAGTATTATCCGCACAGTCGATTATAAATGACAATGGACTGCAGGCATTGTTGGGCGATCGATCACGCATACCTGACCATAGCGTACTATTATTTGACCTTGAAACAAACTATAGTTATATCCATGAACAAAGTAGTCTGCAAAATACACCAGTGAAACGTGAACCTAGACATAACCTACGGCGCATTCCCGTGGATTTCATGAATAGTGAAACATGCCGTCTAGCCTTTTTAAATGTGGTCACTAATATAGAACGATCCCGAGAAACACAACAAAATGTTGACTTGATCTATGACCAGCTGTGTGACGGAATTAGAAAAGAAATGAAAGACAATATTCCCGTGTACGGAAATTCCCGAGAAAGCTCACCCCGTCGTAGGGTTCGCAAGCCGTATTGGAACGATACAATGAACAATATGTGGAAAAGTATGCATACAAAAGAAAATGAATATTTAAACTGTCACATTAACAGGCACACTAGGATACGACTCAGAATGGAATATACCGCAGTGAGGGGTGTATTTGACAAAGAACTGAAAAGATGTGAACGATCCTACAGGCATTCAGAATGCATAGAAATAGAAGATATGACGACTAACAACCCGTCAGACTTTTGGCGTAAAATTAAAAGTTTAGGCCCGAGAAAAAACCGAGACATCCCGATTGAGATAGTAAATGACGATGGCTCAATATTAAGCGACGAGCAAAATGTTTTTGATCGTTGGAGATTAGATTTTGAAAATGTATACAATTGCAAGGAAAACAACGGCTTTGATGATGAACACTATAATCAAGCAAAAGTTCATAAACACTTAATAGAAATGAACATGTTGGACCCACTTTATGACAGCAACCTGGAACTAAACAGGAATATTACTCTCGAAGAAATCGTATATGTCGTTCAAAAATCAAAGAATAGATCTGCTTGTGGTTATGACGGAATCCCATATGATGTTCTTAAATACCCTATTGTTATAGATGCTCTGCACAAACTCTTTCAACTCATATTTGACTGTAGTCTCATACCATATGTTTGGAGAAGAGCGATTGTATGCCCTATACTGAAGGACACTAACACAGACCCACGTGTACCAATGCATTATCGTGGTATAAGCCTACTCAGTTGTATAAGCAAGCTTTATAGTGCATTTATCAACAAGAGACTTACAGCATACCTAGACCACGAGGAAATACTGACTGATACACAAAATGGATTTCGTTCAAACAGGTCTTGTGAAGATCATGTGTTTACCCTCAATAGCATTGTGCGAAATAATAAATCAGTGTATGCGGCATTCATCGATCTAAAGCGCTGTTTCGACTATATCGATAGAGACATGCTTCTCTATAAGCTATTGTTAAATAATGTTGATGGCAAAGTATACAACGCAATCAAGAACATATATGCCAATACAGTTTCTTGTATTCGAATTAACCAGAAAATGACACAGTGGTTCGATTGCACAACTGGTGTCCGTCAGGGATGTACGCTCTCGCCCACATTGTTCTCCATCTTCGCCAACGACGTAGCTATTGAGATAAATGACCTTGACCTAGGTGTGTCCATGGATGATGTTAAGATATCACTACTCATGTATGCAGACGATATAGTTTTAGTGTCAGATTCAGAAGACAATCTGCAAATTATGCTAGACAAGATAGAAAACTGGTGCAAGAAATGGAGAGTACTAATAAATACAAATAAATCGAAATGTGTACACTTCCGAAAGGGGCGAAAAGAAAGATCGACATATCAATTTAAGATCGGCAACAACGTGCTCGAAACAGTTACTTTATACAAATACCTTGGTGTTATCTTCCAGGAAAGAAGTGACTTTAATGCAAACTGTGATGCACTATCTAAAGCAGCAGGGCGCGCTTTAGGCAGTATCATCAGCAAGATTCATGGTCTAAAGGAATATGGATATAAAACATTTGATAAACTTTACCATGCATGCGTTGTACCCATTCTTGACTACTGCTCATCCGTCTGGGGTCTTAAACAGTATCAACAGTCTGACAATATACAGAATCGTGCCATGCGTTACTTTATGGGGGTACACAGATTTACACCAGTACTTGCATTGACCGGATACATGGGATGGATACCAGGATTATACCGGAGATGGTTATCAGCGCTACGCCTTTGGAATCGGCTTGTTCTGATGGATCAGAATAGGTTGACATTCAGAGTGTTTGAAACAGACTATAGAAAATGTACTAGTAATTGGTCTAACGATATGAAGTCACTTATGTATACATTGGGGTTAAATGATCAATTCGATAACAAAATGCCTGTTAACATTCCGCATGCTAAATCACTAATAAACCGTCATTATTCACGGATTTGGTCCCATGATGTGCAAAGAGTGTCTAAATTACGTACATACAGGCTAGTTAAATCTGAATTCAAAACCGAAGAATATCTACTTATAAACCTACTTAAAAATGAACGGTCATTACTTTCACAACTAAGAACTGGGATTCTCCCACTGCGTATAGAAACGGGACGGTACATTGGTGAAAGAGTGGATGAACGTATATGTAGACAATGTGATTCAGGAACTGTGGAATCAGAAATGCATTTTCTGTTTGACTGTAGCCTGTATAATGCGATACGACGAAAAGTGTTTGAAAGCCAACTGTCAGACAATGATTTTAACAATATGTCATTAGAGCAGAAACTGTTGTATTGTACAGAAAATTACCCTAGAAAACTAAGTAAATATGTGGTACAGGCCTATATGTTGAGAAGAAGAACTATTTATACATAAACATGACCATACAACACACAATTACACAGTGTGTCCTATTTCAATATGGAACATCATTATTTTGCAAAGGAAACGCTGTTTGCAGTTTATTTTTGCTTAATGTCCAACTGTTAACAAATCTTTCTCTCATTGATCATATTTAAACCATAATTGTTTGAAATCGTATATATATGTATGTTAGTTAAATGTCATTAACTGTAACTTTGTATATGAGGTGACTTATAGGCCCACTGGGTCGGGTGCAACATTTTGTATATGAGGTGACTTATAGGCCCACTGGGTCGGGTGCAACATTTTGTATATGAGGTGACTTATAGGCCCACTGGGTCGGGTGCAACATTTTGTATATGAGGTGACATATAGGCCCACTGGGTCGGGTGCAACATTTTGTATATGAGGTGACTTATAGGTCCACTGGGTCGGGTGCAACATTTTGTATATGAGGTGACTTATAGGCCCACTGGGTCGGGTGCAACATTTTGTATATGAGGTGACTTATAGGCCCACTGGGTCGGGTGCAACATTTTGTATATGAGGTGACTTATAGGCCCACTGGGTCGGGTGCAACATTTTGTATATGAGGTGACTTATAGGCCCACTGGGTCGGGTGCAACATTTTGTATATATTTGTTTGTTATTTATGTTTAATGCACATGTCACTATAATAAAATAATTTCTCTCTCTCTCTCTCTATATAGTATTTCCTGCATTGATGAGCTACTATTATGATCGTTACATAGTATCGTTCGCTGTATATATTATGCCCCCATATATTCCACGTAGTCATCACGAAATATTAATATATATTGAAACAATACTTGGTGTAAAATGTAATTTTAATAGGAATATTTGTTTTGGATTTGTAATTTTATTTTTCATAGAAAGTAAAATATACATGCATCTATTTCATTTATCAAGTTGCAGAATTTACATTTAAATTGTTCAGAAGATTAGGTTATCAACTTCTGCATTTCTAAGCACATTGTCAAAACTGTGAAAATGTATTTATCCAATGTTTGGCTTTAGCTAATTGGTAAGTTTTTGTTCCCCCTAAAAATGTGAAATTGTTTGTGCTAACAGATTAAGTAAAACCCATATTAAGTGACAACTGCCAGAAACTTGTTTATAAAACAAAGTATATGACTGATTACTTAATTTCCTATGTTTGTACAATTAGCCACTTAGGCTATGTTTGAAGATTATAAAGGCTTGTTGTACTTGTATATAAAGACGGTCACAGACGGATCTATAGCCCAGTGGTAACACGCTGGTCTTGTAATCCAGGGATCGCAGGTTCGATCACCGTCTGACCCTAATAAAATTAACAGTCTTTCAGATGGGACGTTAAACCGAGGTCTCGTGTCGGTGCTTTACACCGTGCACGTAAAAGAACCAGAGGAGACTGAAATGGGTCTCTCTCTGTATCATTACACTATCCTCCAAAGATCTAATATCTCCAGGAGGCGTCGCTCATATGGGCAACCGGTAGCGACGACAAATAAACGTAATAAATATATATATATATATATATATAAAGAAGGTGTTCACTATTTGAAAAAAGAAGGATAGATAAATTTGTATCTGGAATTCCAGTGGGAGGATATCCGAAATATGTGCGACTGTTATAAAACGTTATATGGATCTCCATAGTGGATGTTGCCATAGTGGATGTTGCCATAGTGGATGTTGCCATGGTTATTTATTTGAAACATTGGATATCCAGTGTTAAGAACTTGTACAAAATCATACCGTAAATAAAATGTATAAACACCAACAGAACCTGGTTATTAAGCTTCACAGTTTCCACTTTATACGACCATTTCCCCGAACCATTTCCCCGGAATAATATATATATGAAACAGCACGTGGTAACCTAGAGGACTATATTGTCGTCAATGTAGTTAGTGCTTAATATAAATCCAAAAAGTATATATCACAAGGATATTGTTTGGTGACATTACACAATAAATTGACATTATAAAAGTGCTTCGCAAGGATATGGCGTGGTGACATTACACAATACATTGACATTATAAAAGTGCTTTGCAAGGTTATTGCGTGGTGACATTACACAATAAATTTACATTATAAAAGTGCTTCGCAAGGATATGGCGTGGTGACATTACACAATACATTGACATTATAAAAGTGCTTTGCAAGGTTATTGCGTGGTGACATTACACAATACATTGACATTATAAAAGTGCTTCACAAGGTTATGGCGTGGTGACATTACACAATACATTGACATTATAAAAGTGCTTTGCAAGGTTATTGCGTGGTGACATTACACAATAGATTGACATTATAAAAGTGCTTCACAAGGTTATGGCGTGGTGACATTACACAATACATTGACATTATAAAAGTGCTTTGCAAGGTTATTGCGTGGTGACATTACACAATAGATTGACATTATAAAAGTGCTTCGCAAGGTTTTCAAGTTCGATCCCCCGTCTGACTCTAATAAAATTAACAGTCTTTCAGATGGGACGTTAAACCGAGGTCTTGTGTCGGTGTTTTACACCGTGCACGTAAAAGAACCAGAGGAGACTCTGGAATGGGTCTCTGTCTGTATCATTGCACTATCCTCCAAAATCTAATATGACTAAATCTCTTCAGGAGGCGTCGCTCATATGGGTAACCTGTAGCGACGATAAATAAACGTAACAAAATAATTTATGAGGTGTACATTTCGTACCCGAATGAAAATCAGAAAAGAACATCCAATGTTATAATTACAACAAATATTATACGAATTACAAAACATATTGTGTCTTACCGTTACTTACTATGTAGCAGCTTCCCCAATCATGACTGTTTTGTTACAACTATTCCTGTGTTGTTTCTATTCTCGAATAAAATATTGTTTAAACTAAGTTGTCTTTTTCATTCGTAAACAGTTCCAACCAGTGCATAAGCATTTACACTGTACACGTTACTATACTGTTGTAACTGTCTGCATGGCTGTTGTCTTATTCTTTTATTATGTAGCTTCTTATGTTCATCATATGTCTAATTTTAATGTTCGACTAAACAAGCATGTTCTGTTTTAGCATAGTGTGTCTAATTTAATTTTTGTTTTAAATTTCCCATAACTGTTTTACTCTTGTTATTCATATACTCAAGTGGTTATATAGTTGGTTATAAAAACTCATCAGAGCTTATGTTATTTGTGATATGTCTTGCCGACTCAAAATAAAAGTTATCTTATCTTAACTGACGCAGTCTGGCATTAATACTCACCTCCTTGGTTACGTAGTGAATAGAATACTGTTGATGTCCATTGCGTTATGAACGGCGATCACGTGGGCTGAATCAAGCAATCAGCATCACAACATTGCAAATCATGTGGGCTGAATCAAGCAATCAGCATCGCAACATTGCAAATCACGTGGGCTGAATCAAGCAATCAGCAACGCAACATTGCAAATCATGTGGGCTGAATCAAGCAATCAGCATCGCAACATTGCAAATCACGTGGGCTGAATCAAGCAATCAGCATCGCAACATTGCAAATCACGTGGGCTGAATCAAGCAATCAGCATCGCAATATTGCAAATCACGTGGGCTGAATCAAGCAATCAGCAACGCAACATTGCAAATCACGTGGGCTGAATCAAACAATCAGCATCGCAATATTGCAAATCACGTGGGCTGAATCAAGCAATCAGCAACGCATCATTGCAAAACGCTGTGCATGTAAGTACCAACGTATGGTCTCACTCTAGATATTATGTTTTCTATTGATGATTAAACTTATTTACTCTCGCCTCCGGCTAACCATGTGGGCGAGCGTGTGTTCTATTGAGAGAGCTAAGCTATATTTGTATTGTCAGACGTGACAATTAGCATGCTATGTCCACTGTGTATAGCTCGTGCAGATATAACTGATATGCATGTACCTGGCTGGAATGATATGACAATAAAGTCAGGTGTACGTACCTGGACTATCTCGTGTATCTGGCTGGAATGATTCTGGATTTGACAGCATTTACCTAGTAGAAACACAGTTTATTGACTATGCTAACAAATTAGCCGTATATAAAGACAATAAAGTCAGGTGTACGTACCTGGATTTATCTCGTGTATCTGGCTGCAATGATTCTGGATTTGACAGCATTTACCTTGTAGAAACACAGTTTATTGACTATGCTAACAAATTATCCGTATATAAAATCAAGTGTACGTACCTGTATCTGGCTGATTCGGATTTGACGCCATTACCCGGTTGAAACACAGTATATGTATTGCATATACATTGTAATGAAATGGCCGCATATGATGAAATCAAAGTCAAGCTCACGTACCTGGAATCGTCCAGAGCCCGGTACCCGTTATCCGGTGTTACACAGTGTGTATCGAGGCTATATGCTTCCTTCACTGTGTAGGCATCTTCTATATTTTCACAAACAATCCACCGCAAACACGCTCGAGGAGACATTATTAGATTTTTGACATGCTGCAACCCTGAAAATATGCACATGTATGAAATCATCACGATATAATTGATCTCTCTCTCTCATTCTCTGTTTCATTCTCTCTCTCATTCTCTCTCTCATTCTCATTCTCATTCTCTCTCTCTTTCTCTCTTTCATTCTCTCTCTCATTCTCTCTCTCAATCTCATTCTCTCTCTCTTTCTCTCTCTCTTTCATTCTCTCTTTCATTCTCTCTCTCATTCTCTCTCGCTCATTCTCTGTTTCATTCTCTCTCTCATTCTCTCTCTCATTCTCATTCTCATTCTCTCTCTCTTTCTCTCTTTCATTCTCTCTCTCATTCTCTCTCTCTCAATCTCATTCTCTCTCTCTTTCTCTCTCTCTTTCATTCTCTCTTTCATTCTCTCTCTCATTCTCTCTCTCTTTCTCTCTCTCATTCTCTCTTTCATTCTCTCTCTCATTCTCTCTCTCATTTTCTCTCTCATTCTCTCTCTTTCTCTCATTATCTCTCTCTCATTCTCTCTCACCTCTCTCTCTCTCTCTCATTCTCTCTCTCTCATCTCTCTCCTTTTCTCTCTCTCTCTCTCTCGCGCGCTCTCTCTCTCTCTCTCTCTCTCTCTCTCTCTCAAGTTCACCCTTTACTTCACTCATTCAATCTCCCTTCAAAACTTTTTCTCTCACGTAATTATATATGTATGAACACATACTTATGTCAAGCATAATGTATAGACATGTATGTAACCCAAACTATGTATAATCAATGCTTTTGTATTGTGTGTTTATATGTATAATTAAACGAAAATAACACGAATATTTAAAAAAAAAAAAAGGGGAAAAAGAAATCACCACGAGTGTAAGATCCTTTTTATCACATCACCAGCCCGAGGAGACATTACAATATTTTTTAACTGTTTAGTTTATACAAATTTATTTTAGCTCGATTGCGAAACAAGTTCTTTCAACTTATATTTAATCACTCTCGAGACCTCATTCCTGATGGAATCCATCGCCACGAGGGAGAGAGAAGAGGCAACGTGGAATTTAAATGCCTTGCCTAAGGGCACAATCGTAACGGCTCCAGCGGGGCTCGAACTCCGGACCTTTCGCACCTGAAGCGAACGCGCATCCACTGCGCTATCATGACTTCCACTTTTAACTGTTTAAAGATGCTGCTTTAAAGATGAGCACACCTTTTGCTTCTATGAATGTATTTGTCCTAATTGTATACATTTTCGCATGAGGGTTCCCAGCTAATGATATGCAGCTGACATGCGCACTCGAAGCTACGAGCATGCGCATTCACAGTGTTAGGCAGCTTTCGTCGCGAGAAAAGGCGTGTCTTACAGCTTACGCGGTTCCAAGGATGATCTATTTACCAGTTCCGGCGCAAGATAAGTTGCAAAGCTGGATTAAAACAGTTTAAATGCAATGCATACTACATTTTCCTTTGTGTCATTGAACAGAATAATTAATATAAATATAAGTAATGAATCGCGGGTTAATAGTTTCAATAATATAAAGACATTATTAAGGTGATAGAAATACAGAAAGTTGAAATTGAGATTGACTCGGAAGATAGTGAAAAGGATAGATGGAGGAACATGATGGATTCATTCGGATAGATCAATGGGAGGCGCAAGCATGCTACATTTAGTGAACAGATGCTCATGAAAAACGTCTGTGTTCCCGCCTAATCTACCACTTAAAGTAACAGCAGATTAATTAAGAAATAATAAGTATCAACCGTGGTATATCGCAGAATAACCCGATTTTGAAGTTCTTATGCGTAGAAATATATCACGAAGGCCGAAGGCCTGAGTGATATATTTCTACGCATAAGAACGACAAACGAGGGTTATTCTGCGATATACCACGGTTGATACTTATTAATTCGATTCTAACACGACTTACTTCTAATAATTTTAAAGAAGTATTTTCTTCAAACGCCGCTGCATTTGGCTTTCGAAATTTCCTCCCGCGAAAGGGGTGATGACGTTATTTTTTATGGAAAATATTAATCTAGTACATAAATGAACAAAAGTTGTAACTGATCAATAATGTTATTTATTTTGTCAAATAAAACTGTACAGAATAGTAACTGAAACGTTACGTAACAGAAAAACAAGACGGAGAAGAGATTATCTGATTCTAAAAATAGCTCACTTCCGTGAATTCCCACGGTATTTTTTTACAAACATCACGTGACTTTCATTCATAAAACTTTACACGCATTGTATAAATAGAATAGCCAAAACACGGTGCGCGCGCAGCATAGTTCAAGGTAGGTATATTGCAGAATAACCCGAGATCGATTTTACTCTACAAGTATGTATGTTATTAGCTGGGTCGTGTTACAATATTATTTAGCTATGCTACTATGTGGTGCATGCGTTACAGGACATGAATGAGGCCTCTAATATTGTAAAAAGTGAGTCGTGATAGCGCAGTGGATGCGCGTTCGCTTCAGATGCGAATGGTCTGGAGTTCGAGCTCCGCTGGAGCCGTTACGATTGTGCGCTTAGGCAAGGCATTTAAATTCCACATGCCTCTCTCCTTCGTTGCGATGGATTCCATCAGGAATGAGGTCTCGAGAGTGATTAATTGAAAGAACTTGGTTCGCAATCGAGCTAAAATAAATGTGTATAAACTAATATTGTAAAAAACATTTATCTGTAATCCTTAACAGTCTAATGTTCCTATCTATATGAAGTTGTACTTACCCATGCGACCGAGACCAAACACGGCAAAACCAACCTTTGAAACCATGGCTCGTGTACTCAAAAACCTAAAATATATACAAATCTTAGGACGCCTTGCACATATATTTAGATACCTAAAATGTACACAACAATAATAAACCATAGCTAATATATCCGCAAATATAAAACTATGAACCAATAGTAGAAAATAGTGGTCGCGTAGTCAGAATTCAAAGTATTTAAACAGAACCATCTTAGAAACCATGGATTATTGTGTAATCACAAAGCATGATACAGATATATATGTGTTTCAAACAAATATGCCCCTAATATGACATATCCACTGCTTGTGTGTTGTACGTTTGTTTAGCGTCGCACCGGTTGCCCATATGAGCGTTAGTCATTTTAGATTTTTGGAGGATAGTGCAATGATACAGACAAGAGACCCATTCCAGAGTATCCTCTGGTTCTTTTTTACGTGCACGATGTACAAGCACCGACACGAGACCTTGGTATAAAGTCCCCATCTGAAAGACTGTTAATTTTATTAGGGTCAGACGGGGGATCGAACCTGCGATCCCTGGATTACCAGTCCAGCGTGATACCACTGGACTACAGATCCGTCTGTACTTTTGTATTACTATAATCACCTTCCAGCTTGTGATAAAACCAGTGCTGTTCACGGTGATACGTGATACTAGTAGTGTCCAGCTTAGCGGAGATAGTGATAACACCAGTGCTGTTCACGGTGTTACGTGATACTAGTAGTGTTCGTGTGGAACACCAGTTGGTAACGGATTGTGACCTTATCGGGACCTTATCGGAGTTTTAAAACTTACAGATAAACAGCTATATGTTGTTAGATTACAATGAAATCATACTTTTCTGTCATGGCCCCGAGGTTATAAAACTTTCCTCAGATCTCAAACTCGATCTCAAACTCGAGCTCAAATGACCTGATTGGTTTATTCTGAATGTTACTGTCAGCTGAACCAATTAGACGCTTGAGAGTTTTTAGATTGGAGAAACGTTTTATAACCTCGTGGCATGGGCTCAATTTAGTTACTAATTCACTGAGTTGAAATGAATTTACGAACGAATATTAAGAATGTCTAAATTTAAATAATTCTCGTTTATATGCTGGTATTATACAATATTACTGTACAATAGTATTATATATACAATATTACTGTACAATATTATATATACAATATTACTGTACAATATTATATATACAATATTACTGTACAATATTATTATATATACAATATTACCGTACAATATTATATATACAATATTACTGTACAATATTATATATACAATATTACTGTACAATATTATATATACAATATTACTGTACAATATTATTATATATACAATATTACTGTACAATATTATTATTATATATACAATATTACTGTACAATATTATATATACAATATTACTGTACAATATTATATATACAATATTACTGTACAATCTGTACAATATTATATATACAATATTACTGTACACTATTATATATACAATATTACTGTACAATATTATATATACAATATTACTGTACAATATTATTATATATATACAATATTACTGTACAATATTATATATACAATATTACTGTACAATATTATTATTATATATACAATATTACTGTACAATATTATTATATATACAATATTACTGTACAATATTATATATACAATATTACTGTACAATATTATTATTATATATACAATATTACTGTACAATATTATATATACAATATTACTGTACAATATTATATTTACAATATTACTGTACAATCTGTACAATATTATATATACAATATTACTGTACAATATTATATATACAATATTACTGTACAATATTATATATACAATATTACTGTACAATCTGTACAATATTATATATACAATATTACTGTACACTATTATTATAGATACAAGTGTAAGTACGTACCTTCAAACTTCAATATACAAAGAGTCCTTATCTTTACACAAATATGCCCATAGTGCAGTTTATATATGCACTGTATTGAACACGTTCATTGTATGTACACTCACGCCGGACAACTGAGTCTAGTTGTACTACATACTATGTTCATTATGCATGCACTGTATTGAACACGTTCACCGTATGTACACTCACGCCGGACAACTGATTCTAGCTGTACTACATATGTTCATAGTCCATTCACTGTATTGAACACGTTCACCGTATGTACACTCATGTCGGACAACTGAGTCTAGCTGTACTACATATGTTCATAGTGCATTCACTGTATTGAACATGTTCATTGTATGTACACTCACGCCGGACAACTGAGTCTAGCTGTATTACATACTATGTTCATAGTGCATTCACTGTATTGAACACGTTCATTGTATGTACACTCACGCCGGGCAACTGAGTCTAGCTGTACTACATATGTTCATAGTGCATTCACTGTATTGAACACGTTCATTGTATGTACACTCACGCCGGGCAACTGATTCTAGCTGTACTACATAATATGTTCATAGTGCATTCACTGTATTGAACACGTTCATTGTATGTACACTCACGCCGGACAACTGATTCTAGCTGTACTACATATGTTCATAGTACATTCACTGTATTGAACACGTTCACTGTATGTACACTCATGCCGGACAACTGATTCTAGCGTACTACATAATATGTTCATAGTGCATTCACTGTATTGAACACGTTCATTGTATGTACACTCACGCCGGACAACTGATTCTAGCTGTACTACATAATATGTTCATAGTGCATTCACTGTATTGAACACGTTCATTGTATGTACACTCACGCCGGGCAACTGATTCTAGCTGTACTACATAATATGTTCATAGTGCATTCACTGTATTGAACACGTTCATTGTATGTACACTCACGCCGGACAACTGATTCTAGCTGTACTACATATGTTCATAGTACATTCACTGTATTGAACACGTTCACTGTATGTACACTCATGCCGGACAACTGATTCTAGCGTACTACATAATATGTTCATAGTGCATTCACTGTATTGAACACGTTCATTGTATGTACACTCACGCCGGACAACTGATTCTAGCTGTACTACATAATATGTTCATAGTGCATTCACTGTATTGAACACGTTCATTGTATGTACACCCACGCCGGACAACTGATTCTAGCTACACTACATAATATGTTCATAGTGCATTCACTGTATTGAACACGTTCATTGTATGTACACTCACGCCGTGCAACTGAGTCTAGTTGTACTACATAATATGTTCATAGTGCATTCACTGTATTGAACACGTTCATTGTATGTACACTCACGCCGGACAACTGATTCTAGCTACACTACATAATATGTTCATAGTGCGTTCACTGTATTGAACACGTTCATTGTATGTACACTCACGCCGGGCAACTGAGTCTAGTTGTACTACATAATATGTTCATAGTGCATTCACTGTATTGAACACGTTCATTGTATGTACACTCACGCCGGGCAACTGATTCTAGTTGTACTACATAATATGTTCATAGTGCATTCACTGTATTGAACACGTTCATTGTATGTACACTCACGCCGGACAACTGATTCTAGCTGTACTACATAATATGTTCATAGTGCATTCACTGTATTGAACACGTTCATTGTATGTACACTCACGCCGGGCAACTGATTCTAGCTGTACTACATAATATGTTCATAGTGCATTCACTGTATTGAACACGTTCATTGTATGTACACTCACGCCGGACAACTGATTCTAGCTGTACTACATATGTTCATAGTACATTCACTGTATTGAACACGTTCACTGTATGTACACTCATGTCGGACAACTGATTCTAGCGTACTACATAATATGTTCATAGTGCATTCACTGTATTGAACACGTTCATTGTATGTACACTCACGCCGGACAACTGATTCTAGTTGTACTACATAATATGTTCATAGTGCATTCACTGTATTGAACACGTTCATTGTATGTACACTCACGCCGGACAACTGATTCTAGCTACACTACATAATATGTTCATAGTGCGTTCACTGTATTGAACACGTTCATTGTATGTACACTCACGCCGGGCAACTGAGTCTAGTTGTACTACATAATATGTTCATAGTGCATTCACTGTATTGAACACGTTCATTGTATGTACACTCACGCCGGGCAACTGATTCTAGTTGTACTACATAATATGTTCATAGTGCATTCACTGTATTGAACACGTTCATTGTATGTACACTCACGCCGGGCAACTGATTCTAGCTGTACTACATAATATGTTCATAGTGCATTCACTGTATTGAACACGTTCATTGTATGTACACTCACGCCGGACAACTGATTCTAGCTGTACTACATATGTTCATAGTACATTCACTGTATTGAACACGTTCACTGTATGTACACTCATGCCGGACAACTGATTCTAGCGTACTACATAATATGTTCATAGTGCATTCACTGTATTGAACACGTTCATTGTATGTACACTCACGCCGGGCAACTGAGTCTAGTTGTACTACATAATATGTTCATAGTGCATTCACTGTATTGAACACGTTCATTGTATGTACACTCACGCCGGACAACTGATTCTAGCTACACTACATAATATGTTCATAGTGCGTTCACTGTATTGAACACGTTCATTGTATGTACACTCACGCCGGGCAACTGAGTCTAGTTGTACTACATAATATGTTCATAGTGCATTCACTGTATTGAACACGTTCATTGTATGTACACTCACGCCGGGCAACTGATTCTAGTTGTACTACATAATATGTTCATAGTGCATTCACTGTATTGAACACTTTCATTGTATGTACACTCACGCCGGGCAACTGATTCTAGTTGTACTACATAATATGTTCATAGTGCATTCACTGTATTGAACACGTTCATTGTATGTACACTCACGCCGGACAACTGATTCTAGCTGTACTACATAATATGTTCATAGTGCATTCACTGTATTGAACACGTTCATTGTATGTACACTCACGCCGGGCAACTGATTCTAGCTGTACTACATAATATGTTCATAGTGCATTCACTGTATTGAACACGTTCATTGTATGTACACTCACGCCGGACAACTGATTCTAGCTGTACTACATATGTTCATAGTACATTCACTGTATTGAACACGTTCACTGTAAGTACACTCATGTCGGACAACTGATTCTAGCGTACTACATAATATGTTCATAGTGCATTCACTGTATTGAACACGTTCATTGTATGTACACTCACGCCGGACAACTGATTCTAGCGTACTACATAATATGTTCATAGTGCATTCACTGTATTGAACACGTTCATTGTATGTACACTCACGCCGGACAACTGATTCTAGCTGTACTACATAATATGTTCATAGTGCATTCACTGTATTGAACACGATCATTGTATGTACACTCACGCCGGGCAACTGATTCTAGCTGTACTACATGATATGTTCATAGTCTATTCAATGTATTGAACATGTTCACTGTATGTACACTCACGCCGGGCAACTGATTCTAGCTGTACTACATAATATGTTCATAGTACATTCACTGTATTGAACACGTTCATTGTATGTACACTCACGCCGGACAACTGAGTCTAGCTGTACTACATAATATGTTCATAGTGCATTCACTGTATTGAACACGTTCACTGTATGTACACTCACGCCGGACAACTGAGTCTAGCTGTACTACATAATATGTTCATAGTGCATTCACTGTATTGAACACGTTCATTGTATGTACACTCACGCCGGGCAACTGATTCTAGTTGTACTACATACTATGTTCATAGTGCATTCACTGTATTGAACACGTTCATTGTATGTACACTCACGCCGGACAACTGATTCTAGCGTACTACATAATATGTTCATAGTGCATTCACTGTATTGAACACGTTCATTGTATGTACACTCACGCCGGGCAACTGATTCTAGCTGTACTACATGATATGTTCATAGTGCATTCAATGTATTGAACATGTTCACTGTATGTACACTCACGCCGGACAACTGATTCTAGCTGTACTACATACTATGTTCATAGTGCGTTCACTGTATTGAACACGTTCATTGTATGTACACTCACGCCGGGCAACTGAGTCTAGCTGTACTACATAATATGTTCATAGTGTATTCACTGTATTGAACACGTGCACTTTATGTACACTCACGCCGGACAACTGATTCTAGCGTACTACATAATTACAAAATAGTATGTGAGCGCATGCCAAACCAAAAGTGACGCTGATCATGTAGTTCGGAAGTTACATTGAACACGTGTACCGGAAGTTACATTGAACACGTTTACCGGAAGTGATTCCGGTTTGAGGCAAATATGCGTCTCATTCCTTATCGGATTACAGTCAAACCTGTCTTAAGCAGCCAGCCAAGGGAATCACAGAAAGTGGCTGCTTAACACAGGTGGCTGCTTAATAGAGGTCAATGGAAAAATAAAACAACATATTGGGAATTTGGAAACTGGCTGCTTAATACAGGTGGCTGCTTAATAGAGGTGACCACTAATACAGGTTTGACTGTATTCAATAAATTTAGCAGAAATAAATAAGACAATAAAAAGAAAAGCATGGATGTCTCCCTTCATTTTATAGCTATATAACACTCGTTCTGCTAGTACTCAGTTGCGCTGTCAGTCTTTTCATAGTTTATACACATTTAGGTTAGCTCGAGTGCGAGCTTCTTACAATGTATATTAATCACTCTCGATGCCTCATTCCTGATGGAATCCATCGCAACGAGGGAGAGAGAAGAGGCAATGTGGGATGCTTTGCCTATGGCACAATCGTAACGGCTCCAGCGGAGGCTCGAACTCCGGACATTTCGCACTTCAAACGAACGCGTTACCACAGCGCTATTACGACTTTTTTCATACGTTTTTCATTTAGTATATTTGAATAGTTCCTGAGTAACAAATACACGTAATTGTCCATAACATACAAATACATAGCATTTATATAGCGCAAAAATTATAAATTATTCTATTGCGCTTCACAATTACAGATGCAATCTTAAACATTACACATGACAATAATATATGGAAATATAAATACAAATGCATACATATATATATATATAACTAGGATTCTAGTAATTGGATAAGAACATATTATATCATAATATCTACACCATTACAGTATATAAGTGAGTTATTGGATTAGCGAGAAAGGTGGCAACGACAGACAGACAGACAGACAGACAGGCAGACAGACAGACAGACAGACAGACAGACAGACAGACAGACAGACAGACATACAGACAGACAGACAGACAGACAGACAGACAGACAGACAGACAGACAGACAGACAGACAGACAGACAGACAGACAGACAGACAGACAGACAGACAGACAGACAGACAGACAGACAGACAGACATAATATGTTATTGTCGTAAACCATACACAGTATCTTGACACATATGTACAGTATAACACATGATGTGATGATCAATCCACATAGCTTGATATACAAAAATAGTATACACAACAAAAGTTCTAATATCCCAAATTGCTCTTACCTTACCTTTAAACTACATTCATAATTGTCCTTTAAAAAATACATTAGTACAGTTACTGTAGTACCTTATATTATACCATTATACAGTATAATCATAGTATATCATAGTTGTATCTGTTAACGATTATTGGAGGACTTCCCGCCAACTATGCAGACCCAGGAGTTGAACAATCGCGACACGTAATGCAAAGTTCTACGTACATATTAAACCATTTCGTTAGAACCTATGGTTTAACGTTAAAGGACTAGGTGATACTAGAAAGAGAAATCAAATATTTGACTGGTTAAAACACAATAAATACTCAATTTGCTTATTACAAGAAATTCATTATAAGGAGAATAATCTTCAAAGCTGGAGAAAAGAATGGAGTGAAAATATCTTTCTTAGTGGAAATAGTTCCAATAGCATGGGTGTAGGGATTCTGCTGGATAGAAACTATGAGGTAATTGAATATAAAGAGTTATATGTTGGTAGACTACAATCGCTAAAGTTAAAGATAAATGGTTCTGATATATCTATTTTAAATATTTATGCACCTAATGTTGACGCTGTTCAGTTTTTTTAATTAATTGAAAATTATATTGCATAACACGATGATGAAACATTTATTATTGGGGGAGATTTCAATCGAGTAATTGATGTAAATAAAGATAAGAAAAATGGACGTGTAGACACTAACAAAAAAACAAGAGAAAAATTAAACCATATCATAGAAAACTACGAGCTAAGTGACATATGGCGCATCAAAAATCCCGACTCAAAGCAATACACGTGGCATTCAAATAACAGAGCCCCTATATTTTGCAGACTCGACTTTTTCCTAATTTCAAACAATATAGTTAACAGGATCTTAAACTGCAAAATATCAGCTGGACTTCGATCGGATCATTCAATAGTAATGATGAATATAGATTTAACTAAAAATCTAAGGGGCCGGGGATTTTACAAATTAAATAACTCTGTAATTCTAGATGAATCTTATCAAATAGAAATAAGGAAACAAATACAAGAAACTGTAGATTTTAACAAAGAAGCAAATCCAGTCACACTGTGGGAATTGATTAAGGGAACCATTAGAAATGTTAGTATAAAATATTGTAGTTTTAAAAAGAAAGGTGAACTTCAAGATGAAAAAGATTTAATAACATATATTAATGCATTAGAGCTGGACATTTCAGAAAACCCAGATGATAATGAAAAAAATGAATTATTAAGAGAAAATAGGAACAACTTGTAGAACGAAGGGCTTGATAGGAAAAATAACAGTACTAAAGACGTTTATTATGCCTAAATTGATTTACCCCTTAACAGTATTACATCACCCCCAGAATATGTAATAAGTGATATAACAAGAATATTTTATCGATTTTTATGGGATAATAAGCCAGAAAAAATAGCTAGAAGAACAATAAAGCTTGAATATGATAAAGGTGGCCTAAAAATGATTGATGTCAATGCCTCTTTAAATACCTTTAAGTGCAGTTGGGTTTACAGACTATTTGACGACAATAATATGGGTAGCTGGACAGATTATTATAAAAGAGAACTCGATAGATTTGGAGGAATATTAGTATTTGAATCTAACTTACAAGATATAGATGTTAAGAAAATGTTTAAAAATGACTTTATTCGTAACATTGTAACTAGCTGGACAAAGATACATTTTGAAATGGAACCTGAGAATATTCCAAAAGAAATTATCTGGAATAATTCGTTCATACAAGCAAATAACAAAATGTTTTTTAACAAAGAACTTTTTAACAGAGGTATAAAATTCATAGAACATATATATGATTTCAGACTTAAACGTTTCTATAACTTTATTGAATTAAGAGACCTATATAATATATCTGATGGAGCATTCTTAATATATAACAGTTTATTGAACAGTATTCCAAATGATTGGAAAATTAAATTGAACACCCAAGCTGCTAACAGCATTGAGCCCAAAACATGTTTTATTAATAATATGTTAAAAGTAAAGAAAAACAATAGATCTCTTTACCAGAAGTATCTTGAAAAATCTCCAGAAAATAGACAACAATACTGTAAGGCAGAACAAAAATGGAATACTCAATTTGATGATCTGAATTGGAGAAACATATATTTAGTTCCGTTTACATGTACATTAGATACACGGCTACGAATATTTCAATACAAATATTTAATGCGTATAATACCAACAAACAGGTACCTTCTAAAATGTAAAATTGCTCCATCTACTTTATGTGATTTTTGCAACATGCATGATGAAACTTTGGACCATTTGTTCTGGGATTGCCATGCCTGTCAACATTTTTGGTCAAGATTGCGATCGGTATTAAAAGACCATTTGACACACATTAAATTGTTTCTATAAAATACAATCGGTATAACACGTGACAATTATCTACACTATGCCAGTCTTGACACAGCTATACATTGTGTATAACGGACTGTGTGCTATCAATTGATGTCCTTTGAATAGTCAAATTCTGTGTGGTACATTGTTTGTAGTATTATACTACAGATGGTATACTAGACATAATCCTGTACTGTGTATATCTAGTGACCCACATTCATCTATTAAGTAGATATACGTAATAGTTACAACATGTGGCACATTCCACATAAAACTATTTAACACGTGACAATAGTATTGATCCTAGCGAAATTATGTAATAGTATTTATATATGACCGGTCTGACAAGAATAGTGACCTTTCAACTTCAGTTTATATTGTCGTTTATATTGTCGATAACGGTTACAGTAGTAAGTAGCGACTGAGTTATCTAATGTCGTATACAAAACCGGATAATCCATTAATTCATAGTGTCTGCTTACCGTTCCGTAGATGACCTGCTTGAATAACGAAATCATTCATAATATTTCACCAATTTGCTAAATTGTTAAGTTTGTGACTACACGTAGACGAAATTCCAAAGTGTCTCTTAACTATAATATACATCCATAATTATCAGAATATCACACACTCACTTGGTGAAGATATTTATCAATATTATGCACGTGGAATATGAGATCACGTGAATACTCTTCTCAGCTTTGCGTATTAAAATTATCAAATTAAGGGAGTTAATCAAAACCGGGCTAACTACTGAATTATCTCGCTTTATATGAATTACACACACATTAGTCTGAAGCATGCATGCATTGTGAGTATTAGTCCTTTATGATGTTGTAGACGGAGTGTTGGCTTCTTGAGTGTTGACGGCGGTTTGTGATGTAAGAGAGACAATAGTTGCAACTCCGTTATACCATAGACTGGTGTTTGCCGTTGTGGGTTCGATGTTCTGTCTGCGAGGTTCATTCAATTTAGAAAGGTCTATTATTGTTGTTAATATGTAAATATAATTGTATACATGAACTGTTTGTACTACTCGGGTGACCCTACCAATGTATATATATGTATATACATCCAACTTCTTCCAATATCTTTGTCATTGATTCTTGGAAATGTCCTACTGCTTACTAGTAGCCGAGATCCGAATAATCTTACATCTAAGCTATTTCATATATAATTGCTAATTGATAATGTCATATATTATACCAGTATTGGTATATTATCCTACTAGCTATGTAAAATGTCACAATATTTACCTCTCTTTTCTTATAAAGACCGCTTTATTAATACTTAAATAAAACGTTCAAATTTTCTCTATACAGTTGTAACGAAATCGTTATTACCATTTGCAGATTAATCATAAAGTGTTAGTGTTCACTATCATTACAATTTGTGAACACGTTATGTCTCAGTTTCCAGCATGGTGAATTAATAACTTCATTATAGGGTATGTTTTCTCCACCATTTGCACCAAGTTGTATCTTTCTTTTTGTGCTTTCATTGGTATCATTGCTGAAAATTATATCATTTATCAGTCTTACGTAACCACATGTTACACATCCAGTAATACGTATAGCTTTTTACCAGGATAACGTACTTTAGTTAGTTCCTTTTAGTTCGATTCTTAGTATATTTAGAGAAATGTTGTTTGTGAATGGTATGTTATTGTCAGTGTCCCATGTGTGCCCATCCTACGCCAGTCTCCCTCGTCCCCATTCTCAAGTTACTGTGACCACAGTCCAATACACGGTCTCATTCTTTGAATCTGTTTTACTGTACCCAAATGGGTAATGATTTGAGCTCATGGAGATCGAGTATTGGACTGTATCATATTATTAGAGGATAGCTAAATTATGCACTTTCTATACATATCCTTTAACTTCAATACTACATTTACTTAAGAAAATTGTTAGCAGACTTTATAAACTGTTTCTCGCATTGAATACGTTATTGTATACAAGTACCAACAATTTGACTTTTGCTACTATTGTTTTACTTATTACATGTGATATACACGTGTCTACACCAACATACTGTCTTTTATCAATGTATATCTACGAAACATTCGTTACAAACATTATTTGTACTTTATTAATTCTTTTGCTGTTAATACTGTCTGGTGATATAGAAAGAAATCCAGGGCCGGATATAAATCATAGTGACTGTTTTTCTATATTACATCAAAATATTAGAAGCATTAGACACAAGTTAAAATATATAGAGGACAATTTTCTTGATTTTGACGTTCTATGCTTTACCGAAACCCATCTCACGTTGGATCTTAATGACGTCGATATATATTTAGAAGGATTTGATAGAATGTTTAGAAAAGACAACACTGCCCATTCAGGGGGATTATTAATTTATACCTCGTCTCAATTAAGACCTAAACGAATTCTTGAACTAGAGAATATACTGGAAGAATCAATGTGGATTGAAATTAGAGACCGTTCTCAGACATACTTAATTTGTAATTTATATCGACCTCCAAATTCTACAGTTGATCTATGGGGTAAAATTAATGCTTGCCTAGAAAGAGCGTCCGAACTATCAAACAATATTGTTTTAGTCGGAGATATCAATGAGGATCAACTGAATTACAACAATAATAAACTAAAAGACATCCTACTACTAAACAACATGGTGAATATTATTAATGTACCTACGCGAGTAACAGAACATTCAAGAACTTTAATAGATCCAGTGGCAATTTCAAATAACATTACTTCATTACACTCCGGTACTTTTGAAACTCAAAATGCTATTAGTGATCATTTCGGTACATTTGCCTACATTAAAGTCGATTTTCAGTCGAAGGATCCTTATAAACGAAGGGTGTGGAATTATAAACGGGCTGATTTTGAGTCACTCAATAATATAATACGTGCAACTGATTGGTCGTTCATTTATTCCCATAATATAGATATTGCAACTTCACTATTTATTGATAAATTCTTAGACATAGTAAAGTCATGTATTCCCAACCAGTTTAGTTACAGTTCGCCCAAACGACAAACCATGGTATAATTCAGATATAAGGAAAACATCTAGACAACGCGACCGACATAAACTTACTGCAATACGAACCGGAAAATTGGGTGACTGGAATAGTTATAAAAAATTAAGAAATAAAGTAAATAATATGAAAAAGCACACTAAAGAATTATTTTTTAACAATATTGAATTTACACTATGTGATTTAAGCTCAACTAATCCGCGACAATATTGGAAAATAGTTAAAATGCTGGTAAAAGAAAACTCTGCAAATTGTGAAATGATTCCTCCATTGTTAACAAGTGATAATACGTATTCTCTTTCGGATTCAGATAAAGCCAATACTCTAAATGACTACTTTGCATCCATTTCAACAATAGACGATTCACAAATAGATCTGCCGATTTTTACTAAAAAAACAGATGCAACAATTAGAAATATAATAATTACTGAACAAGACATTACTGACGTTTTGTCAAATTTAATTGTAAATAAAGCCAGCGGGCCAGATGAAATTAGCCATCGTATGCTTAAAGAAACTTCTCGTACTATATGTCACCCATTAAGTATACTGTTTAATAGATCGATCCAGGAAGAGACATATCCAGCTATTTGGAAGAGTGCAAATGTCATGCCACTTTTCAAAAAGGGTACACGCGATATTCCATCTAACTATCGACCTATTTCATTAATTAGTTGTGTAGGGAAAGTAATGGAACGAGTTATGTTTAAATATTTATATAACTATTTACACGAGAATGAATTAATATATAAGAATCAATCTGGATTTTTGCCAGGACATTCTACAGTGTTTCAATTGATCGACATATATAACCAAATTTGCAAAGCTTTTGATGAGCGTAAATCAACTTGTATTGTATTCTGTGACATTAGTAAGGCATTTGATCGAGTTTGGCACAGAGGTCTCCTTTTTAAACTTCGACAGTATGGCGTATCTGGACACATAATCAACTGGTTATTTAGCTATCTAAACGAGCGGAAACAAAAGGTTTTTGTTGGATCAACTTTCTCAAACGAAAAATATCTTAATGCTGGAGTTCCACAAGGTTCGGTCTTGGGGCCCTTACTATTTTTAATATACGTCAATGACATTGCTGAATCTTTATTCAGTCTAACAAGATTATTTGCTGATGATAGTTCATTGGCGATGACTTCCAAAGATACAAATGTTATTGAGGCTACACTGAATCATGATCTAAACATATTATCAAAATGGTCTAAACAATGGCTAGTAAATTTTAATCCAACAAAAACAGAAGTCATGTTTCTTTCACTATGCACTGTTAATCGTCCGGTTTTATTGTTTGAGAACACGCAATTAAGTTTCGTGAATCATCACAAACATCTCGGAGTTACTCTTAGTGAGGACGGTACATGGCACAAACATATATCAAACATTACTAAGTCTGCTTCAAGAACATTAGGATCAATGAGAATGTTAAAATTTAAATTAAAACGCAATACCTTAAATCAGATATACATTTCCTATCTTCGACCCATTTTAGAATATGCCTCTATTGTTTGGGATAGCTGTACATCATATGAAAAGGAATCCTTAGAGAAAATTCAATACGAAGCTGCCAGAATTGTTACGGGGCTTACAAGATATGTCTCTATCAACAGACTACTTAACGAAATTGGCTGGGTTACACTTAATGACCGTAGAAAAATGCAAAGATTACTATTCGTCTATAAGCAAAAACAGGAAAACTTACCAAGCTATTTAACCGACTTATTTCCAACATCCGTTGAGGAAACAAACCCATATAGTTTAAGAAACAGTGCAGATTTTATTACTTTAGCAAGGCGTACTGAAATTTATTCGAAATCTATTATACCTTCATCAATAAAATTATGGAATGAACTTGATTCTGATACTCGTAATATAAATAACCTGTCGGCATTTAAAGGAAAGCTGAAAGAAATCTTCAAGCCACCAATAGTACCATCATTTTTTTAAATCCGGAGACCGCTGTCAACAGATATATCATGCTCGCATTAGAAATGCTTGTAGCAACCTGAATGCCGATTTGTTTAATAACCATTTACGCGATAACCCAAAATGCCCGTGTCAGCTCAATGAAAATGAGGATGCGGAACACTATATATTTCGTTGTCTATTTTATGTAAATCAAAGGCGCTTACTATTCATAAGCACACGTACACATCACCCTTTAAGCACAAGAAAACTACTGTTTGGTTTCGAAAGTTTAACGCACGAAAAAAATGAGTACATTTTCAAACAAGTTCAAACTTATATTAAATCAAAAAGGCGCTTTGAGCACAGACATACCTAACTATATTATAAAGTTATGCTGTTCTCTTGATACGATTTTTGCATGGGTGTGGCTGCGGGTTTGGCTGGTTGAGGGTATTGTACGGTGTGGCACTGGGAATGTGTAGTAGTTGCGAATTGCATTTCTTAATGCTTTCTTTCTTTTTTTGGTATTTTTTATCATATCCATTATTATCGCCTTAATTGTAATCTAAAATTTGTATCCTAATTGTAATGCTCTTATCCTATATTCAGTCTCTTTGTTAATTACAAACTAGTATGTTGGGGCGGGCCGAAACTAATGTTGTTAAAACTTGTGGCCCAACCCTTTTGCTTCTCCATATATAAACATACTGGTAATGATTGTACCATATATCTTATTTATTTCATCTGTAACATGTTTGTAAATTTGAGTTGTATTGTACATTGAATATAAAGAATGCAATAAAATATGATTAAACTAAACTACAAATAATATTAACATTAACATTTGCCGGCAAACAATATCTTTTGGGATTCCACAATCTAATTTGAAAGATACATTGATCAACTTTATTATTTTTCTAGCTAAATATTTCATTTTCAAATGCAAACTTGATAAAACTCCTCCTTCTTTTATGTTTTTTTAAAAATATTTGAAGACCAGAAGAGACATTGAATATCAAATAGCATTTATGAAACAAGATAAACCAACATAACCGTAAATGGGCCCATTTGAGCATATGAGTTACTCTTTCTTTTAATTTAAAGATTATTTATAATCATTTTATAAAACAGCGTTTGTATATATATCAGGGATTGTTTTCTTGTTTGAGTGTCTGTGTTCAACTGCTGAATACAGAGACTATTGAAAAATAATATATATGTATCCATTTTCCTCTTCCTTCTGTGGACATCTTATTAAGACTTTCTCTATTATATATATGTCTCTTTCAAATGCATGGCGCATATCAATGTACGATATCCAATAATATATGCATACATACTGTTTCTGAACATAGTAACTTTGAAAACATGTTATATTGATATTGTATTTTGAGATGCACTTGAGAAAATAAATGATAAAAATGAAAAATATAAAAAAAAGAACCTATGGTAGAATTGTGGAGACTGCGCTAGTTTGCAGAAGTGCATTGTGTTAATTATAACCACAATCTAAGCTATTTGATTAATTACAGAGTTTCTTAAAAGGAAAGTTTCAATTATGAACTTACATAGATTTCTTAAAATGTTTGCAATGTTCGATTTCATTAGATCAATAAATGTGTACATAATGGGTCGTCTGTGTGTGTGTTTTACGTTTATTTATCGTCGCTACCGGTTGCCCATATGAGCGACGCCTCCTGAAGAGATTAGTTATTTTAGATTTTTGGAGGATAGTGCATGATACAGACAGAGACCCATTCCAGAATCTCCCCTGGTTCTTTTACGTGCACGGTGTAAAGCACCGACACGAGACCTCGGTTTAACGTCCCATCTGAAAGACTGTTCATTTTATTAGGGTCAGACGGGGGATCGAACCTGCGATCCCTGGATTACCAGTCCAGCGTGTTACCACTGGACTACATATCCGTCTGTAAATTGGGTCGTCTAGAATAGTATGCTTTAACATAGGTGTAAAAACGTATCGTCAATCCGAGGCTCCAGTTATCTCGACTGACGTTCTACTAGAAATGGAAGGAAAGTGCACGTGAAACCAAATAAATCTCCACAGATTGCAACACGTGTACAGACGTTATTACGATCTAGAATATACACGAACGTACAACGTTCGAACATTGCGGAAGACCGGTACAATTGTAAAAGATGAATAGCCTACACATTTCCGGGAATCGTCAAGTTATTTGGCATGAAACAGAAAGTGGCAGGCCCAGTGCAGAGATAAATTGGAACTAAGTCCGAGTATAGGTACAGCTATGATCAATGTAGGGTTACATTATTAGGCCCAGTGCAGAGATAAATTGGAACTAAATCCGAGTATGAGTACAGTTATGTTCAATATAGGGTTATATTGTTAGGCCCAGTGCAGAGATATATTGGAACTAAGTCCGAGGAAGGGTACAGCTATGTTCAATGTAGAGTTACATTGTTAGGCCCAGTGCAGAGATAAATTGGAACTAAATCCGAGTAAGGGTACAGTTATGTTCAATATAGGGTTACATTATTAGACCCAGTGCAGAGATAAATTGGAACTAAATCCGAGTAAGGGTACATTTATGTTCAATATAGAGTTACATTGTATTGTTATATTTACTTATACTCCTGTACTCGATATTATTGCTAATATCTGACTCGTTAAATGTGATACAAGTATCTGCATTATAGCCGACGACGACCAATAGAATGCAGGAGAAAGTTAGATTGGGTCTACCGAATGTAATCCCAAGAAAACCGAATTCATAATGCATGGTGCATGCAACCAAACAGCCTCCATCGTATATATGATTAAACACCGGCGGTTCTAGTCCTGTGCACGGCCGTGCCTGCACTACTGTTCGGGGTGGCATCCGGTGTCTTCTCCCACCGTGTGGCCGTAGAACATAGTATGTTGATGCGACTTTAAACCCCCTATGTGTGTTTTACGTTTATGTATCGTCGCTACCGGTTACCCATATGAGCGACGCCTCCTGAAGAGATTAGTCATTTTAGATTTTGGAAGATAGTGCAATGATACAGACAGAGATCCATTCCAGAGTCTCCTCTGGTTCTTTTACGTGCACGGTGTAAAGCACCGACACGAGACCTCGGATTAACGTCCCATCTAAAAGACTGTGAATTTTATTAGGGTCGGACGGGGGATCGAACCTGCGATCCCTGGATTACCAGTCCAGCATGCTACCACTGGACTACAGACCCGTCCGCCTTAAACCACCTAACCAGATGTTGCGGTATATCAATGACTTCCTATACACAATGAGCGACATCAGTGAAGTTTCTATTACCTCCCTTGGCAGAACAAGTTCGAGTTAGCACGAAATGTATTGCACATTTCCTTATTGAAAAGGCCCATTTCCTGCATGCATACAGTGCTACTCAAAAAGATGTGTATTTGAACAGATCACTTTCAAGTGTGTTTGTTTTTTCGGGTTTTACGCCTGTGTCAGCACCATTTTGTGCTATATCGCAGGCGGCGTGCAGTTTAGCATACAACACCTTTCCTGGGGGGGGGGGGGCTCCAGATATTACCAAGAACTTGATGTACTGACCTCCGCAAGAAAACTCCCAACTTTTTCTTAGAAATGATACAATATCTGGGCGGGAGCTCGAACACGTGACCAGCAGTGATGATAGGTTACAAGTCAGCGACCTTAACGACTCGACCACCTAGGCGGACACATCTCTTTCATGTGTGTTTATTTGATTCCAGTTAATTTCAAATCGTAATTCATATTGCCGAAAGATGTAAAATATGAGCAAAATCACAATAACAGTTTCCTGCATGAATACGTTGATGCGTATAGAGAGTTTAAAGATCGAGTAAGTCTCTATGTAGATTTCACAGTAGGTGGTATGGAATACGTTGGTGCGTATAGAGACTAGGTGGTATGGAATACGTTGGTGCGTATAGAGACTAGGTGGTATGGAATACGTTGATGCGTATAGAGACTAGGTGGTATGGAATACTGTGATGCGTATAGAGACTAGGTGGTATGGAATACGTTGATGCGTATAGAGACTAGGTGGTATGGAATACGTTGATGCGTATAGAGACTAGGTGGTATGGAATACTGTGATGCGTATAGAGACTAGGTGGTATGGAATACGTTGGTGCGTATAGAGACTAGGTGGTATGGAATACGTTGATGCGTATAGAGACTAGGTGGTATGGAATACGTTGATGCGTATAGAGACTAGGTGGTATGGAATACGTTGATGCGTATAGAGACTAGGTGGTATGGAATACGTTGATGCGTATAGAGACTAGGTGGTATGGAATACGTTGATGCGTATAGAGACTAGGTGGTATGGAATACGTTGATGCGTATAGAGACTAGGTGGTATGGAATACGTTGATGCGTATAGAGACTAGGTGGTATGGAATACGTTGATGGCTATAGACACTAGGTGGTATGGAATACGTTGATGCGTATAGAGACTAGGTGGTATGGAATACGTTGATGCGTATAGAGACTAGGTGGTATGGAATACGTTGATGCCTATAGAGACTAGGTGGTATGGAATACGTTGATGCGTATAGAGACTAGGTGGTATGGAATACGTTGAAGTTTCCGAAGAAGTGTAGAATTCATGAAGCCGTTTTTGTAGATTCTATGTCTGCATGAATAAGTTGATGCGTACAGAGAGTTTAAAGATTGAGCAAGTCTCTATGTAGATTTCACAGTAGGTGGTATGGAATACGTTGAAGTTTCCGAAGAAGTGTAGAATTCATGAAACCGTTTTTGTAGATTCTATGTCTGCATGAATACGTTGATGCGTACAGAGAGTTTAAAGATTGAGTAAGTCTTTATGTAGATTTCACATTCATACGTAGGTGGTATGGAATACGTTGAAGTTTCCGAAGAAGTGTAGAATTCATGAAGCCGTTTTTGTAGATTCTATGTCTGCATGAATACGTTGATGCGTACAGAGAGTTTAAAGATTGAGCAAGTCTCTATGTAGATTTCACAGTAGGTGGTATGGAATACGTTGAAGTTTCCGAAGAATATGTAGAATTCATGAAGCCGTTTTTGTAGATTCTATATTCGTAGTAACGTTCTCCTATATGATGGCTTTCGTCAGTACACAGGGCTCGAGAGCAATTAAACTAATATTGCATGGCCTTTTTGCGGAATCGACCTGAAACAGATTTACGTCCAGCAATTTCAAGATTGAGTGAAATAATATTTACATATTTCACAGTATTTCACAGTCGTAGTGTCGGTAGTTTTTACAGCTAACAGAAACTAACTTGAAAATGATACCGGAACTGTTTCATATTACGGACGTTGACACTAACATAAGTGGTTGTGTCACGTGGTGACGCTATGCTGTATGAACAAGTTGATATATCGGGAAATATGAACCATCAACAAATATCTCTGTACTGGTTTCACATTCGTTTGGGACGTTCTCCTGTATGAATACGTTCATGCCTCCGAAGATTTGATGCATCAGTAAACGACTTATTGCAGAGTGTACATTCATATAGACGTTCTCCTGTAAGTATATGTTCATGCCTCCGAAGATTTGACGCATCAGTAAACGCCTTATTGCAGATTGTACATTCATATGGACGTTCTCCTGTATATATATGTTCATGCCTCCGAAGAACTGAAGCATAAGTAAACTTTGCATGCATATGGACGTTCTCCTGTGTGAGTACGTAAATGTCTCAGAAGACCTGACGACTCAGCAAACGCCTTATTACAGACCTTGCATGTAAATGGGCGTTCTCCTGCATGAATACGTCCATGCGCCAACAGACTTGAAGATTGAGTAAAATGCTTCTTGCAGAATTTACATTCGTTGAGAGGTTCACCAGTATGAATAAGCTGATGCCTGCGACGCAATGATGCATTAGAAAAGGTCTTATTGCAGTGCTTACATCCATAGGGACGTTCTCCTGTATGAATACGTTCATGCACCAGAAGACTTGAAGATAGAGAAAACACCTTCGTGCAGTGCTTACCTTCGTAGGGAAGTTCTCCTGTATGAATACGTACATGTGCGAGTAGAACTGAAGTATCACTAAACGCCTTATTGCAGATTGTACATTCATATGGACGTTCTCCTGTATGAATACGTTTATGTCTCTGAAGACTTGAATATTGAGTAAAATTATTCTTGCAGTGATCACATTTGTGGGTACGTCCTCCCGTATGAACACAGCCATGAATTCGAAGCACTGAAGCATCAGTAAATGACTTATTGCAGATGTTACAGCCATATAGACGTTCTCCTGTATGTATATGTTCATGCCTCCGAAGATGTGACGCACCAGTAAACGACTTATTGCAGCATGTACATTCATATAGACGTTCTCCTGTATGTATATGTTCTTGCTTACAACCATCAGTAAACGTCTTATTGCATACAGGGACAGACATACTGTTGACTATACACGTGCTATATATTGTAGCTCACAGCAAGGCAATCAGATAAGGGATATAGTTCGTAAGTGTTATGTCGCTGAAAGCTAAGGGCTTAGAGTGATGGCAAAAATATGCCATCTGATCAGAAATAACATGTACTTAAAGTGTGCACATGATGTCGTTAGTAAAAGGGAGATAACTATGCAAATGATTTCACATTTGAAAAGTGATCCGGTGTGTATTATGACGGTCACTATGGTGTGGTGTAGATACATGCTTAAATAATTATCTACCAATATTTAAATGAGTTGAAGTTAAACAGGAAGATGTAGTATCCACACACAATCAATCAAGTCCGTACTCTGTGTGTGCGTGCGTGCGTGTTTTACGTTTTTAATCGTCGCTACCGGTTGCCCATATTAGCGACGCCTCCTGAACACTGCTGAAGAGATTAGTCATTTTAGATCGTTCTAGGATAGTGCAATGATACAGACAGAGAACCATTCCAGAAGCTCCTCTGGTTCTTTTACGGACACGAAACCTCGGATTAAAGTCACATCTGAAAGACTGTTAATTTTATTAGATTCAGACGGGGGATCGAACCTGAACGGTACAGAATATATACAATCCACTATATATCGCATTCACATGTGAAGAGTGCACACTTAATAAGTACCATATGTGTGTATATATGGACAATTAAACAAACCAATACTAGGTATTGGAGGTGCTAGCTGACATTCTCAAGTTTGTATATCATTCCCAATACAAATTATTTGTAGAATTATAGAAACAAGTAATGCTACAGCAAATTCTTAAAGCGACATAACATCGCAAAAAAGCAAATAAAATGCATTTAGTCACGTATAAATGCATTGCTACTACAAAGTCATCCGAACACTAACATTGAATCAATACACAGTGTTTGTGTGATCTACACACTTTCAAAATTGAAAATACGATTTCATATAACGGTCATCCATGCTCCTGAATTGACGAGTGTTTGTCAATACTAAGCGCGAGATACTTTCGTTTAGAGATAATTTAACTTAAGATTAGTCTACAAATAAATATGCACAGGCACACACGTGAGATATATCGGTAAATATGTACCATAATTTGTGTTATTCAGGATACACGCGTTGTATTACGCATGGATGTCGACCCTATTTACATTATTTTGTATGTCAACAAACCGCGTATACGACGTTTGTTTATTTGTTGAAATACTCAGTTTTTGAGGCAAATATTTGGAAATAAATTATACCATATAATAGGAAATTACATTCTGTAGAACCTTGCGTTTTCACTGATGTAGTGTCGCTTTAACAATGAATATTAATTTAGCCTACAATCATATAGTATTATGAATTATTCAATGTAATTATTTTTTTGATGCAGAAATATTGGGATATTCATCTACATAGTTTCATTTGCAGGAACGTATCCAGAGACATGCTACCAGTTAACGTGCTATCCCCCCTCACCAAAGATGGAAACATTAAAAGCGAACTTATATTTATAATTCATAACACGTGTACCTTTATGGATACACTATTATGTCACGTACTATTGTATATGTATGCCGGGACCATGTGTACCTTTATGGTTACATTCTCGTGTATATGACCATTATGTCACGTACTATTGTATATGTATGCCGGGACCATGTGTACCTTTATGGTTACATTCTCGTGTATATGTCCATTATGTCACGGACTATTGTATATGTATGCCGGGACCATGTGTACCTTTATGGTTACATTCTCGTGTATATGACCATTATGTCACGGACTATTTTATATGTATGCCGGGACCATGTGTACCTTTATGATTACATTATCGTGTATATGTCCATTATGTCACGTACTATTGTATATGTATGCCGGGACCACGCGTACCTTTATGGTTACATTATCGTGTATATGTCCATTATGTCACGGACTATTGTATATGTATGCCGGGACCACGCGTACCTTTATGGTTACATTCTCGTGTATATGTCCATTATGTCACGTACTATTGTATATGTATGCCGGGACCACGCGTACCTTTATGGTTACATTCTCGTGTATATGTCCATTATGTCACGTACTATTGTATATGTATGCCATTATGTTAACCCCATCATTTACCCATACATGCTACATAACACACAATTACGGTCAACCGAACATTCCAAATATCTCAGAGTCACCATTAGTAAGAACATTAACTGGACCCAACACATCAATAATATCACCTCAAAAGCTAACAACACCCACCGCTTCATCAATAGGAATGTCAAAACACATCCCGCCCACAGATTGAATACTGTTCTACAGTTTGGAACCCCTGGCAGAAACACCTCGCCTACAAAATAGAAATGGTCCAAAGATCTGCAGCCAGATATATATTCAATGATTACAACTATACACATGGTATCCACCCTCAATTGGAAAACTTTAGAACATAGACGAAGACATGCCTCACTAATCATGTTTATCAAAGTAAGAAATTAACAAATGAACTAGTTTCTGTAGATCACCATTACCTTACACCCACACGAAACCATAACTATCTAATCCCACAGTCAAACACCCAATACCATGCCAACTCACCTTCCCCCCCCCCCCCAAGAACAATCAGGCTATGGAACAGTCTACCGACATATATACAATCCAGTCCCAGTCTGCCGACCTGTGTTAGAAGACTGGGCTCGAACTATCTCTAATCCTTGTACTGTCTGCTTGTAACTATAGCTGTGTAGATCCTTTTATCTTTTCAGATTAACTAACTGTTCTAGACTGCACCTGCCAATCATAATCATTACTAATTGTTCGGCAGTATGAAATTGAAAACTACATATTTTATTTAAGAATCAGCCATTTATCTGGTTCAAATAAGCCTGGTCGGAATCAGCCATGGTCGGAATCAGTCGTTGACCCACGAGTAGAAGAAAATTAGTTATGAAAATGGAGATATATAAACAGATAATTACCCAAGTAACTTCCTTTCAGCGACTAGTCTAATTACCTAAATGTTAACATTGTCCAATATGTGAGTACAAATGACGTATTTTAACTAAGGGAGATAAATTATCGTATGACAGCGAGACGCTTGTTGGTGACAATTGTTAAAATTTCATTTCTTGAGTGGTAAAATGACTAGCCGCTCAACAAAAAAAGGCTACGCTAAGGCTGGAATGTACATAGTAGGGGAGACCATTCCAATGCGGCATTGTTCGTGGGGGAAGGAGAGTCAATGTAGTACTGGGTTTCGGGACTGCGGACTTAAGTAGTTCAGGTTCCTTGTAGGTTGTTGTGGTCGACACATACTAAGTTAGTTCTATTTTTGTATAGATATATGACTGATGATTCATGTGTTTCCCAGAAACTTAATCATCTGTGTTACAATGCTTGCATAGTTATAATCATTGCAGATATAGCGTGCAGCTGATCTTTGCACTTTTCTTTTACTGACTTAGTTACCATCGGGGAGATTATATGAAGGCGGCCCGGCGGCTAGCTCAGTCGGGAGAGCGTTCACCATGTAAGCGAAAGGTCCCGGGTTGGCTGCACATTTTTCTCACCCTGTGACATTTGGCGCACAAAATGGTGCCGCGACTGGTTATATACTTCGAGATCATGTTCACCTTGTTCTCTATCCCTGGAAATTCGTGGAAGAATTCCAATTTGGTTGGGAAGTATGTCGCGGTACGGACTTAGTCACGATCAGGGAGATTATGTGTAAGCGGCCCGGCTAGCTCAGTCGGTAGAGCGTTCGCCCTGTAAGCGAAAGGTCCCGTGTTTTAGCACTGGGTTGGCTGCAACTTTTTTCTCAATCTGTGACAGTTTTCTTTGGTGAGTAATTGTCAGCACCTCACACTTACCAGGATTGAACTACGTGAACCAGTCTCGTTCCCACTGTTCTAGAGCAGTGGTGTGGCTTTGTAGGATGTGTGCATCGGAAGAGGGGTTTACAGTGAGATACTTAGTTTATACAAATTTATTTTAGCTCGATTGCGAAACAAGTTCTTTCAACTTATATAAATCGCTCTCGAGACCTCATTCCTGATGGAATCCATCGCCACGAGGGAGAGAAGAGGCAACGTGGAATTTAAATGCCTTGCCTAAGGACACAATCGTAACGGCTCCAGCGGGGCTCGAACTCCGGACCTTTCGCACCTGAAGCGAACGCGCATCCACTGCGCTATCACGACTTCCACAAGATACACTAGTGATATGCACCGCATATATACGTGTAACTATGATTACACTTAGGTGTCATGTTCCTATATACCGTGTCGTGAGATATCCCAAGACTTCCGAGGTCGTGAGATTTTGTGTGAAGTATGAGATAAGTCACCATGCGTTAAATATGTATGCCGACCTGGTTATATGTGCAGATCAGCTTACACATGAAACACATAATGCTTGCCAGTTCGAATCCGATCTATATGCTTTCGTCGTTTGAGCTGATATTCCTTGCGATTGTGTCATGTTTCCATGGTGTACATGTGTGTTTATTTGACTATTTTTATGCTTGTGTCTTCAATGAATCGTAATCCGGCGATGAATCTTGTACCTATATGTGAAATGTAGCGCATTGCATACATTTAATGCTAAGTCATATTCAGGTGCGAAAGGTCCGGAGTTCGAGCCCCGCTGGAGCCGTTACGATTGTGCCCTTAGGCAAGGCATTTAAATTCCACATTGCCTCTTCTCTCTCCCTCGTGGCGATGGATTCCATCAGGAATGAGGTCTCGAGAGTGATTAATATAAGTTGTAAGAACTTGTTTCGCAATCGAGCTCAAATAAATTTGTATAAACTAAGTCATATTGTTTAATTCGCAGGAGAACACATTGTAAATTGTCGTGATATGTCTCGCGTGTAGACCATCGGGATTCTGGGAATACGATCATTAATTGTATCTTTAAACTCATCGTGTAGTACATTTTCTGTCACGTCCACGCACATATAATGCGTATGTAGTCAATGCATGCATTATCTACCACATCAACGATTGACTAAAGGATGGCCAGCGCTGGTACAAGTGCTATACCGCACGATCTACATGGAGAGTCCAAGCAGAGTTGAGTGAAGCACTCCAGTGCTGAGTAGGAATTACATAAACACCCAACGCACGCTACCAACACAGTAGGGAAAGTCATTGCTCACCGGAACGTAACACTTGTGTCATCCGCAAACAGTCTTTCTTTACTCTTGATAGAGTTTGGCAGGTCACTAATATAGGCTAGGAAGAGGCAAGGTCCCAAAACAGAGCCTTGCGGGACCCCGGATTTAACAGGCAGTATATCTGAAGTGCAACAATCCACAACTACTCTATGGGATCGGCCCTTTAGGAATTACTTACTCCATTGTGAGCAGAGGGTGGACACCCGGCGCATTAAGTTTGTATATCAGTTTGTTGTGATCAACCTTGTCAAACGCTTTACTAAAATCCATAACAATAACATCAGTTTGTTTACCATTTTCGAGGTTGTCATATATCTCTTGTGTGAAGCTGATAAGCTGAGATTCACAAATATGCTTTGATCTGAAGACATGCTGTACCTGGCTTAGGAGGTCATTATTGTCGAAACGAATCATGATGTTGGAGACCAAAACATGCTCCAATAGTTTGGAGGCAATACAGGTGAGAGAAATTGGCCAGTAGTAACAGGTCATGGACGTTAGGCCTTTCTTATAGACAGGGGCAACAACTGCACATTTCCAATCTGATGGGACACTGCCTGAGTCTAGGGATACTTTAAAAATGGTTTTGAGAATGGGAGCAATCTCGCTGTGTATCTCTTTAATGAGTGCAGGAGACGTATCATAGCGAAATCACATGCACGTGTAAGTATATTTTATTTCTGATCACATTGTGCTTTCATCCAATAGTTCGAAAGAAACAATAGCGATAAACCTGGTGAGGCTTTGACAGTTAAACCTGGTGAGGCTTTGACAGTTAAACCTGGTGAGGCTTTGACAGTTAAACCTGGTGAGGCTTTGACAGTTAAACCTGGTGAGGCTTTGACAGTTAAACCTGGTGAGGCTTTGACAGTTAAACCTGGTGAGGCTTTGACAGTTAAACCTGGTGAGGCTTTGACAGTTAAACCTGGTGAGGCTTTGACAGTTAAACCTGGTGAGGCTTTGACAGTTAAACCTGGTGAGGCTTTGACAGTTAAACCTGGTGAGGCTTTGATAGTTAAACCTGGTGAGGCTTTGACAGTTAAACCTGGTGAGGCTTTGACAGTTAAACCTGGTGAGGCTTTGACAGTTAAACCTGGTGAGGCTTTGACAGTTAAACCTGGTGAGGCTTTGACAGTTAAACCTGTGAGGCTTTGACAGTTAAACCTGGTGAGGCTTTGACAGTTAAACCTGGTGAGGCTTTGACAGTTAAACCTGGTGAGGCTTTGACAGTTAAACCTGGTGAGGCTTTGACAGTTAAACCTGGTGAGGCTTTGATAGTTAAACCTGGTGAGGCTTTGATAGTTAAACCTGGTGAGGCTTTGACAGTTAAACCTGGTGAGGCTTTGACAGTTAAACCTGGTGAGGCTTTGACAGTTAAACCTGGTGAGGCTTTGACAGTTAAACCTGGTGACAGAGTGTTTGATTATGTCAAACAAATCATGATTTAAATCGCCTCCAAATAAGCACGATTTAAATAACAAAATAACTCAAAAGAAGCCACACTTGTTCTGTTTGAATAGTTAGTTCCCTCTGGAAAGTACGCTTGTTTGATGCTTCCGAAGGTCATGATTTTTACTATGCGTATTTGTGCATAGTTTCGTATTCAAAAGCTCATCTCATGAATAAATATATCGACGACAATCAATTTGCATATTTACATATATTTCATTCATAAGTGCGATCTCGTTCATGTGTGTACATTATGGTCCAAGTGAATACCAGATCAATAATATTGCTGCTGATATCTCATTATCATACACAAACACATAGGTGTGTGAAAGATCAAGTAAAGTACAATGTTCTAATTAGTTTATACACATTTATCTTAGCTTGATTGCCAAACAAGTTCTTACAACTTAATATTAATCACTCTCGAGACCTCATTCCCGATGGAATCCATCGCCACGAGGGAGAGAGAGAAGAAGAGACAAAGTACATGTATGTATATAATTTATACTTGACTATGTTTATTCAAAGAAATAAATATTGTTTAAGCAAATGTGGAATTTAAATGCCTTGCCTAAAGGCACAATCGTAACGGCTCCAGTGGTGCTCGAACTCCGCGCCTTTCGCACCTGAAGCGAACGCGCTACCATTGCGCTACCACTGCGCTATCACGACTTGCATGTTCTATTTTACGAATACATTGCCATTTCCGAAGAGGTGAAGCAGCTGACATCATTCGTGCAGATTTTACTTTCGTAGTAAAGTTCTAGTGAATGAAACCGCTCGTACTCACGAGGATGTTAACCGTTAACAACACCATTAACAAACACCATTACAAACACCTTTGTTCAGCAAACTAAACTATAGTTACACCAATAGTTACCACAACATACCATTTAGTGATGCACTTACCATACTTATTGCGACAAGTCAATTTTGCCAGTGTCACTTGTCCCGGGCAAGTCAGTTTGGAAAACAATTGTCGAGCCATGAATACGTTGATGTACAACAATATTGGAATATTGGGTAAAGGCCTTCTTGCAGATTTCACATTCGTGTGGACGTTCTCCTGTGTGAATACGAGATGATTCAGAAGTTTTGAAGTTTGGGTAAACGCCTTCTTGCAGATTTCACACTCATAGGGACGTTCTCCTGTATGAATACGTTCGTGCATCCGAAGATTTGAAGCAACAGTAAACGCCTTATTGCAGATCTTACATTCATAGGGACGTTCTCCTGTATGAATACGTTGGTGCATCCGCAGATTCGAAGAAACAGCAAACGCCTTATTGCATATTTCACACTCATAGGGACGTTCTCCAGTATGGATACGTTCGTGTATCCGAAGATTTGAAGCAACAGTAAACGTCTTATTGCATACATTACATACATAGGGACGTTCTCCAGTATGCATACGTTCATGGTTCCGAAGATGTGAAGAAACACGGAATGTCTTATTGCAGAGCTTACATTCATAAGGACGTTCTCCAGTATGAATACGTTCATGCTTGCGAAGATCTGTAGATTGTGTAAACGTCTTCTTACAGAAGGCACATTCATACGGACGCTCTCCTGTATGAATACGTTCATGCTTCCGAAGATCTGAAACATCAGTAAAAGTCTTCATGCAGATTGCACATTCATTAGGACGCTCTCCTGTATGGATACGCAGATGTCTCCGAAGAGCTGAAGATACAGTAAACTCCTTCGTGCATATTTTACATTCGTATGGACGTTCGTTTGTATACATACGTTGATGCTTCCGAAGTTCGGAAACTCTAGTAAAACCTTTCTTGCAGAATTCACATTCATATTGCCGTCCACGAATCCGTTCGGCAGACATGATTACTGGTGATGAAACAAGCGCGAGATTTATGTGCACGAATGTAGCTCACAGCAAGGTAATCTGAAAAAGATAAGAATCCATAAGGGTTATGTTGCTGGCAGTACCATATTCTGAATAAACAATTATCTAAATACCTCTATGAGAATGTCATTTGCTATCAACTACATGTACATCAAGTGTAACAATACAAGACTGAACACATTTCAGCTTAGTTATTTTATGTTATATTTTGGGTTTTACGCCTGCATCAGCACCATTTTCTGCTATATCGCCGGTGGGCAGTTTACTTAACAACACCTTTCCTGGGCAGGCTCCAGCGGTTAACCAGTACTTGGGTACACCAAACTCCGTAAGAAACTGCCAACTTTTTCATATAAATGAGGCACGGCTTGAGCGGAGCTCGAACCCGTGACCATCAGTGATGATAGGTTACAGTGGTATACAAGTCAGCGACCGTAACCACTCGACCACGGAGGCGGACATTCAGCTTAGTAAAATACACGTGCAACTCACTGTCATAACATCCACATGAATATGTTTTTATCGTACTTTCATGCGTAATGTGAAAAAGGTAGAATTCGTAAAGGATACGATGCTGGTAGTACCATATTCTACACAATTATCTAAATTAACTCAACCAAAATGACGTTTGGTATCAAACTACATGTGCATCAGTATTTTGTTAAAGGGTCATTGACATCAATGAGACGGAACACATTACAGCTTAGTAACATACACGTGTAACTCACTGTCATAACATACACACGAACATGTTTATCCTACCTTCATTCGCAATAATGGTCAAAACGACCTGCCTAATAAACTTTGCTTTATTAGTCAGTGCCTAATAAACGTTTTGTGACGTCATAACGCTACATGCAAGACGTCATATGTTAACAAATTTCAGATCATGACTATTCGGTAGTCTTTCCTCTCTAAATCTGCTTACGATAAATAGAATATTAGGTTACGTTCTTATAAATTTGAAATTATTCTGATCTTTGTACAATTCATTCGAACTCGCTGAATAAATTACAATTTATAAGACAGTAACCAAATATTCTCTACAGAGTTGTGACGTATGCATGCCACGTTTGTTTATTAGTTGAAACACGAGCTTAGGTCATATGGCGATTTCCAGCTAGTATTGGTGGAGGAAGGCATTTTTGTTTATACTTTATTTATTTTACAACGATTGCGAAGCAAACAACTTATATTAATCACTCTCGTTGGCTCGGATGAAAGCGTATATGTGGTCATTAATGTGGGAGGAAACCGGAGTACCCGGAGAAAACCCACCTGTCCGATCTGGCGACCATCATGCCATCTCACATCGAACCCGGGTCGCATTAGTGAGAAGCGAGCACGCTAACCACTGCGCTAATCGGACAGCCTTGAAGGAAGGCATTGGGTTCTCCTCCGAGCAGTTACTGTATTCCACGCACTGGACGGCTTCCTCACATGACGTAATGCAACACCCCAGTGAGATTAGTTCATACACTGATGATTTGAAGACACAGACATGTGTGTATCAGATATGATAAACGACCTTAACCTTCCTACTCTCCAGGAGCCAATTCCAACTTAGGATTCCTGAGGCGCAACCTTCGCCACTGCCCCAAGAACTGCAGGAAAAACGCCTACATAGCTCTGAACAGATCCAAACTTGAGTATGGAAGCATTATATGGGACCCATACATGTACCAACTAGGTGACATTGACACGCTGGAACGAGTCCAACGGTCAGCAGTCAGGTTCATCACCAAGGACTACCGCTCTAGAGAAGAAGGGTGTCTATCAGATATGATGAGCGACATTGACCTTCCTACTCCCCAGGAGAGGCAGCGACAACAGAGGTTGATCTTCCTCTTCAATGTGGTGAAAGGGCACGTACCGGCAATAAACACTAAACACTACTTAAAACCGCTCAGACCTAAGCGAACAGTTCGGGCTAAACGCTATGGGGACTATATTAAGAAAAACATTGTGGAACAGTCTGTGAACAACAAAAACTGAAATCTATAAACAGTCGTTCTTTGTTAGAACTGTGCTAGACTGGAGCATACTCAGTGATAGTGACATGCAGCCGGACAAGATCAAACAATTCAAGTCGCATGTTCAATCTAAGAGACAATACACTTTAAACGCGCACTTCTCCCCGTTGAGTTAAAGCCAGCAGAGGTTACTTCAACGTATTGATACAGATACAGACAGAGACATTAGCCACACTACCATGGATATTCCCACGGAACAGAATAAATACAATAATAGTCCAATGAACTAAATCAAAATGGTACGGTTGCTTCACGAGGTCACAATGTGGGGCCATTATAGATAGTTGGTTTCACCTGTGTCTTCAAAACTTCTATGCTTCAACGATTAAGCTATACTCCAATCAAAACGTTTTATATTTTGCTGTCCCGCCGTGGATGCGTAGGTTAAAAACAGTACTGTATTTACAAAATAAATCCATAAATCAGGTTCGATCCCCCGTCTGACCCTAATAAAATTAACAGTATTTCTGGTGGGACGTTAAACCGAGGTCTCGTGTCGGTGCTGTACACCGTGCACGTAAAAGAACCAGAGGCGACTCTGGAATGGGTCTCTGTCTGTATCATTGCACTATCCTCCAAAAATCTAAAATGGCTAATCTCTTCAGGAGGCATCGCAGCCCTCGCCCATAGGGGCAACCGGTAGCGACTATAAATAAACGTAAAACACACACACACACGTTCAATAAAATGATAAAGCCGTACAGTATTCGTTAATATTTTAGTCCGTTCAACCAATGCCTCCGTATATTATCGGATGTTTCCGTACAGTATCGGATATTTCCGTACAATATCGGTATATTAAGTTTTGGACGGTATGGTATGAGAATGTGAGGGGAATAGTTACAACTGTACTCTTCTTCTTCTTTGTTTATACGCACTCCTTCACTTATGAAGATTTGGTGCTGGCGCCGTAATAAAAAGTGTTAGTTAAGTGCTTGATCAGAAAGTGCTCATTAGAAAGGATACAGTGAATAGACATATTTTTAGATATATTTTTAAGTGTTTTTTATAAAACTATGTACATAATTGTGGCAATTTATGCAAAGTATATTGGGGTGAGGACAGACACAGGGATCAGGGCCTTGAAGGCGTCCACTGTGTATGCGGCATATATGGTGGGCGGTAGCATGTTCCACTGAGTGACGGCTCTAGGATAGAAAGAGTATTTGTACGAGTCTTTAGCTGCGTGAATATGTGTGTAGGTATAGGTGTTACTGTGCCTGGTTCTGGGGTCTGAAGGAATAATTAGATTACAGGGTGGTTGGATGGCAACTACGTGGTGTATGATCTTATAAAACATGATGAGTCTGGTACGGATTCTTCGAATTTCCAAGGTGGGCCAGTTGAGGGTAGTGAGCATGTCAGTTACAGAACTTGTATTGTGGTAGCGGTTGGATGTATAGTGGGCTGCACGGCGTTGTACTTTTTCAATTTGACTAATTTGGCTTTTGGTATGTGGGTCCCAAACAGAAGAGGAGTATTCTAGTTTGGGTCTGACGAGGGCTTTATAAGCATGGTCTTTTACTTTGGTAGAGTTGATTTTTAAATTTCTGCCGAGGAATCCTAGTGACTGATTAGCTTTGCTTGTTATAGAGTTTATATGCTTATCCCATTTTAAGTTATTCTGTAAAGTGAGGCCTAAATATTTTGCATGTTCGACAATTTCAAGGGGGTGGTTGTGAAGTTTGTATGTAAATTTAACTTGGTTTCTTTTTTGTGTGACATTTAGAACATTACATTTATCAGGGTGAAAATTCATGAGCCAATCCTGCTCCCACCTACCAGCAGCTTCTAGGTCAGATTGTAAGAGTTTTGCATCAGAAGTGTTGTTATTTTCTTTATATATAATGCTGTCATCTGCGAATAGTCTAAGGGTACTGTGATTGAGGTATTCAGGGAAGTCATTTATATAGATAAGAAAGAGGATAGGCCCCATGACAGTGCCCTGGGGTACTCCGGATGTGACTGGTACAGTGTTTGATGTTTCCCCTTCCAGGACAACTGTCTGGGTCCTATCTCTCAAGAAGTCAGATATCCAATGAAGAGCATTACAATTGATACCGTTGAATTGTAGTTTGTAGAGGAGGTGACGGTGAGAAACTTTGTCAAATGCTTTCGCAAAATCCATAATGATGACGTCGGTTTGAATATGTTTGTTGTTAGATTCCGTTAGGTTTTGGAGAAATGAAATTAGCTGTGATTCGCAGGAGCGGGAAGATCGAAAGCCATGTTGTAGATCATATTACTTGAGATAATATGTTCGAGGAGCTTGCAACAAATACATGTGAGTGAAATTGGTCTGTAATTGATCGCATCATGCTTGTCGCCTTTTTTAAATACAGGACATACATTTGCGTGCTTCCAGTCTGTAGGGATTTCGCCAAGTGAGAGAGATTTATGAAAAATATTGGTAAAAATTGGTGATATGGAGGCGCTACATTCTTTTAAGATTTTACTTTGTATTTTGTCCGGTCCAGCGGCTTTATGTGGTTTGATATTTTTCAGTAACTTTTTAACTCCATTTTCAGTGATTGAGATGTCTTTCATTTGTGGATGAGGGCTTGGGCCTTTGTCAGGTATATCGTCATTTGTGACAGGGGTAAAAGCTTTTTGGAATTGTTTATTGAGTATGTTGGATTTATCGGTTGCGGTTGATTTGAGAATGCCGTTCTCTCGGAGGGGGGGGTATAATTTGACTTTCAGTTTTTTGGGTTTTTATGTACGAGAATAAGTTTTTTGGAGTTTTTGTGAAGGCTGGGCTATCTTGTTCCGGAATCGGTATGTCGAATATCATGTTTTCAATATATTTCCAATATGCATGCCTTTGTTCTTTTTGAATTTCGCTTTTTAGGTGCTTCAGTTGATTATGGTTGTGGTTTTGTTTGCTTCTTGAGAATTTACGTCTATAGTTTTTCATTTTCTTACTGAGTTCATTTGTTATCCAGGGAAGTTTGTTGTCAGGTTTTATTAATTTGGTTGGAATATTTTTCGAGATGGAAGCTTGAAGATCATTTTTAAATGTGTTCCAAATATAGTTGATATCTTGTGTGTTTTGAGTTTCTTGAATTTTCTGATATGTTTCTTCTAAGTCTAGATTGATTTTGTCCCAGTCTGCTTTAGAATACTTTAGTACTTCCCGTGGAGGGGATTTACAGCGACGTAGGGAGGTATTACTTTCAAGACATAGAATATCATGATCAGCTTCACCGATTGGGGGAATGGTTTCTAAATTATCTATAATGGACGGGTAGTTTGTGAGAATCAGGTCTAATGTTTTGTCGTTTCGAGTTGGTTTGTCTACAATTTGGTTCAGCGAGTGGTCTGCAAGTATGTCTAAGAGTTCTTGATGATGTTTGAGGTTAGTTTTGCCAGAGATTATGCTAGTAGTTTTCCAATCAATATTTCCGAGGTTGAAATCGCCACCAACTAAGATTACAGATCTTGAGTTAGGGGTTATCCTGCTAAGTGATAGGTTTAGTTGCTCAAGTGAAACTTCGTCATTTGGTTGCGGTCTGTAGAAAGAGGAGATTAATAATGTTCTTGAGTTTTGGATAGTCAGCTCCACCCATACTATTTCGCAATTGGTCTGTAATTCTTTAACCTCAGAGCTTTGGAATTCATTTCTAACAGCGATAAGGACACCCCATGGCTTTGGCCTTTTTTATTGGGTTGGCGATCCTTCCTGTAGACTGTGAAGTGATTTGCTGGAAAGAATTCATACGAAGAGACAGATGGGTCAAGCCAAGTTTCTGTTCCAATAACAATATCAGGGTTTATCGAGTCTATAAGGAAGTCAAGTTCAGGTTTTTTGTTTTTTAGTGATTGAAAATTTAGGCTTATGATTTTTAAGGGTCGTTTGACGCTTTTTGTCTTTTGTTTGGGTTTGTTAGTATTCTGATTTCTTGGGCTCCTATGGGTATGGTTGTCTGACGTTGTTTTGTTTGCATCTGGTTTAGGGGATGAACAGGCAGTAGGTTTTCCGGGACTATCACAACTTAGAATAGAGAAGTTATTTGAAGATGTAATTGGATCATTTTGGAAGTATGAGCTTGTGAAATTTGGTAAACCACACTTGAGACAATGCCATGAGAGGTTACTGTTATCCATTAGAGCATACATTGTATTAGTCATCTGTCCTTGACAATTGATATGGTACCAGGTTCTGCAAGAGTCACATTCCAATGCTTTGGATTTCCAGGTGACTGCTTTGCCACATGTACCACAGGGCCATCTTGGCGTTCTAGGGCCCGGGTTGAGTTCGACTTGGTTTCCAAGTAACAGTTTGATGAGTAAGTGGTAGTTTTTGTCCGAAGGCGGTAGTATGTGTTTTGTGCAGAAGAATGGTTTTCTGAGATGGGATAGCCAGTGGAAGATACCGAGGCATTCTTTTTGAAGAATGGGCGGGTCTGGGAATGTGATTTGGTAGTCAAATAGTGGGGAGCAGCTACTTGTTGGACGGTCATATGTTTCCTTGTTGTGATCAAATTTCCTTGTTTTTGTAACGCAGAATATGAGGATCAAACCTAACAGTTTGTACATGAGTGCCATTTCCGGGTCTGGTACAGGTGGTGCTCGAGTACAGGAAATGTGAAGAACAATTACATACACAAAACACACACACAAATGTTACACACAGATGGTGGTTATCTTCAGCCCGAGTGCTACCCACGGGCGCAGATGATGGACAAACAAATGAGCATGTTAGTACACGAATAGAATAGGCTAGAAGTTGGTATGGTGCAATTTACCTGTACCAAATTTGTTTGTTTATATTTGGCGGTCGCAACGGTGTGTTACCGGAAGTTGGCAAAATGGCAAATGAGAGAAAACGAAAAACAGCCAAAAGTATGTGTAACAATCGGTACAGCTTATCCACTAATATTACGAACAATGTAGTAAATTGATGATTTAATTAGTAAGGATGATACTAGATATGATATAATAATAATAAAAAGTCAAAAGTTTTGGCGAGCAGATCGAAAGTAGAATGACGCCGGCGCATGCGCATCAAGTGTTACTGTGATAATAATTTATAAACTCTTAAACATTCGTCACAGATAAGCTCAAACGTATCCTTAAACAATTCATAACCACACATTAAATAAGGAATATGATCAGGAACACAAGTTATGATACGGTGATATACAAACAGATAATTACCTAATTGTTTTCTTTGTCCATTTTGTCTAGAGCAAATGGAGTTTTTTCACCTAAGGGAGATAACCTACCATATTAGCTGTAACAAATTATGTCCATAATAATTATTGATTATAAAATTAACCATGCATTATGTTTCCTTTATTGATGTTTATGCATTTTATTCAAGTACAGTCTGTGTCCACAATGGTGATATAAACACGGGTAGCTACCCAAATCCTCGACATTAGAGGAAGATAGATAAATGTTCATTATTCGAATGCAACGTGCTCTCTATCATAGCCTATACAGTTACACATTAATGGACCACACATTAGAACATGTTCAGTCAGCTAAATGCCTTGCAGTTACACTCAACAAAGACATTGACCGGGGCCAACAACATCTGCAACAAGGCAACAGATAACCTCAGCTTTCTCCGAAGAAACCTCAATATATACTCTACTAAAATCAGAGAGACCACATTATTGTCCATTGTTCGACCCAACTTAGAGTACGCTAGCAACGCATGGGATCGTCACGACTAGAGATCGAAGACGCATCGAAGGATGCTAGATGTGGACGTGTGTGAAATAACGATAGATGATTGGATAATTGATTAGTTTGATTGACAGGTGGCGACTGATCAATTGGCTCACGGACCGCTAGATATATGATGAAATAGTGATATAACAATATTTGGATAATGATACAACGTTGATTTGTACCAGATTAATTGGACAAATTAACGCATGACGTCACTGCCCCACGTTGGTTCTGGCAAGTGAGATACAATGACGTCACTTCGCAACCAAACTGAGTATTGCTGTGTTAATAAATCTTGGTTAAGACAGCATCGGTCATTAGTCCGTCTGTCTCTTATATTATGAATATAAGTTAACTGTCCCCCAGTCCCCCCCCCATCTCGTCACGTCCGTCACGTCCCCCAGTTCCGTCCTATCGACGTCCGCTTGCTAATCACGTCCACCTGCCACCTGCCCACCTGTCATGTTTGTAGCTCGTACATGAGGCAAGATCAGCATATGTTTCAATGGAACACCTGTATGACCCCTCCCCCGCCCCACCACATGAACTTTCAAATAAACCATACACCGTGACATCAGGTTGACATATAATGGTCAAATCAAGGTAAATTGATATCCAGTATTTCTTATTGTATCAAATACCAGCGCGGGGGTTGGGGTTGGCGTGGATAGGATATGTTTGCATCACTCCGAGTGCTATTCTCCAGTTTGATATTCAAGTACTGGTATTCCATAATTTATGGAATTTATAACAAATCTGCGGTAACATTTATTCTTCTTACGTGTCAGTATCGCGTACCTCTTTATAGCGGCATATAGTCCTTATCTCCAATAATGATAGAAACAAGATAAAGAAAAACATGGCCGTCTATCTTCACTGTTTCGCTATAACAGCCGTTCTATTTAGTTGCGCAGGTAAAGATACTTCATCTATATTTATTTATTTTATTTATGTCTCATCAATGTACAACAATAACAGAACAACATTAAAATAATACATGGTATAGTACATTGCCACTCATACATGAGTTACAAGAGACGGTATTTATCAAAGTATAAACACACATCTATGTGAATAGCTCATGAGTAATCAACATATGTAATTGCTAGTAACCAATCGATGACGCTGGAGGGGCCGAAATGGACATTTCTTATCATTATTGGGTTCATACTAGTGATAAACCGATTATCGCTAAGTCGCCGACAATCGTTCGCCGGCATGGACATCGGCGATAATCGATTGTGAAAATGTGTAATCGATTATAATCAACGAGTCTTTATTTTTTTTTTATTTTTTTTTTTTGAACCACGTTTAAGGCCCGTTTATTTTCCTCGTCATAGGTGACCTGTGGGTCGAGGGCATCCCACAAGCACCTTACAATAATGTACATTTTTTAACGAGTAGAATAAACAAACGGCATGAATAATAGTGTATATAAATATATCAAGTCATTATCATGTTGGCCTTAAAGTGGTGAAAAAGTGTTCAGTTACACTTAGAAAAGAAAAGAAAAGAGAAAAGTGGTCTGCAGCCTACATTCTACCAAGTGATTGATGACAATTATTTTCAATATAATTTTAAATTAAAACTTTTTAGCATATTGCTTCCATATTTCGTCAAATTCAAATAATTTGTTCTGTATTGAAGCTGTCTCAAGTTCAGTATCATATAATAGTTTTAATCGACACATCACGGATGGTTTTATGTCTTTATTTTTGTCTCTTACTTTTATGTTTGTTTATACCTCAAATAAAACTACGATTTACTATTGGCTGTATTTTATTAGCATTGCACGTCAACAACAATTCTAACTGTATCTAGTACTAGACTTTTCACTAGTATGTCACTAAGTGTTCTGTCCTCTATTAACTTAAAAACTAATTTTATATCAGGTGGCAGTCCAGTAACTTAAAGTCTAGTACTCAGATGTAACTGAGTAACTAATTTGTCGAAACTAGTAACTTGTAAATAATTTATTAGTACTAAATAGATTGTTAAACTCACAAATTAGATGGAATGATTTTGATTTATAACTATATCAATTGCCCGATTAATAATCGATTATCTAATCGGTTTACCCGTCCGATTATTCCGATTAATCGATTATGGATTTTGAAACCGATGCACATCACTATTTCATACTGTCTCTCCATGGCGAGATAACATGATGTGTGGCCCGGCTGATCTCCTCACGGCGTGCATGTCGCGGTCGGGGCACATCTCGCAGCATGCAGCAGCGTAGGATTCTGGGGATATTCTGGTTGTCAACATTGCAACATGGGACACACTCTTCACCGCCGCTGTTTTACGGAGGTGGTGTTAGTTTATACAAATTTATTTTAGCTCGATTGCGAAACAAGTTATTTCAACTTATATAAATCACTCTCGAGACCTCATTCCTGATGGAATCCATCGCCACGAGGGAGAGAGAAGAGGCAACGTGGAATTTAAATGCCTTGCCTAAGGGCACAATCGTAACGGCTCCAGTGGGGCTCGAACTCCGGACCTTTCACACCTGAAGCGAACGCGCATGTACTGCGCTATCACGACTTCCACTGAGGTGGTGTTGATATGGCCAGACCCTGGAGCGACAGAGACGACCATATGTCTGTTTTCTGTTTTTACGTTTATTTATCGTCGCTACCGGTTGCCCATATGAGCGACGCCTCCTGAAGAGATCAGTTATTTTAGATTTTGGAGGATAGTGCATGATACAGACAGAGACCCATTCCAGAGTCTCCTCTGGTTCTTTTACGTGCACGATGTAAAGCACCGACACGAGACCTCGGTTTAATGTCCCATCTGAAAGACTGTTAATTTTATTATGGTCAGACGGGGGATCGAACCATATGTCTAACTGCCAGATCCGTTTATATACTGCTGCGGGATGACCAACAGTTAGGATGGTGGCCCTATGGTAAGCCGTTCAGAAAGTAGAGGTCATCATGATGTGTCACTCTGAAGAGGAAGAAGATGCTTCTTTCTGTTGTCGATTTTATCGAACAATCATCGAATACATCAAGACCATCACACTACAAGACAACACTCTACAAATCTACAGACACTACAAGACAACACTCTACAAATATACAGACACTACAAGACAACACTCTACAAATCTACAGACACTACAAGACAACACTCTACAAATCTACAGACACTACAAGACAACACTCTACAAATCTACAGACACTTGACGAATAAACGACAGTGTTAGGAATGCACGATTCTAATCTTCTGAGAATGTTCGCCCACATTGTTATAGTGTAGCTTGTAAATGTGTGGGTTTATATGTAAATACTACTTCTTATTTATACAGATTTATTTTAGCTCGACAGCGAAACAAGTTCTTACAAACTTATATTAATCACTCTCGATACCTCATGATTGAATCCATCGCCACGAGGGAGAGAGAAGAGGCAATGTGGAATTTAAATGCCTTGCATAAGGTCACAATCCTAACGACTCCAGCGAGGTGCGAACTCCGGATCGTTCGCACCTGAAGCGATCACGCTACCACTGCGCTATCACTGATCTTCGACTGCGCTATCACAGCGCTAACACTGCACTATCACTGCACTATCACTGCACTATCACTGCACTATCACTGCGCTATCACTGCGCTAACACGGCGCTATCACTGCGCTATCACTGCGCTAACACTGCACTATCACTGCACTATCACTGCACTATCACTGCACTATCACGGCGCTATCACTGCACTATCACTGCGCTATCACTGCACTATCACTGCACTATCACTGCACTATCACTGCGCTATCACTGCACTATCACTGCGCTATCACTGCACTATCACTGCACTATCACTGCGCTATCACTGACTATCACTGCACTATCACTGCGCTAAAACTGCGCTATCACTGCACTATCACTGCGCTAACACTGCACTATCACTCACCTAACACTGCGCTAACACTGCACTATCACTGTGCTAACACTGCGCTACCACTGCGCTAACACTGCACTATCACAGCGCTATCACTGCACTATCACTGCGCTACCACTGTACTATCACTGCACTATCACTGCACTATCATTGTGCTATCACTGCACTATCACTGCGCTATCACTGCACTATCACTGCACTATCACTGCGCTATCACTGCACTATCACTGCACTATCACTCCGCTATCACTGTGCTAAAACTGCGCTATCACTGCACTATCACTGCGCTAACACTGCACTATCACTGCGCTAACACTGAGCTATCATTGCACTATCACTGCGCTAAAACTGCGCTAACACTGCGCTATCACTGCACTATCACTGCACTATCACTGCGCTAACACTGCGCTAACACTGCGCTAACACTGCACTATCACTGTGCTAACACTGCGCTATCACTGCACTATCACTGCGCTATCACTGCGCTATCACTGCACTATCACTGCGCTAACACTGCGCTATCACTGCGCTATCACTGCGCTATCACTGCACTATCACTGCGCTAACACTGCGCTATCACTGCACTATCACTGCGCTATCACTGCACTATCACTGCACTATCACAGCGCTAATCACTGCGCTATCACTGCACTATCACTACGCTATCACTGCGCTATCACTGCACTATCACTGCGCTAACATTGCGCTACCACTGCGCTATCACTGCGCTACACTGCGCTATCACTGCGCTACACTGCGCTATCACTGCGCTATCACTGCGCTATCACTATGCGCTAACACTGCGCTATCACTGCCTTCCTGCACTACCACGCGCTATCACTGCACTATCACTGCGCTAACACTGCGCTATCACTGCACTATCACGGCACTATCACGGCACTGTCACTGCACTATCACTGCGCTAACATTGCGCTACCACTGCACTATCACAGCGCTATCAGTGCGCTATCACTGCGCTATCACTGCACTATCACTGCGCTAACACTGCGCTACCACTGCACTATCGATGCGCTATCACTGCGCTATCACTGCACTATCACTGCGCTACCACTGCGCTATCACTGAGCTACGACTGCGCTAATCACGACTTCCACTATTAACGATACCTATTCTTCTTCTATGACGGAATGTTGTTTCAAACGAAATGTTTGGTGTAAGAATGTTGTTAGGTTTATTTAATCTGAGGCTCGTTCTGCTAGGAATGAAATGAAATTGAACTCACCTACCACACTATGTGTTACATTGCTGTTAGTCAGAGCGGGTAAGATGACGACTGTTGTCGAGAGAGCGTTGATAAAGTTTAAACTTTATAGATTTGACAACGATTGCGAAACAAGCTTTAACAACTTATATTAATCACTCTCGTTGGCGCGGATTAATGCGTAAATGTAGTCATTCGTGTGGGAGGAAACCGGAGTACCCGGAACCCCCCTCCCACACACTTGTCCTATCTGGCGACTTCCATCTCACATATTTCCTGGTCCGAGGATCGAACACGGTTTGTATTGGTGAGAAGTAGAGAGCACTAACCACTGCGCTAATCGGACATGTCGTTGATATGGCGAGGTTATGGCGACTGGCGGCTGTTGGTGTAAAGTGTCTGTAGAACACGTGTGACCCTTGATGCGACGTAGATGCTAATATGAAATGTCCGTTGCTGCGAGGTGCTGCTGCTGTGAGATATGTTTGTTTATTTATTTTTTTTAATTTTGAGGCCCCTTTCGGGTAACCCCATTTATTTCTTCCTTGTATATACATAAAAGCATTTACACAATGTTACAACATAAGACCTTTGCCTTCCATATATACATGTATACACATACGAGTTATGTATGGATAAGTATCCCTAGTTTGAAAAATAAATTTTAAAGCAAAAAGAAGGGGAAAAAGTATATGGGTGATCGTTTCCATTTATTTATTTTCAATTACACAAGCAAAATACAAGTAAAGGAATAATTGATTATATAAACGCTACCCACTTGCAGTTGTACTTTCTAATATGTGTGTTCTTAAAGCAATCTCCCGTTCTATTCTATGTTCCGAGATTTGTTTTGTTTGTGGGAGTAATTTATTTTGACTAGAAGGTGGCTGTTTGTGGGACGTTGATATTAGTATGAGGTGCTACTTGGTAAGAAATGGCCGTTTGGTTGTTGTGAGTTGTGGCTGTTTGGTGAGAGGTTGTGTGTGATAAGGGATGGTGATTGATAAGGGATCGCCGTTGGTTGTTGCTGAGTTGTGGCTGCTTGGTCAGAGGTTGTGAGTGATAAGGGATGGTGATTGATAAGGGCTCGCCGTTGGTTGTTGCTGAGTTGTGGTTGCTTGGTCAGAGGTTGTGAGTGATAAGGGATGATGATTGATAAGGGATCGCCGTTGGTTGTTGCTGAGTTGTGGCTGTTTGGTGAGAGGTTGTGTGTGATAAGGGATGATGATTGATAAGGGATCGCCGTTGGTTGTTGCTGAGTTGTGGTTGCTTGGTCAGAGGTTGTGAGTGATAAGGGATGATGATTGATAAGGGGTCGCCGTTGGTTGTTGTGAGTTGGGGCTGTTTGGTCAGAGGTTGTGAGTGATAAGGGATGGTGATTGATAAGGGATCGCCGTTGGTTGTTGCTGAGTTGTTGTTGTCGTGAGGTGTGAGGTAGCTATAACAATAACGAAAATAACTGAACGTGGACAGTACGGAAATGACCGAACGTGGATAGTACGGAAATGACCGAACGTGGATAGTACGGATATGACCGAACGTGGATAGTACGGAAATGACCGAACGTGGATAGTACGGATATGACCGAACGTGGATAGTACGGAAATGACCGAACGTGGATAGTACGGATATGACCGAACGTGGATAGTACGGAAATGACCGAACGTGGATAGTACGGAAATAACCGAACGTGGACAGTACGGAAATGACCAAATGTCGTTAGATTAGACACAAGCCATGTACAATATCGGAATCAATATATAACACATATATACTAGTGTATATCAACCTATATATGCTTACTGGTCTGATGTCGCATTATAATTATACAATGCATGAATCCCTTTATGGTGTCCAGCTGGTTCCCGAGTGCACAGAAGATATCTAGTTTATAACCCTGCTGATCAGTCTACGGCGATCGGGTACCAGAATCACAACGTGCATGATTTGGCGTCACTGGTGAACGAGGCTAGTGCGTCTGCGCATAGTGCCGGAAGTGGGAAAGTTGCTACAGGACCATACAATATTCCAAGTAAATAATAGTTCAGTTTTATCATCTTTTATTGCTAGATTCATTTTACATACATACATGTAAATACAAACCACGACACGTTCAAGAAAAACAAACGGATCGGACCACAAGTACTAGTAACATTAGTTACTGCCCTTCCCAAAAGTATACATAAATAATTAATTAATAAATCATTATTAAAATTAATTATAGTTTGGTTCCACATATTACACACTCCTCTTGTATTCCTGTATGCCTTAGCATACGGTGTATGTCACCACGTGATGTGTACTAAATAACATACTATATATGGAGGGCCAATCACTAATGGTGTTAGAACTTGTGACCCAACCCATTTGCTAATTATGTATTTGTAATTTGTTTGTAATTGTTGCATACATGTATATACAGCAATAAAATACTATCAAATCAAATTCGAAAAGTTATATTGTCCAATGAATTATACATTGGATCTATAGATATACAGATATACATAGGTACGCATAGAGATATTACAAGCCAACATTCGGACTCTAACCCTTATATTATGTGGCTACATTCAGACTTTCCAGCAATGGGACACCATCAAATAGGCCTACAATTACAGACAGGAAGTGTAGGAAGTGCATCCGGCGGAAGTAGTTCCGTAGCTTCCGGTTATAGCGGAAGTGGTAGCTCCGCAGTTTCAGGCGTAGGTGGAAGCGGATCAGTCTCGTTTTCTGGAACCAATCAATGGCACTGTGATGCTCACGTGGTAGAGTCATGTGACACACAATGTATGGACGTAGACCCTAAAGATGGATGCCCATTCTGTATTCCTGGATGCAGTAAGATACATGCAATAAATATTAATAATATAAATTATGTTTAAACCAAATATAAATAATAAAGATTTGAAATAACGATAGCTTATATAGATAAAAGCTGTATTGTAAATAGCTTCCTTTCAAATACTCTTATTTCTATTTAACCTACATTTATGTAAATGGATTTGTTGACGGGGTTTCAGTTGGGGGGTGGGGTAGCAATGTGATTCCCAGCAGGTATTGGTGGAGAATGAACCCATACACCTATACTATATGTTTTGGCATCGTTAGTTTATACAAATTTATTTTAGCTCGATTGCGAAACAAGTTCTTTCAACTGATATTAATCACTCTCGAGACCTCATTCCTGATGGAATCCATCGCCATGAAGGAAAGAGAAGAGGCAATGTGGAATTTAAATGTCTTGCTTAAGGGCACAATCGTAACTGCTCCAGCGGGGTTCGAACTCCGGACCTTTCGCGCCTGAAGCGAACGCGCACCTGGGTGTGTATTGATGTCTCTAGCTTGATCCGGGTGTGTACTGATGTATCTAGCTTGATCCGGACGTGTACTGATGTATCTAGCTTGATCCGGGCGTGTACTGATGTCTCTAGCTTGAACCGGGCGTGTACTGATGTCTCTAACTTGACCCGGGTGTGTACTGATGTCTCTAGCTTGATCCGGGCGTGTACTGGTGTATCTAGCTTGATCCGGGTGTGTATTGATATATCTAGCTTGACCCGGACGTGTATTGATGTATCAAGCTTGATCCTGGCGTGTACTGATGTCTCTAGCTTGAACCGGGCGTGTCCTAATGTCTCTAGCTTGACCCGGGCGTGTACTGATGTCACTAGCTTGATCCGGGCGTGTACTGATGTATCTAGCTTGATCCGGGCGTGTACTGATGTATCTAGCTTGATCCTGGCGTGTACTGATGTATCTAGCTTGATCCGGGCGTGTACTGATGTATCTAGCTTGATCCGGACGTGTACTGATGTATCTAGCTTGATCCGGGCGTGTGCTGATGTATCTAGCTTGATCCGGGCGTGTATTGATGTCTCTAGCTTGATCCGGTGTGTACTGATGTCTCTAGCTTGATCCTGGCATGTACTGATGTATCTAGCTTGATCCTGGCGTGTACTGATGTATCTAGCTTGTGACGGGCGTGTACGTATGTCTCTAGCTTGATCTGGGCGTTTACTGACCCCTCTAGCGTTACGCTGGCATGTAGTGACGTCTCTAAGCGTTACGCTGGCATGCATAGACGTTTCTAGCGTTACGCTGACTAGTGACGTCTCTAGCGTTACGCTGACATGTATAGACGTATCTAGCGTTAGGCTGACATGTACTAACGTCTCTATCGTTACGCTTGCATGTAGTGACGTCTCTAGCTTGACACGGGCGTGTACTGACGTCTCTAGGTTGACCCGGACGTGTACTGTTTTCGAAGTATTTGTATTCAATCCATAGCTACACAATCTGATTTATTCATACAGGTAATATTGCCTTAAAGCTGAAATTCACAATGTTGTCCTAACCCTAATCCCAGCCCTTATCCGAACTCTTGTCATAGCCGTAACCAATGTCATATATCCTATGTCCCTAGCCATACCCCTAACTTTAGCCCTAATCCCAGCCCTTACCCAGACTATTGCCATAACTGTAACCAATGTCATATATCCTATGTCCCTAGCCATACCCCTAATCTTAGCCCTAATCCCAGCCCATATCCGAACTCTTGCCATAGCCGTAACCAATGTCATATACCCTATGTCCCTAGCCATACCCCTAACATTAACCCTAATCCCAGCCCATATCCGAACTGTTGCCATAACCGTAACCAATGTCATATACCCTATGTCCCTAGCCATATCATTAACCTTAGCCATAATCCCAGCCCATATCCGAACTCTTGCCATAGCCGTAACCAATGTCATATATCCTATGTCCCTAGCCATACCCCAAACTTTAACCCTAATCTTAGTCCTTACCTAAACTCTTGCCATAGCCGTAACCAATGTCATATACCCTATGTCCCTAGCCATACCCCTAACCTTAACCCTAATCCCAGCCAATATCCGAACTCTTGCCATAGCCGTAACCAATGTCATATATCCTATGTCCATAGCCATATAATTAACCTTAGCCCTAATCCCAGTCCATATCCGAACTCTTGCCATAACCGTAACCAATGGCATATATCCTATATCCCTAGCCCATGCCATATCCGTAACATTAGCCCTAACCCAAGCAATTTCCACTCACTCTCTCTCCCTTTTCCCACTATATCCCTCCCTCTCCATCACTCTCCATCCTCCCTCTCTCTCTTCTCTCTATCTTTCTCCCATTCCCCCTGCCTCTCCATCACTCTCTCTCTATCTCTCTCACTCTCCCGTCCCCCCTTCCATCCCTCTCCCTCCCTCTCTCTATCCCTCCCCCGTTCCCCCTCCATCCCTCCATCCCTCTCTCTATCTTTCTCACTCTCCCGTCCCCCTCCCTCCCTCCACCCCTCTCTCTATATATCTCACTCTCCCGTTCCCCCTCCCTCCCTCCCTCCCTCTCTATATATATCCCTCTTACTCTCCCCCGTTCCCCCTCCCATCCCTCTCTCTATCGCTCTCACTCTCCTGTTCCCCCCCCCCTCCCTCCACCCCTCTCTCTATCTCTCTCACTCTCCCGTTCCCCCTCCCTCCCTCTCCCTCCTCTCTCTCTATCCCTATCACTCTCCCGTTCCCCCTCCATCCATCCCCCTCTCTCTATCTCTCTCACTCTCCCGTTCCCCCTACCTACCCCCACCCCTCTCTATATCCCTCTGAAGTGAAGTGTATGCTATCGAGCTCACGTTCCCTGCATTTCTATACAAGACCATTATCACTAGATGTCGTATTATATCCTAGGATTTGTTAAATATTTCTAATAAATTCAGATGGAACCTCTATATCTGGAGGACAAAGTGCTCAATCCAATGGACTGTCACAACGTCTAGGAACGCTTACAGGTGGTAACACAGGTCAGTCAGGTGGTCTCGGGCGGCAGAATCCTGGAATTCAGGCGGGCGGAACGAGCCAATCCGGGGGCCTGTCACAACACCAGGGCACGTTAGCAAGTGGATCAGGAATGCCTGGAAGTATTGGACAAAGTCCAGTAACAGGGAAGATTAGTCAATCAGGAGGCATATCACAGAACCCGGGGGCACTCTCCGGCACTGCTGGACAGGCGGGTTCAGGTCTAGGAGGGCAGTTGATACAACAACCCTCGGGCCTATCAGGCACCGGTGGCAACTCACAGAATGGTGGTACACACGGAAAACAAGGAACATTCGGCAACGTGCTTACAACTTCCGGTAAGATGGAACATTTACTACCATAGTTCAGTACCAAAATATAGGTCATTATCCATGTCTCCTAGTGTACAGACAAGTCACAGGTTGTAAAACAACAAATAAATTGCCTAATAAACACATAGTAAAGAGTAAAAACATACAGAATGTTCATTTATATTTTCAATCTTCCATTTCTTCTGATACCACATCCACTGTGAAGAGGTATTCAAATCAATAGCAAGAATATTCAAAATGTAATGTTTCGCATAGCCAGTGCTCACCTGTCAATAACGTCACTGTGTTTACACACTGTACTCCTCCGCCAAATACATGTAATACAGTATATCAACCTTCAGTTTGCAATGGCCTGAATTCTTATACCACATCTTTTCCACACATCAACTAGTCTGAAGTCTTCTCAGGTCACATAATTTCTCAACAAACAAAAACTGCCTGTCATGAAAATGCATTTTTTTTCCAAAAATAAAAATGAACTATATTAGTTATTGGGACTATATATATATATTGGGATGCACTTCCGCCTATTTACAACCTTACAGAATTACTGGTTCCAGCTCTTATTTGCGCTAAGACTTATAACCAACGCGTTATTTCGAATATCACTGGATGTAGAACATTCTAAGTAAACGCATATCGGGATATGATATAATAGGCTGTTCAATTCTTCTATGACGACCACGACCTACTTATCTTGGCTTTATTATCGCAAGCCTGTATTTCTATGGGCGCACACGTGAAAGCTTGGAACTAGTTCCCTGAAAACAATTTGGAAAATTTTAATACCTTTTCAATACCTATAATACCAATACATAGCAGTAATTCTTATCACATAAATTCCCATTCGTCCAGAAAACTCTAGTGAGAAAATTAATATGCCGCAGCCATTTTGATCACAGCAATAGGAAGTGAAAACTACTAAAGCATTTGATTTGCTTACGACTTCCAAATAAGGAAGCAGAGGAATACTCTTCTCTCCGCGGATAACAAATCGAATCGACTATATGTAAAATCAGTACGCACATGTCTTGTTTTAGGCACAGTTGGATGTCCACACTTCCCACCAAACTGTCCTAAGAAGTATACAACACTGGGCATCAATGGCTGTCTCGAATGTACAAGTAAGTTATATTATTTTAGTATATCATAATTTGATCTGTAATAATTCCACCTGTCAATTCCGATTTCATATCCTGACACGTGCCCGTCTGACGTTGAATGTTGCATAGTCATGTTTCCGCCCTACCATTTTTAATGTTACATAGGGGCACATAACTCAACCTGGACTGTGTGTGTCTTACGTTTATTTATCGTCGCTACCGGTTGCCCATATGAGCGACGCCTCCTGAAGAAATTAGTTATTTTAGATTTTTGGAGGATACTGCAATGATACAGACAGATACCCATTCTAGAGTCTCCTCTGGTTCATTTACGTGCACGGTGTAAAGCAACGACACGAGGCCTCGGTTTAACGTCCCATCTGAAAGACTGTTAATTGTATAAGGGTCAGGTGGGGGTCGAACCTGCGATCCCTGGATTACCAGTCCACTGGGCTACAGATCCGTCTGTGACATGTACGTGATTTGCATGCGTATTTATAGCTAGTTTTATGAAACGGCTATAAGAAAATACATGCCGGTGTGTGTGTGGGGGGGGGTCTTGGATATTAATGTATATAATGTGATATGTTCTTACTGTTATAGTACCATGTTACTTTTCATTTTATTTATTTAAGTTTATTTAAAGTATCTACCGGTTGCCCATTTGAGCGACGGACAACACCTTTCTTGGGCATGTTCCAGCTGTTAACCAGTACTTGGGTGCACCAACCTCCGTAAGAAACTTCCAACTTTTCCATATAAAGAGACACGGTCTGAGCGGGGCTCGAACCCGTGACCATTAGTGATGATCGGTTATAATGGTATACAAGTCGACGACCTTAACCACTCGACCATGGAGGCGGACCATCAGTGATGATAGGTTACAGTGGTATACAAGTCGACGACCTTAACCACTCGACCACGGAGATGGACCATCAGTGATGATAGGTTACAGTGGTATACAAGTCGGTGACCTTAACCACTCGACCACGGAGGCGGACCATCAGTGATGATAGGTTACAGTGGTATACAAGTCGGTGACCTTAGCCACTCGACCACGGAGGCGGACCATCAGTGATGATAGGTTACAGTGGTATACAAGTCGGCGACCTTAACCACTCGACCACAGAGGTGGTCTACCATGTTACTGTTTGTTATTTCATACATATATCACTTGTTGTTGGGTTTTTATTTGCAGTTTTATCACGTATGACAACACCGACGCCATCTCCCGCTACAACCCAGAAGTCTGTTGCGAGGACATGCGCGCCAAAACGATGCGTACCACCTTGTAACAAAGGGATCGTTCTCGACACGGATGGCTGCCCACATTGCCTATGTCCGGTTCACGTGTAATCTGTCGCTTGGAAACCTAAGAACTTTCCATTAAGAATGAAACCTTCTTTTAAACCGGATTAAAACAGAGTGTTGCTGCTTGTTTACTAAACTCGATATCACCTAAGCAATGGACCTCAAATAAGCTTTAGTCTTTATCTCATCTGATCAAATCTCATATCTGGTATTGGTACCACACTGTGTCTGTTCGTTATGCGACGTCCGGTGTCCTTTATAGTCAGTGAACATTTTCAAACGTCTAGCCCTCAGTAACCATTGGGTCTATATCCACCATTTATGGCCATGGACTCATGGCACTTGCTTGTGTCGTGGGAGATTACAAAATTGCTATAATAACGTTGCTACGTAATCCAAGATGGCCTCTGTCTAACAATAGTAAAACATCTGCTTCTCACGAACCGCCAGTCGGATTTTTAAGAGACCCGGGGATCCAAAATGGCCGTGGCCCGGAAGTTCAAGTAGGGTCACATTTTATTTTTAAGCGAATATGATCATGTCGTATATCAAATCAAATGTATCGAAGAGGTAATCGCACTGATACAAGTGTTGTCAAACTCAGAGGAGTATGCCTAAACTGTGCCTAAAGCAATACGTTTTCGTATTTTGATTTTGTGATCTAAGATGGCCGCTGAAATGTCAACATATTGTTTTCTTATTATATATTTCAAAATTATTCTTCACCCAAATCGCCTGGCCAATGGTAGCCAAATGTCATTAAGCATTTTCTGATTTGTTAAATGGAGGTTGTCGCCTCTAAGAATAACACTAACTCCTCAAAGATCACACGAACCACCGGTCGGATGTGTGTGTGTGTGTGTGTGTGTGTGTGTGTGCGTGCGTGCGTGCGTGCGTGCGTGCCGTGCGTGCGTGCGTGCGTGCGTGCGTGCGTTGCGTGCGTGCGTGCGTGCGTGCGTGCGTGCGTGCGTGCGTGCGTGCGTGCGGCGTGCGTGCGTGCGTGCGTGCGTGCGTGCGTGCGTGCGTGCGTGCGTGCGTGCGTGCGTGCGTGCGTGCGGTGGCGGCGTGCGTGCGGCGGGCGGGCGTGCGTGCGGGCGGGCTGCGTGCGGCGGGCGGCGTGCGGCGTGCGTGCGGCGGGCGTGCGGGCGTGCGGGCGGGCGGGCGGGCGGGCGGGCGGCGTGCGGGCGGGCGGGCGGGCGTGCGTGCGGGGCGGGGTCGGTCGGGCGGGCGGCGGGCGTGCGGGCGGCGGCGTGCGCGGTCGGGCGGCGGGCGGGCGTGTTTTACGTTTACGTTTATTTATCGTCGCTACCGGTTGCTTATATGAGCGACGCCTCCTGAAGAAATTAGTAATTTTAGATTTTTGGAGGATAGTGCAATGATACAGACAGAGACTCATTCCAGAGTCTCCTCCGGTTCTTTTACGTGCACGGTGTACATCACCGACACAAGACGTAATATCAGCGCCTAGCATCAACAGCTTCAAGAACCGATTTGACAAATTCCTAAAGAGAACATATGGGGCGGTTATGGATGCCAAAACGCTCTCCCCGAACCCGCTGCCATCGAACCTGCGTGCCACATAGCTGCGGGGTACAGGTAAATACAGGATATGTACGACTATGACGTTGTTCTACATGTGTTTTCTGAGATGTGAATTCCGACGTATTAGCCATTTTTAGCTAGGAACAGACAGGCATGTAGTTGTCTTTACGCCACAACGCCCTGGCTTGCACATTATATTCAAGATTAGGCTCTTTTTTGCTGTATATATACGGTAGTAGATGAAAAACTGAACTTTTATTATGTGTTTGTTAGTGTATAAATTTCCCTTAAAAGGTGCCAGGGTGCACCATTTGATGTATATATTTCAAGCAATTCGGGAGGAAGATGCCCCCAGACCACTCTACCGCACAGACGATTGGGGTCTTGACAAATGTTTGCGGGTTCAAGACCACAAAACCCAAAAAAACCTTTTTGTTTATTTGGTTTTTAAGACCACTATAATATACAATAGGCTGGACACTATAAATAAAAAATCGTTTACGGCATTCCAAGCAAGTTAAAAATGACACCCCGTCACTATGAAGGCTATATACTGAAAGATAACCAGGTCGCAAATGTAAACAAACAGTGTGCCACACATTCAACGGCTGTAATATGCTAGTATCTAAACTTAAAATTATTACTTGTAAATCCACTATTTGAATTCCCCGCAGCAATCATGTGTCTATCAACAAGTGGATACCGGGTTGTTCTGTAGGCTCGGCTCCCCTCAAAGATGCAATCTTCCCGCAATTTATCAATATCAACTTAGTTTATACAAATTTATTTTAGCTCGATTGCGAAACAAGTTATTTCAACTTATATAAATCACTCTCGAGACCTCATTCCTGATGGAATCCATCGCCACGATGGAGAGAGAAGAGGCAACGTGGAATTTAAATGCCTTGCCTAAGGGCACAATCGTAACGGCTCCAGTGGGGCTCGAACTCCGGACCTTTCGCACCTGAAGCGAACGCGCAGCCACTGCGCTATTACGACTTCCACTTGGGAAATAGCAATAACAGTAGGCCATAAGTATAATAGTATGTGTGTGTTTTGCATTTGTTTCTTCTTCTTTGTTTATACAGCACTCCTTGGATTAAACATATTTATTCCACTATATATACAATCACAAAATAATACATGCACACAAAATTAAAGAATAGGAAAGGATCAAAACGGAAGCAGAGCTTATATAGTTTCTTTCCTTGCAGTTCAAAATACACAGTACTATTTTGGACGGTGTGGAGCTAATACATGTATACCAAATGTGCATATTGCTTAGAAATGACAGAAATATAATACCGGTAAGAAAGCAGAAGAAAGAGAAGATATTTGAGAATGTCGCGCAGGCAGACAGGGGTAAAGTCATCAAGTGCACGTCTTATATATACATGGGGTCTTATATGCATTGGGTTTCACTCAAAGAATCGTTTTGAATCACGATTGAAGTTATGGACATATTCAAATATTATTTTGTTAATGTCATCTGTCAGGGTCTCCTCGCCATGTAGGATAGTATGCCGATTAGCAGTAGGGCATAATCTTAACACATTGTGTAGGAAATCAATTCGAATATTAGAATAGTATATAGTATATACTATATACATTGAAAGAACAGTTGTAGCTGTTTTCATTAGATCCACAGCGGCATAGTGGTGATTGAATTAAGTTTTTTAAAAAGAGATGCTCGTGGAGCCCACTTGACTTGGTTCTAATTCGTGTATGTAATACTTGTAGGTATCTCTCACCATAACAGCACTCCTTCACTTATGAAGATTAGGTGCTGGCGCCGTAATAAAAAGTGTTAGTTAAGTGCTTGATCAGAAAGTGCTCATTAGAAAGGATACAGTGAAAAGACATATTTTTAGATATATTTTTAAGTGTTTTTTATAAAACTATGTACATAATTGTGGCAGTTTATGCAAAGTATATTGGGGTAAGGACAGACACAGGGGTCAGGGCCTTGAAGGCGTCCACTAGCTGTGTGATAGCATGTTCCACTGAGTGACGGCTCTAGGATAGAACGAGTATTTGTACGAGTCTTTAGCTGCGTGAATGTGTTTGTAGATATAGGTGTTACTGTGTCTGGTTCTGGGGTCTGAAGGAATAATTAATTACAGGGTGGTTGAATGGCAACTACATGGTGTATGATCTTATAAAACATGATGAGTCTGGTACGGATTCTTCGAATTTCCAAGGGTAGTGAGCATATCAGTTACAGAACTTGTATTGTGGTAGCGGTTGGGTGTTATCATCACTACTATATTAGCTATTTTAGATTTTGGAGGATAGTGCAATGATACAGACTGGGTCTTTCACGTGTACAGTGTAAAACATTGACACAACATCTCTTAGTCTGAATGATTTGTGATGTTATTCATTTTAGTATGATGTACAGCATAGCCTGTGTTCACTATGCATGCGCTACATACATAACAGTGTGTGTTTTACGTTTATTTATAGTCGCTATCGGTTCCCCATATGAGCGACGCCTCCTGAAGAGATTAGTCATTTTTAGAGTTTTGGAGGATAGTGCAATGATACAGACAGAGACCCATTCCAGAGTCTCCTCTGGTTCTTTTACGTGCACGGTGTACAACACCGACACAAGACATCGGTTTAATGTCTCATCTGAAAGACTGTTAATTTTATTAGGGTCAGACATGCGATCGAACCCATCGGTTCCCCATATGAGCGACGCCTCCTGAAGAGATTAGTCATCTTAGAGTGTTGGAGGATAGTGCAATGATACAGACAGAGACCCATTCCAGAGTCTCCTCTGGTTCATTTACGTGCACGGTGTACAGCACCGACACAAGACCTCGGTTTAATGTCTCATCTGAAAGACTGTTAATTTTATTAGGGTCAGACAGGGTGTCGAACCTGCGATCCCTGGATTACCAGTCCAGTGTGTTACCACGCGGATCATCTCAAACGTATTTGTTTTCCAGAATGTTATAGTTTCGATTTTAAGTGCATGATTTGTACACATCATGATTGAAAATGGCACAGTACTGACCTTATAATATTGGATAAGTCGTCTTATTTACACGTAGGTGGCCTACAATGCCCAAGTGCATGTAGATTTGGTTGGACGTGTGTGGATTAGGGTGGCATTAGGTAAATCGTACCAAACCTGAATATTCCGTTTTGGACGGTATGGTACGGATACTCACCGGGGAATACATACGACGACAACAGGAAGATGGCGTGTACTTTCACTTTTAATAGTTTGGTAACTTTTGTAATTTTGTCAGTCTGTTTATGTGGTGTCTGTTGCAAATCTGAAGATAATCCAGATGCTGATAAATGGAAGAAAAAGAGTATTCGAGATTACAACGATGCCGACATAGAAAGACTTTACGACCAGTGGGAGGTATATAATAACTAACATGATGGGTGCATGTCAATTCGTACCCTGGTCGTTTCGTAGCCAATATCCGAGACGATTCGTACCCAATATATGAGACGATTCGTACCCAATATATGAGACGATTCGTACCCAATGTCTGACTCTGAGACAATTATAAACTATCATGACCATAGTTCTATAGATAAACCATTGTTACACGTGCATGCCGTAAGAAGAATGTTTGCATTATTGTACAGTAATCTGTTATGAAATACATTCCATATATTATTAGTTATCCTGGCTTGAAGAATTTTCGCCCCAGAACGGATTTAAGCCTAACTGTGGGAATAGCAAGTCGCGAGAGATCACTCGATATTTCATGCTCCAGTTACCGGAAATATAAAATAATAAATAAACATATCTTGTGCACTTCCAATCTATTTAACATATCTTGTGCACTTCCAATCTATTTCTAACCGATCAGACAGGTAAATAAGCGACGAAAACTTTAAACCTATCCAGTTTTCACTAATTTCACTATATCCGTTTTATATCGCCATATAAATATAATTTTTTAAAGATATTAGCAATTTTTTTCTCCAAAATGATATATACATCGTCTGCCACTCCAATATATTTACGAATAAAAATGTCATTATAGTCTCACTGCTCCGTGTTTATGAGTTTCGTCCGTTATTACACACAAGGGGTCCTTATGAATAATATCGATTTTCACCGTTTTTCGCCTTCATATCCATGTGTTGTCACAGAGGTTCTCCAACTGATATACCGATATACCTGGTTGTGTAAACCTAGTTATTCTCTGTTAGGCACCGTGTGATGTGTTCGATGGATGGGTCTAGTTACGGTTCTGCACCCAGTCAGAGTAATTAGGAGGGGCGACCGACTTCTTATGCACCGTGTGTTTGTCTAAGTTGAACTAAATTAGTGTTTTAGATACAGTATATAGACAAAAAGCTGTCCAACAAATGAATTTTGAGTGAAAATGATAAATTAAGCCTGTTATTAAAGTAAGTCTTCCATATTTATATTGTTTTATTAAAAAAGAAATGTTGCTTACATACTAATGCTCGCGCTGTAGGCAATTTCCACAGTTAGGCGAAAAGATGTGATGTCATTTCGGATTACTGAGAATGAGGTACTAGCCTACTATTTTGTCAACTTTTCTCAAAAAGTAAATAATCGGGTTTCTTCGAGATTTTTGTGAATGAATGGTAAAATGTTGTTTATTTGGTGACATAAAATTGTTTGCAGTGTATGACAATTCTAAACCTATAGGAGTCCGTTATGTACTACATCGTCGAAAACCAGTAACACCGGGATACTGAGATGAAATATGAACTGTTCCCTCTGAATATAATATACATCTACCGAAAGTAGTTTTAGTTTCAAGCAATGGGTATACACTTTCCCTACATGTATCTATATATCGCCCTATTTCCGGACACCCGTTTTCGAATTGATAATGATAATATTTTCGAAAAATATGTAAATATTGATGTTTTCATTAGTCTCACAGAGATATGCGCAAAGAAATATTTGTAAAATAGGAGTCTAACGCTTAGTTTATACAAATTTATTTTAGCTCGATTGCGAAACAAGTTATTTTAACTTATATAAATCACTCTCGAGACCTCATTCCTGATGTAATCCATCGCCACGAGGGAGATAGAAGAGGCAACGTGGAATTTAAATGCCTTGCCTAAGGGCACAATCGTAACGGCTCCAGTGGGGCTCGAACTCCGGACATTTCGCACCTGAAGCGAACGCGCATCCACTGCGCTATCATGACTTCCACGAGTCTAACGCTTGGCTTTACAACGTCGCGCGTCAATCCTGTGACAATTCCGGAAAACACATTGACAGTTACATTAGACCATGTCCGACACTTAGGGCCTGTTTTTTACGCCGCCATGTTGAATTGACATGTGAGTGAAATTGTTATTTTATTACTACATCACAAAAAGTAAAAAAAATGCATTGTTCACGTGTAAATGCATTTCTACTACAAATTCTTCCGAATACATTCGAGCACAAATATTGAATCAATATACAGTGTGTTTGTGGTCTACAAACTTTCAAAAGTGAATGTAGGATTTCATATACCGGTCATTAACGCATCCAAATTTCTTTGTCATTGTAGTTAATACTAAACGCGTGATGCTGTCGATTAGAGATAATAAATTTAACTAAGATTAGTCTACAAATAAATATACATAGGTACAAATGTGAGATATAACGGTAAATCTGTGCCATAAATCTCGTTATTCGGGATACACAGGTTGTATTACGTATGTATGTCAGCCGCGTATATGATGCTTGTTTATTAGATGAAATACTCAGTTTTTGAGGCAAATATTTGGAAACAAATTATACCATATAATAGGAAATTACATTTTGTATAAATTTGCGTTTTCAATGATGTAGTGTCACTTTAAAGGATGGTATGCCCTCTTAGTTTGGACAAGCATATTAAATGCAATAAAGGAGTAGTATCTTGACCTCCTCCGTGGTCGAGTGGTTACGGTCGCTGACTTGTACATGTATAGTATTGTGTGTGTTTTATGTTTATTTATCGTCGCTATCGGTTGCCCTTATGAGCGACGCCTCCTGAAGAGATTAATCATTTTAGATATTTGGAGGATAGTGCAATGATACAGAGAGAGACCCATTCCAGAGTCTCCTCTTGTTCTTTTACGTGCACGGTGTAAAGCACCGACACGAGACCTCGGTTTAACGTCCCATCTGAAAGACTGTTAATTTTATTAGGGTCAGACGGGGGATCGAACCTGCGATCCCTGGATTACCAATCCAGTGTGTTACCACTGTAACCTATAATCACTGATGGTCACAGGTTCGAGCCCCGCTCAGACCGTGTCTATATGGAAAAAGTTGGCAGTTTCTTACGGAGGTTGGTGCACCAAGAACTGGTTAACCACTGGAACCTGTCCAGCACAATAATTTCACAGGATCATTCTTGTGGGCGAAATAGTCATCCTAGAGACTCTGACTATCGCCCTCTGGGTGCCCCACTTTTTTGGGGTTTTTATTTTACAATTTTCATGCAAAATTTTGTCCAGTAAGCTACACTGGCCCATTATAAAGCACTCCTTCTATTCAAATGTTGTATTTAACCCTTTCAACCCCACAGGCCTCTAAATAGGCTTATGAAAAGTGTAGATCCAGATGAGCCGGCTCGTGATGAGCCGTCTCATCAGGATCTGCACTTTTTTGCCAGTAATAATTATTAATATTTTTAGATAAAATTACCCATTTTGATAAATGAACTGGTCTAAAGGTAATTTTCTTATTAATTTATTGGTCTGAAAATATCATGCACCAGTCCATGTCAGTTACTTGGGGTTGAATGGGTTAATGTTCATACTGTGCATTTTAACCATATTTTGTTGAAATTTATTAAATAACACAATGAGCAATACTGCTGGTTTTGTAACATAATGAGCAATACTGCTGGTTTTGTAACATAATGAGCAATACTGCTGGTTTTGTAACATAATGAGCAATACTGCTGGTTTTGTAACATAATGAGCAATACTGCTGGTTTTGTAACACAATGATCAATACTGCTGGTTTTGTAATGCAATGAGCAATACTGCTGGTTTTGTAACATAATGAGCAATACTGCTGGTTTTGTAATGCAATGAACAATACTGCTGGTTTTGTAACATAATGAGCAATACTGCTGGTTTTGTAATGCAATGAGCAATACTGCTGGTTTTGTAATGCAATGAGCAATACTGCTGGTTTTGTAATGCAATGAGCAATACTGCTGGTTTTGTAATGCAATGAGCAATACTGCTGGTTTTGTAATGCAATGAGCAATACTGCTGGTTTTGTAACATAATGAGCAATACTGCTGGTTTTGTAATGCAATGAGCAATACTGCTGGTTTTGTAATGCAATGAGCAATACTGCTGGTTTTGTAATGCAATGAGCAATACTGCTGGTTTTGTAATGCAATGAGCAATACTGCTGGTTTTGTAATGCAATGAGCAATACTGCTGGTTTTGTAATGCAATGAGCAATACTGCTGGTTTTGTAATGCAATGAGCAATACTGCTGGTTTTGTAACATAATGAGCAATACTGCTGGTTTTGTAATGCAATGAGCAATACTGCTGGTTTTGTAATGAGCAATACTGCTGGTTTTGTAACACAATGAGCAATACTGCTGGTTTTGTAATGCAATGAGCAATACTGCTGGTTTTGTAACACAATGAGCAATACTGCTGGTTTTGTAATGCAATGAACAATACTGCTGGTTTTGTAACATAATGAGCAATACTGCTGGTTTTGTAATGCAATGAGCAATACTGCTGGTTTTGTAACACAATGAGCAATACTGGCGGTTGTAGCACAGTGGTAGCGCGGTGTTAGGTGGTGGTAGCACAGTGGCAGTGTAGTGGTAGCTCGGTGATAGCACAGTGGTAGTGCGGTGGTAGGTGGTGGTAGCACAGTGGCAGTGTAGTGGTAGCACATTGGTAGTGCTGTGGTAGCACAGTGGTAGTGCGGTGGTAGCACGGTGTTAGGTGATGGTAGCACAGTGGCAGTGTAGTGGTAGCACATTGGTAGTGCGGTTGTAGCACAGTGGTAGTGTGGTGGTAGCACAGTGGTAGTGCGGTGGTAGCACAGTGGTAGCGCGGTGTTAGGTGGTGGTAGCACAGTGGCAGTGTAGTGGTAGCACATTGGTAGCTCGGTGATAGCACAGTGGTAGTGCGGTTGTAGCACAGTGGTAGTGCGGTGGTAGCACAGTGGTAGCGCGGTGTTAGGTGGTGGTAGCACAGTGGCAGTGTAGTGGTAGCACATTGGTAGCTCGGTGATAGCACAGTGGTAGTGCTGTGGTAGCACAGTCATTTTCTGGTGGTAGCGCTGTGATCAGCAGTGGCAGTGAGTTTGCTTCAGGTGTGAACGGTCGCTGCGTTCACACCCAGCTGTTGCCTTGACGATTGTGGCCTTAGGCAAGACACTTCAATTCCACTTTGCCTCTTTCTCATGCTGATGGAATCAGGAATGAGGTATTGAGAGCGATTAATCTAATGTTGTAAAAACATGAGATTACAGTATGCATTACTTGTATACATGTGATAAGTACTATATGCAATTTAACATTATAAATGTTCTATATACATGCGATAAGTACTATATGCAATTTAACATTATAAATGTTCTATATACATGCGATAAGTACTACCTGCAATTTAACATTATAAATGTTCTATAAACATGAGATTACAGTATGCATTACTTGTATACATGTGATAAGTACTATATGCAATTTAACATTATAAATGTTCTATATACATGCGATAAGTACTATATGCAATTTAACATTATAAATGTTCTATATACATGCGATAAGTACTATATGCAATTTAACATTATAAATGTTCTATAAACATGAGATTACAGTATGCATTACTTGTATACATGTGATAAGTACTATATGCAATTTAACATTATAAATGTTCTATATACATGCGATAAGTACTATATGCAATTTAACATTATAAATGTTCTATAAACATGAGATTACAGTATGCATTACTTGTATACATGTGATAAGTACTATATGCAATTTAACATTATAAATGTTCTATATACATGCGATAAGTACTACCTGCAATTTAACATTATAAATGTTCTATAAACATGAGATTACAGTATGCATTACTTGTATACATGCGATAAGTACTATATGCAATTTAACATTATAAATGTTCTATATACATGCGATAAGTACTACCTGCAATTTAACATTATAAATGTTCTATATACATGCGATAAGTGCTATATGCAATTTAACATTATAAATGTTCTATATACATGCGATAAGTACTATATGCAATTTAACATTATAAATGTTCTATATACATGCGATAAGTGCTATATGCAATTTAACATTATAAATGTTCTATAAACATGAGATTACAGTATACATGCATTAGTATACATGTGATAAGTACTATATGCAATTTAACATTATAAATGTTCTATATACATGCAATAAGTACTATATGCAATTTAACATTATAAATGTTCTATAAACATGAGATTACAGTATGCATTACTTGTATACATGTGATAAGTACTATATGCAATTTAACATTATAAATGTTCTATATACATGCGATAAGTACTATATGCAATTTAACATTATAAATGTTCTATAAACATGAGATTACAGTATGCATTACTTGTATACATGCGATAAGTACTATATGCAATTTAACATTATAAATGTTCTGTATACATGCGATAAGTACTATATGCAATTTAACATTATAAATGTTCTATATACATGCGATAAGTGCTATATGCAATTTAACATTATAAATGTTCTATAAACATGAGATTACAGTATGCATTACTTGTATACATGTGATAAGTACTATATGCAATTTAACATTATAAATGTTCTATATACATGCGATAAGTACTATATGCAATTTAACATTATAAATGTTCTATAAACATGCGATAAGTGCTATATGCAATTTAACATTATAAATGTTCTATATGCATGCGATAAGTACTACCTGCAATTTAACATTATAAATGTTCTATAAACATGAGATTACAGTATGCATTACTTGTATACATGCGATAAGTACTATATGCAATTTAACATTATAAATGTTCTATATACATGCGATAAGTACTATATGCAATTTAACATTATAAATGTTCTATATACATGCGATAAGTGCTATATGCAATTTAACATTATAAATGTTCTATATACATGCGATAAGTACTACCTGCAATTTAACATTATAAATGTTCTATATACAATGTATATTATACATGCGATAAGTGCTATATGCAATTTAACATTATAAATGTTCTATATACATGAGATTACAGTATGCCAGGGCTAGAATTTAACATTTTTGTGCACTTGCAAATTTTTGCGAGTACCTAAATTGTCCGCTCGCAGTAGTTGAATTCTTCTCGCAATTTATATAATAATGTCATTTTATTTTTCAATTAGATCTACATGTACTTGGTCTAACTTTCGGAAGCAGACCGTTTCATCACGCTTCGTCTCGATGTTCACTTTTTATTGTTTTTGGAGATGGGCAAATTGTCTGTTTAAGGGCAGAATCGCCCAACTAGATTCAGGTACATGCACTTGCGATTGTTGCCTCCTCTCACCACTATTACTGACGATAAAAAGTTGGTTATTTTGGACCGTTCGTTTTGGAATATCTACTGCTACAAAAATTACGTAGACTGAATTCTATTATTGACTCATATTTTCAATATGCCCACGCCAATTGACCCAAAAGGAGCAAAACCAGTCAAACAGTTGTGTTCTACGTCATAGTGTTATGTGTGTTTTCAATGAGAAAACGAAAGTAGACAAACCGGAACGTGAATTGTACATGTCACTGGTCTTAAATTGAACTCACAATATTTTGCTAGTGCCAGAAAGGTCAACTCACATTTTTGTATTTCTACTCGCAAAATGCGAGTGTGAGAGTGCTAAATTCCATCCCTAGTATGCATTAATTAATCTAGCATGACAGTATTCATGTGCAGTCATAGAATCCACAGAGTTAAGCATAGCCATTTTTCGCCCATATCGCCCTAAAGTTTAAGCCCCGTCTGACCATGATGATACAGTGTTCATTCTAGGTCAGAAATTTTGGGAGAAGTGAGAAAGCGCGTGATCGCTTCCTTAAATGGTGTTCTTTAATATACTTCTGCAAAATAGGGTTAAAATGCACAGTACAACCATTAAATACAACATTTGAATAGAAGGAGTGATTTATAATGGGCCAGTGTATCTTACTAGACAAAATTTTGTTTGAAAATCGTAAAAACCACAAAATATTTTTTTTTTGGGGGAGAAGTGGGGCCCCCAGAGTGCGAAGTTACGGTTCCTAGGGCGACAATTTCGCTCACATCGCCCTCTAGAATGATCCCTGTGATATACTATTTCGAAATGCTATCGTATGGTTACTTGGTGGTTCGTCTTTGTTTACAATACATGTACTGGTGTATTACGTAACATGCTAACTGGTGAATTGTCGTCATAGCGCAGTGGTAGTGTGTTTGCTCTAAGTGCGTATGGCTCGGAGTTCGAGCCCCGCTGGAGCCGTTACAATTGTGCCCTTAGACAAGGCATTTAAATTCCACATTGCCGCTTCTCTCTCCCTCGTTGTAATGGATTCCATCGGGAATGAGGTCTCGAAAGTGATTAATATCAGTTGTAAGAACTTGTTTCGCAAATGAACTAAATTAAATTTGAATAAACCTTCAGGATGCAGATGAAGATGTACTTCCGGAAGACGAATTACCAGAGTGGAAACGTGAACCTGCGAAGATAGACGTCTCTAAGCTCGACACGAACGACCCTGAAAATCTACTCAAGGCTACAAAAAAAGGGAAAACACTGATGATGTTTGCAACTGTATCAGGTGACACTATCTTCTGATTAACCCATTCAACACCAAGTAACTCACATGGACTGGTCCATGATATTCATAAACCAATAAATGAATCAGAAAATCACATTTGGACAAGTTCATTTATCAAAATGGGTAATTATGTCTAAAAATAGTCATATCACTGGCAAAAAGTGCAGATCCTGGATCTACACTTTTTGTAAGCCTATTTAGAGGTCTGTGGTGTTGAAAGGGTTAATACAGTCAACCACCAGAGTGGAAGTCGTAATATCGCAATGGTTGCGCTTTCACTTCAGGCACGAAAGGTCCGGAGTTCGAGCCATGCTGGAGCCGTTACGATTGTGCCCTTAGGCAATGCATTTAAATTCCACATTGCCTCATCTCTCTCCCTCATGGCGATGGATTCCATCAGGAATGAGGTCTCGAGAGTGATTTATATAAGTTATAAGACCTTGTTTCACAATCGAGCTAAAATAATTTTTTGTAATTAAAATTAACCCCCAGTTAACCTGTCAATAAAAATCACCCATTGGAATAGCATACATTGTCTCTGTTGACAGGTGAACTTTGTTAACAGGTGGTCTTTGTTGACAGGTGAACTTTGTTAACAGGTGGTCTTTGTTGACAGGTGAACTTTGTTAACAGGTGGTCTTTGTTAACAGGTGGTCTTTGTTGACAGGTGAACTTTGTTGACAGGTGAACTTTGTTAACAGGTGGTCTTTGTTAACAGGTGGTCTTTGTTGACAGGTGAACTTTGTTGACAGGTGAACTTTGTTGACAGGTAGTCTTTATAACAGTGATATGTCGTTGGTCCTGTACTGACCATGATATGCCGTGAGCACTGTCCTGACCGGGATATGCCGTGAGCGCTGTCCTGACCGGGATATGCCGTGAGTGCTGTCCTGACCGGGATATGCCGTGAGCGCTGTCCTGACCGGGATATGCCATGAGTGCTGTCCTGACCGGGATATACCGTGAGCACTGTCCTGACCGGGATATGCTGTGAGTGCTGTCCTGACAGGGATATACCGTGAGTGCTGTCCTGACCGGGATATGTCGTGAGTGCTGTCCTGACCGGGATATGCTGTGAGCACTGTCCTGACCGGGATATGCCGTGAGCGCTGTCCTGACCGGGATATGCCGTGAGTGCTGTCCTGACCGGGATATGCCGTGAGCGCTGTCCTGACCGGGATATGCCATGAGTGCTGTCCTGACCGGGATATACCGTGAGCACTGTCCTGACCGGGATATGCTGTGAGTGCTGTCCTGACAGGGATATACCGTGAGTGCTGTCCTGACCGGGATATGTCGTGAGTGCTGTCCTGACCGGGATATGCTGTGAGCACTGTCCTGACCGGGATATGCCGTGAGCGCTGTCCTGACCGGGATATGCCATGAGTGCTGTCCTGACCGGGATATGCCATGAGTGCTGTCCTGACCGGGATATGCCGTGATCGCTATCCTGACCGGGATATGCCGTGAGCGCTGTCCTGACCGGGATATCAAGCCCGCCTATCAGGTTAGTTGCAGATCTCAAAGTAAACTTGGTTTTATTCCTAGTTAATCAAGTAATCATTGGAATGTACCTGTTACACTGGGACATCCGAGAATTCCGAGTTGTGATAGAATGTGGAAATTGAAGTTAATACCTGTGACATTGAATTCTTGCGACCGCCTCTGTGGTCGAGTGGTTACGGTCGCTGACTTGTATACCACAGTAACCTATCATCACTGATGGTCACTGCTTCGAGCCCTGCCGAGATCATGTCTCTTTATATGAAAAAATTGCCAGTTTCTTACCGAGGTTGGGGCACTGGTTTACCGCTGGAACCTGCCCAGGAAATGTGTTGTTACGTAAACTGCCTGTCGCTCAAATGGGCAACCAGTAGCGACGTTAAATAGACTTTATACAGAATGTAATTTCCTATTATAGAGTATAATTTTTTTCCAAATATTTGCCTCAAAAACTGAGTATTCCAACTAATAAATAAACGTCGTATACGCGGTTTGTTGACTTAACAAAATAATGTAAATATGGTCGACATACATGTGTAATAGGTATCCAGAATAACGAGATTTATGGTACAGATTTACTGTTATATCTCACATATTTATTTGTAGACTAATTTTAGTTAAATTTATTATCTCTAAGCGACAGTATCAAGCGTTTAGTATTGACTACAATGACAAAGAAATGTCATTTCAGGTGCGTGGATGACCGGTATATGAAATCCTACATTCACTTTTGAAAGTTTGTAGACCACAAACACACTGTTTATTGATTCAATATTTGTGTTCGAATGTATTCGGAAGAATTTGTAGTAGCAATGCATTTATGCGCGAACAATGCATTTTTGTTTACTTTTTGCGATGTAATGTCGCTATAAATAAAAACAATAAAATAATGAATTCTTGCTATAGTTTGTAATTTGTTTTTGTGCATTTCAGGAAATCCGACCAAGGACGAGACAGAAAAAGTGACTGGGATATGGCACAGCAGTTTATTTAATGCCAACATAGAAACTCAAAGGTAATATACTAATCCAATTCTAAGGTAGAAACTCAAAGGTAATATACTAATCCAATTCTAACGTTGAAACTCAAAGATAATACACTAATCCTTTTCTAACATAGAAACTCAAAGGTAATATACTAATCCAATTCTAACATAGAAACTCAAAGGTAATATACTAATCCAATTCTAACGTAGAAACTCAAAGATAATATACTAATCCAATTACAACATACCGGTAGAAACTCAAAGGCAGTACGCTAATCCAATTCTAACATAGAAACTCAAAGGTAATATACTAATCCAATTCTAACATAGAAACTCAAAGGTAATATACTAATCCAATTCTAACATAGAAACTCAAAGGTAATATACTAATCCAATTCTAACGTAGAAACTCAAAGGTAATATACTAATCCAATTCTAACATAGAAACTCAAAGGTAATATACTAATCCAATTCTAACGTAGAAACTCAAAGGTAATATACTAATCCAATTCTAACGTAGAAACTCAAAGGTAATATACTAATCCAATACTAACGTAGAAACTCAAAGATAATATACTAATCCAATTACAACATACCGGTAGAAACTCAAAGGCAGTACGCTAATCCAATTCTAACGTAGAAACTCAAAGGTTCAATTCTAACATAGAAACTCAAAGGTAATACACTCATCCAATTCTAACATACACATTTATTTTAGCTCGATTGTGAAACAAGTTCTTACAACTTATATTAATCACTCTCGAGACCTCATTCCTGATGGAATCCATCGCAACGAAGCAGAGCGAAGAGGCAACGTGGAATTTAAATGACTTGCCTAAGGACACAATCGTAACGGCTCCAGCAGGCTCGAACTCCGGACCTTTCGCACCTGAAGCGAATGCGCTATTACTGCGCCATCACGACATCTACTTCCTTCTTCTATTTATAGATAGGAAGTTGGCAAGAATCATGCGATGTTTAATTGCATATTAAGTAGTATCGTAATCTATTTATAGATATGTAGTTTGCGAGAATCTATTTATAAATAGGTAGTTGGCAAGAATCGTAGGATGTTTAATTTAAAATATAATATCAGTTGTAAAATTATAACATGTGCATAGTATCGTAATCTATTTATAGATATGTGGTTAGCGATAATCGTGCAATATTTATGTTGAAAGACGGCGCCATGGCCTGGGAAGTGAAAGCTTTTCTTATTGAACAAGATAGATGTGAGGAAGTAACAATTGATGGGCAGAGTTATCCTGGAAAGGTTTGTGTGTCTTCAATTCTTATAAAATAAGTTATCTAAGAAACCTGAGTGTCTTCAATCAGAGCTCTAGTGGGCGACATGAGCGAAGTTGTCGTCCTTGTGACTCTGACTTCCCCCTCTGGTGGCATTTCTAATTTTCATACACAATTTTATCCAGTAAGATACACTGGCCATTGTAAAGCATTCCTTCTATCCAAGTGATGTATTTAATGGTCATATTGTGTATTTTAACCCTATTGTGTTGAATTTTATTAAATAATATTATAATGATTGCAATCGCATGCTTTCTCACTTCTCCCAATCATTTGGGTCCAGTTTGAGCCCTGACAATACCAAGCCCCGGGTCCATACACATGGAGTATCCCTCTTCCTGGGAGAATGTTACTATATTTAACATCAACATGTATTTACCATGTTACTATATATAGCATCAATATGTATTTACCATGTTACTATATATAGCATCAATATGTATTTACCATGTTGCTATATATAGCATCAATATGTATTTACCATGTTACTATATTTAGCATCAATATGTATTTACCATGTTACTATATATAGCATCAATATGTATTTACCATGTTACTATATATATCATATTTACCATGTTACTATATATAGCATCAATATGTATTTACCATGTTCAAAACCAACAACACAAAAACCAACAAAACAAAAAACCACACATCAATATGTATTTACCATGTTACTATATATAGCATCAATATGTATTTACCATGTTACTATATATCATCATCAATATGTATTTACCATGTTACTATATATAGCATTAATATGTATTTACCATGTTGCTATATTTAGAATCATCGTGTTTTGGTTGTATTACTGCATGCATATTTAGCATCAAGCTGCATATTTTACATTCATGTTTTTCCAGGCAGCTTCTAATGAAACAAAAGACAATAAATCTACAAGAAACGCTCAGAAAGAAAAGCCAAAATCTTCAAAGAAGACAAAAAACAATAATAAAAAGACAGAATTGTGAAATATGGTTAGAAAATTAATTTGCACCCTATATGCTAATTTAGAATATCCCATAATGTAAGATGGACGCAGAATTACAGGGTGGAATGGTTTTATATGATTTATACTACAAAGTTTTGTTTTTATCTCCCCATTTAGCCAGATTTTAGAATGCCAAATAATTGGAGATGGACAAACCCAATTAAGGAATGAATCACGAATTAATAGTTTCCATTATGGTATGAACTACATTGCATGTGTTTATAATGCCTGGAAGGAGAGAAAACTGTCCATTGTATTTATTTATTTTATTTGGTTTGAACATATTTATTTATCAGGATACATGTTATATACACAGGGATCATTCTAAAGGGCGATGTGGGCGAAATAGTCGCGCTAGGGACCCTGACTCCACAGCCCACTTCTCCCTAAAAAAAAAATTATCAAACAAAATTTTGTCTATTAAGATATACTGGCCCATTATAAAGCACTCCTATTCAAATGTTGTATTTAATGGTTGTACTGTGCATTTTAACCCTATTTTGCAGAAGTATATTAAAGAACACCATTTAAGGAAGCAATCACACGCTTTCTCACTTCTCCCAAAAATTCTGACCTAGAATGAACCCTGTATACATTGAGAAATATACAGAAACATACATTTATATCGTGATATGGGGATTGAACTGAAAAGCTAAAAGCTTACGGTAATTCTTTCCACTGCGTACTAGATGTTAGTACCAGGTATATATGGCAATTTTAATAAGTTGGCGTAATATCGAAAATGACCGGAACTTAAATATGTTTAATTCAAATTGGAAACGCATCAAAATGCTTATAAATATCTGACAATTGGTAGCTACGGGCTTAGAAATAGCAAATGCATATAAGGATGAAAATGGAATAGAATAAATTATGCAGAAATGAGATCTAGAAGTATTGACATGTAGTATTGAATGAGAGTAAGAAATAGGGGTGGAGCGGATTGTGAAGTTGATTTCATAGTGGATGTCTTGGACTAGACAACTCCGTCAAATTGTTTTGACTTTTCTATGAACTCTTGTACGGCAATACAGATTTGTTCGTTGGCGTCATCTGGTATAGAAGTATTCCCAGAAATTTAGAAGCACTAAACTTGGTAGGTTGTTTTCTATCAGAATTTAATGCGAAATGAAATAAAAACAAGTCGTTTTCTGACTTACATCATTTTGAAGTGAAAAATAATAAAGATATGATTTTTTAATATTGCACGGAGTCCGCATCCGTGGTCGAGTGGTTAAGGCTGCTGACTTGTATACCACTGTAACCTATCATCACTGATGGTCACTGGTTATAGCCCCGCTCAGGCCGTGTCTCATTTATATGAAAAAGTTGGCAGTTTCTTACGGAGGTTGGTGCACCCAAGTACTGGTTAACTGCTGGAGCCTGCCCAGGAAAGGTGTTGTTAAGTAAACTGCCCACCAGCGATATAGCCCGAAATGGTGCTGATGCAGGCGTAAAACCCGAAATATTCCACGGAATAAAAATGTTGATTTTGCTGAGTTACGAGGTTTCGACTCGACAGCGACGATATACATGTACACTAAAGGAATAAAGTGCACTCGGGACAGGTTTCATATTTGGAAGAAGATGTTCAATATTGACAACGGTTACATGTCTCTTTGCAAACTACTGTACGTATCTATAGAGCATATTGGGTGAACCATTTAAATTTAATTAGTAAATGGGTGCGATATAGCCTGAACTGTGCTGATGCGCCGTTAAACCAAATACTCAATTAGCAAATGGGCACGATATAGCCTGAACTGTGCTGATGCGCCATTAAACCAAATACTCAATTAGCAAATGGGCGTGATATAGCCTGAACTGTGCTGATGCGCCATTAAACCAAATACTCAATTAGCAAATGGGCGCGATATAGCCTGAACTGTGCTGATGCGCCGTTAAACCAAATTACTCAATTAGCAAATGGGCGTGATATAGCCTGAACTGTGCTGATGCGCCGTTAAACCAAATACTCAATTAGCAAATGGGCGCGATATAGCCTGAACTGTGCTGATGCGCCGTTAAACCAAATACTCACTTACTCAATTAGCAAATAGTGTAAACAAATTTTAGACTAAAATGTGAAACCGGATTTCTTATCTTAAAATAATAATTCAATGATACAGATAATCAACAAAATTAATTAATATTAAACGGATACTTGTTTGTTTTTGTTTATGATAAAATGATATTTCACCAAATGAACATTGAAAGCAAAATTAATTACCACTTGTGCTGGTAGTAGTTCATGAGTGAAATATTATTTGATCATTCACTTAAAAGTCAAATCTCCCTCTTATAGACCCCAATATCCCTCGTAAGAATGTCAAATCTCCCTCTTATAGACCCCAATATCCCTCTTAAGAATGTCATATCTCCCTCTTATAGACCTCAATATCCATCTTAAGAAAGTCAAATCTCCCTCTTATAGACCCCAATATCCCTCTTAAAGTCAAATCTCCCTCTTATGGACCCCAATATCCCTCTTAAGAAAGTCAAATCTCCCTCTTATAGACCCCAATATCCCTCTTAAGAAAGTCAAATCTCCCTCTTATAGACCCCAATATCCCTCTTAAGAAAGTCAAATCTCCCTCTTATAGACCCCAATATCCCTCTTAAGAAAGTCAAATCTCCCTCTTATAGACTCCAATATCCCTCTTAAGAAAGTCAAATCTCCCTCTTATAGACTCCAATATCCCTCTTAAGAAAGTCAAATCTCCCTCTTATAGACTCCAATATCCCTCTTAAGAAAGTCAAATCTCCCTCTTATAGACTCCAATATCCCTCTTAAGAAAGTCAAATCTTCCTCTTATAGACCCCAATATCCCTCTTAAGAAAGTCAAATCTCCCTCTTATAGACTCCAATATCCCTCTTAAGAAAGTCAAATCTCCCTCTTATAGACTCCAATATCCCTCTTAAGAAAGTCAAATCTCCCTCTTATAGACCCCAATATCCCTCTTAAGAATGTCAAATCTCCCTCTTATAGACCCCAATATCCCTCTTAAGAAAGTCAAATCTCCCTCTTATAGACCCCAATATCCCTCTTAAGAATGTCAAATCTCCCTCTTATAGACTCCAATATCCCTCTTAAGAAAGTCAAATCTCCCTCTTATAGACTCCAATATCCCTCTTAAGAAAGTCAAATCTCCCTCTTATAGACTCCAATATCCCTCTTAAGAAAGTCAAATCTCCCTCTTATAGACTCCAATATCCCTCTTAAGAAAGTCAAACCTCCCTCTTATAGACCCCAATATCCCTCTTAAGAATGTCAAATCTCCCTCTTATAGACCCCAATATCCCTCTTAAGAAAGTCAAATCTCCCTCTTATAGACCCCAATATCCCTCTTAAGAATGTCAAAGCTCCCTCTTATAGACTCCAATATCCCTCTTAAGAAAGTCAAACTCCCTCTTATAGACTCCAATATCCCTCTTAAGAAAGTCAAATCTCCCTCTTGTAGACTCCAATATCCCTCTTAAGAAAGTCAAATCTCCCTCTTATAGACCCCAATATCCCTCTTAAGAAAGTCAAATCTCCCTATTATAGACCCCAATATCCCTCTTAAAGCAGCATTACAACGTAATAAAGGATGTTTTGGGTAAAATATAAATACTAATATGTGTGTGTTTACAAATATCGAACTAGTCGCTCAGAAACGATAAAATTCCAATAAATTTAAACCGTCGTATACGCGAATTTGTTTATCAACACACGAAATATAAACACGCACAGTGCGCATGCGTGAAACAACAAAGAGGATGTAGAAAACAACGTATATATTTTGAACATAAAAGACTATCTATCTATCTTCCTCTAATGCCGAACCCATCGCGGGGATGTAGAAATGTCCCTAAAAGACTTAGCTAACATAGGTATGAATCAACATATCAAGTAATTTAATTAAAAAAGACAACGTGGGACAAATGGGGACGATGCATTCCGAATGCAAACAAGTGCTGACGATGCGTTCCGGTTGTAAACAAGTGCGTGACCGATCAACTCGGAAAGTCCTACTTTCGGTTTCGAGTTTGTTTTATCGCAAAAAAACACTGTTTACCAAATGAACATAAGCATACAAAGTATAATGTTAGAATGTGTAGCAGCATCGCTACCCATATGCCAAAATTTAATTTTTCAAATATCTTTTATTTCATACGATGTAATGCTACTTTAAACAACTAGTCTTTTTATTCTAGACTGAATTGTGTTTATATGATAACTTTGCGCTAATTGACGCTAGAACGTCTTGTTTAGACGACCATTAATGACGTCATAAAAGACGCCATAAATGACAGATTGAGTTTAAAAACGTTCAGGTTGACAACATTTCAATATGCAGCAGCTAGGTACCAGTGACCGAACCACGCTGCCAGACACACGTGCAAAGTAGTGAGAAATAATATGTGTTATTTCACTGCTTTCAACCAATGGAATAACACCATTTATGGAAGTCGTGATAGCGCAGTGGATGTGCATTCGCTTCTGGTGCGAAAGGTTCGAGTTCGAGCCCCGCTGGAACTGTTACGATTGTGCCCTTAGGCAAGGCATTTAAATTCCATGTTGGCTCTTCTCTCTCCCTCGTGGCGATGGATTAATATAAGTTGTAAAAACTTGTTTCGCAATCGAGGTAAAATAAATTTGTATAAACTAACACCATTTATATCATTTTGCGCTATTTTTCCGGAAGCTCAATTCTCAACCTTGGAAGTGTGTGAGATGGTACCCTGGTCTCCAGATCGAATATAGTTTTCTCAGGAAATAAACTACATAATATATGAACATTAACTTGAGTGCAACTATATAATATATGGGCATTAACTTGAGTGCAACTATATAATATATGGGCATTAACTTGAGTGCAACTATATAATATATGGGCATTAACTTGAGTGCAACTATATAATATATGGGCATTAACTTGAGTGCAACTATATAATATATGGGCATTAACTTGAGTGCAACTATATAATATATGGGCATAACTTGAGTGCAACTATATAATATATGGGCATTAACTTGAGTGCAACTATATAATATATGGGCATTAACTTGAGTGCAACTATATAATATATGGGCATTAACTTGAGTGCAACTACATAATATATGAACATTAACTTGAGTGCAACTATATAATATATGAACATTAACTTGAGTGCAACTACATAATATATGAACATTAACTTGAGTGCAACTATATAATATATGAACATTAACTTGAGTGCAACTATATAATATATGGGCATTAACTTGAGTGCAACTATATAATATATGGGCATTAACTTGAGTGCAACTATATAATATATGGGCATTAACTTGAGTGCAACTATATAATATATGGGCATTAACTTGTGTGCAACTACATAATATATGAACATTAACTTGAGTGCAACTATATAATATATGAACATTAACTTGAGTGCAACTATATAATATATGAACATTAACTTGAATAGATAGATAGATACTTTTATTTCCTCCATTTCTGAAGAGCATAACATATTTACAAATCATTATTAATATGTATGTACAAACAGTATAATATAAATGCACAAATAACCCTGTTAATTGTCAGTTGAGTACTCGCAGCTGAACTATACGTGCATTAGAAACATTGCAAGCACAGTTGTAGTACTCAATGAATGAATGCACACACATCCAAGATGCATCTCCTGTATTCTATAAATAGTTAAGCGTAAAAGGAACGCAACCGTATATATGTGTGAATTTTTAATAAGCGAAGCTGAATTTCATCATATATACTACAGTCTACATGCGTTATTTCGAATTCCGTCCGACCAAACAAAATACTTCGGCATAACCGAAGTTTGACTTAGCGAAATTCGATATAAACAGAGAACAGAGCCAGTTATATATAAAATGATAGTGTCTGAAACGGGACTTTGATCCGACTTTGAGATAACCGGATAATTCGACATAACTGACTTTGACATAGCGGATGTAGACTCTGATTAATTTCATTAACCCATTCAACACCAAGTAACTGACATGGACTGGTCCATGATATTCATAAACCAATAAATGAATCAGAAAATCACATTTGGACAAGTTCATTTACACTTTTTGGGTGACGAGCCGTCTCATCAGGATCTGCACTTTTTGTAAGCCTATTTAGAGGTCTGTGGTGTTGAAAGGGTTAAACAGTCTATGCACTAGACAATCACCTAAATGTAATCTGTCATAGTTTTATGTAATATTCCACAGCTAAAATTCATCAGCAGTTAATATTTGCAAGTACATAGAAAATAAAATTCTGAAATGGTGTGTTGTTCTTTTGCACTTTAGTATATACACATCTTGGGAATGAGAGTTGTCTCCAGGGATCAATCTAGAGGGCGATGTGGGCGAAATTGTCGCCCTAGGGACACTGACACTTCTCCCTAAAAAAAATCACTCGCTTTCTCACTTCTCCCAAACATTATGACCTAGAATGAACCATGTGTCTCACTTGAGAACTGTTCTGCATGTATTTTAGCATATTGTAAGATTTTACGTTACTTAGTACCCCCCTTATTTGAATCTCTTTCAGTTTTATTGCCACCCGACCCAAAATCTTTGGGATCATAAGTTTTGAGTTATATTGTGTGTTTTACATTTATTTATCGTCACTACCGGTTGCCCATATGGGCGACGCCTCCTGAAGAGATTAGTCATTTTAGATGTTTCGAGGATAGTGCAATGATACAGACAGAGACCCATTCCAGAGTCTCCTCTGGTTCTTTTACGTGCACTGTGTAAACCACCGACACGAGACCTCGGTTTAAAGCCCCATCTGAAAGACTGTTAATTTTATTAGGGTCCAACGGGGGATCGAACCTGCGATCATGGAGTTATATTTATCGGTATGCTATCTGATTTGTAAATCATCGGGTGTCCAATGACTGCCGGTCAAACGTTATTTTCTCTGAAACTATCAGTTAGAACTATTGGTCAGTCCATCACATTTGATGTTGATGTTGATTGAAAGTTAGTATTTGTAAACAGAACAAATTTATTTCTTTTATTGAGCTCACGCCGTGTCTCATTTATATGAAAAAGTTGGCAGTTTCTTACAGAGGTTGGTGCACCCAAGTACTGGTTAACCGCTGGAGCCTGCCCAGGAAAGGTGTTGTTAGATAAACTGCCCGCCGGCGATATAGCCCGAAATGGTGCTGATGCAGGCGTAAAACCCGAAATATAACATAAATATAACATAATTGATGAAGAAAAATATATTTTTTATACAAATATGTGCTTTATAATAAAGAATTATACAAACCATTTGATTGGTCATTATTTCAAATGTACTCTTTGATGCTATTTATATTGAGATTTTGTTAATTTTTAGCGAAGGTCATGTGAGGTATTGCTACAAGGTCATGTGAGGTATTGCTACAAGGTCATGTGAGGTATTGATCATGTGAGGTATTGCTACACGGTCATGTGAGGTATTGCTACAAGGTCATGTGATGTATTGCTACAAGGTCATGTGGGGTATTGTTACAAGGTCATGTGGGGTATTGTTACCAGGTCATGTGAGGTATTGCTACACGGTCATGTGAGGTATTGCTACAAGGTCATGTGAGGTATTGCTACAAGGTCATGTGAGGTATTGCTACAAGGTCATGTGAGGTATTGCTACAAGGTCATGTGAGGTATTGCTACAAGGTCATGTGGGGTATTGTTACAAGGTCATGTAGGGTATTGTTACCAGGTCATGTGAGGTATTGCTACAAGGTCATGTGAGGTATTGTTACCAGGTCACGTTCAGGTATTGTTACCAGGTCATGTGAGGTATTGTTACCAGGTCATGTGAGGCATTGTTACCAAGTCATGTGAGGTATTGTTACCCGGTCATGTGAGGTATTGCTACAAGGTCATGTGAGGTATTGCTACAAGGTCATGTGGGGTATTGTTACAAGGTCATGTAGGGTATTGTTACCAGGTCATGTGAGGTATTGCTACAAGGTCATGTGAGGTATTGTTACCAGGTCATGTGAGGTATTGTTACCAGGTCATGTGAGGTATTGTTACCCGGTCATGTGAGGTATTGTTACCCGGTCATGTGAGGTATTGTTACCCGGTCATGTGAGGTATTGTTACCCGGTCATGTGAGGTATTTTTACCAGGTCATGTGAGGTATTGTTACCAGGTCATGTGAGGTATTGTTACCAGGTCATGTGAGGTATTGTTACCCGGTCATGTGAGGTATTGCTACAAGGTCATGTGAGGTATTGCTACAAGGTCATGTGAGGTATTGCTACAAGGTCATGTGAGGTATTGCTACAAGGTCATGTGAGGTATTGCTACAAGGTCATGTGAGGTATTGTTACCCGGTCATGTGAGGTATTGTTACCAGGTCATGTGAGGTATTGTTACCCGGTCATGTGAGGTATTTTTACCAGGTCATGTGAGGTATTGTTACCAGGTCATGTGAGGCATTGTTACCAGGTCATGTGAGGTATTGTTACCCGGTCATGTGAGGTATTGCTACACGGTCATGTGAGGTATTGCTACAAGGTCATGTGAGGTATTGTTACCAGGTCATGTGAGGTATTGTTACCCGGTCATGTGAGGTATTGTTAGCAAGTCATGTGAGGTATTGTTACCAGGTCATGTGAGGTATTGTTACCCGGTCATGTGAGGTATTGCTACAAGGTCATGTGAGGTATTGCTACAAGGTCATGTGAGGTATTGCTACAAGGTCATGTGAGGTATTGTTACCCGGTCATGTGAGGTATTGTTACCCGGTCATGTGAGGTATTGTTACCCGGTCATGTGAGGTATTGCTACAAGGTCATGTGAGGTATTGCTACAAGGTCATGTGAGGTATTGTTACCCGGTCATGTGAGGTATTGTTACCAAGTCATGTGAGGTATTGCTACAAGGTCATGTGAGGTATTGTTACCCGGTCATGTGAGGTATTGCTACAAGGTCATGTGAGGTATTGTTACCAGGTCATGTGAGGTATTGTTACCAGGTCATGTGAGGTATTGTTACCCGGTCATGTGAGGCATTGTTTCCGCAATATTTCAGTCTGTCGTTGTCCGTGAACATTTTCTCCTCAGTAACCATTGGGTATTTGACCACTAGTGTGCTTAAAGTGTTTGTTTTGTTTATTATAGTGTCACCCCTATTTAAAGGGCCAGTCATTTCCGAATCCTATGTATGCCAGGCTGGTAGGCAATCGGCAACCATTATTGAATTAGTTGGCGGCTCACCAATCGGCCTTATCAGAACGAACCCCTGACGAGATTCGAACCTTCCCTCTCTTCCTTCATCCTGCTCCGTAGGCGGACACCTTGACCACGGAGGCCACTATTTATGGTCATGATAATTGGGTAGGTGGGGGATTACATAATTGTTAAAATCACGTCAGTAGGTAATCCAAGATGGCCGCCGTCTAAAAATAGCACACTCCTTAAAAAATAAACTTAACACGGACTTTGACGAATATATGTAGGAATGGTCGATGTACAATGCTCTTTCAAAGTGGTTCTGGATCAAAAGTGGGCGGTGGCCCTGAGATCAAATTCTATTTTTGAGCAGATATGGTCATCTCATATATGAGATCGAAGTTGTCGACGAGAACTGTCTCAATACCAGAGACATCCGTGGTTGTTCTTCATGTCCGCTTAGAGCACCCGTACACGTCGGCATGTTTAATGTCTCGTGTGAACGATTGTTACTATTATTGTGAGATGGTGGAATCGAACCTGCGATCCTTGTGAGTGCAGTCCAACATGTTAACCACTGAACTAACGACAATTTGGCGAGATTTCAACAATGCATTTAGAACATGAAAAGTACAATGAGTGTATTTGCTCATGTCGTAATCCTATTAACCCTTTCCCTCATAGAAGCACCTTTTGACGACATTACCAATAGTACATACATTGACAATGTAGTTACCAAACCAATGCTCATAATAAAGGTCAGACCCTCATGTAGCCCCAGCAATATCTATGGAGGTGGGATAGATATGGCGATTACTTATCCACTGCATTATAGCTAAATGGCGGTCGTTTGTATGGAGATATAATAATATATTAACATAAATCTCTATGTAGTCCCAGTAATATATATGGAGGTGGGATAGATATGGCGACTACTTATCCACTGCATGATAGCTAAATAACTGTCGTTTGTATGGATATATAATAGTATATTAACCTAAATCTCTATGAAGGAAAGGGTTAAACTTTGTTCATGTCCGTGGCCGAGTGGTTACGGTCGCTGACTTAATAACACTTGCCACTCAGCTATAGCTTCGATTCCCAATGTGGCTGTCGAATTCATTCATATACGGAAACTACTCAGCTGGCGTGTGGAATGTCGTAGAAACATTAACATCACTAAAGTTTCGTATACACACATGTATTATGGTTGTGGAAGTCGTGATAGCGCAGTGGATGCGCGTTCGCTTCAGGTGCGAAATGTCTGGAGTTCGAGCCCCGCTGGAGCCGTTACAATTGTGCCCTTAGGCAAGGCATTTAAATTCCACGTTGCCTCTTCTCTCCCTCGTGGCGATGGATTCCATCAGGAATGAGGTCTCGAGAGTGATTAATATTAGTTGTAAGAACTTGTTTCGCAATCGAACTAAAATATGGTTTAGAAATGAGAAGATCTGTAACCGTATCATCTGACGTGTCACAGGGTACAGTATTCTGACCTCCGTTGTTTCTATTTTACATTAAGAACATTGCGTGAGATTTATTCACGCAACCAAGCCATTTGACCATTCTATAACTGGGACTGGAGAACAGCGTGTATATGTTGGAGTGTGTGTCCGTAGACCGACGATAGTGTCTTAGACCTGTGTTGGATTCATTTTTAGTGTACACATTCATAGCGCGTTGAGATTCCCAATACTTCGGGTGGAGGCTAATTCCACCTTGATGATTGGTGTCTGCTTGCGGATTTAGTCGGTGTTGAAGATATGAATTCACAGTTACTTTTGAAGAAATAGTATACACGTACATATTGTTGCTTTAGAGATTGAAATGAAATGTAATTCAACATCCCCTGTGTGTGACTCTGGTCCACCCAACTCCTAGTATTCCGATATGTTAACGCGGATCTGTAGTCCAGTGGTAACACGCTGGACTGGTAATCCAGGGATCGCATGTTCGATCCCCCGTCTGACCATAATAAAATTAACAAGTCTTTCAGATGGAACGCTAAACCGAGGTCTCGTGGCGGTGCACGTAAAAGAACCAGAGGAGACTCTGGAATGGGTCTCTGTCTGTATCATTGCACTATCCTCCAAAAATCTAAAATTACTAATATCTTCAGGAGGCGTTGCTCATATGGGCAACCTGTAGCGACGATAAATAAACGTAAAACACACAAAGTTCGATCCAAGCACATCAAACTTGACAAGTGATAGTTTGACAGACAGACAATGGCAAGAGATCAAAAGTCTCGGCTCGGTGTGGATATCAGACTAAATGCCAGTAAGCACTCAACCCTTTTCATTGTAACACAAATATACTATCGTTTTATTAATTAAAAGCTATTTATAGCATCAAATATCATTAATACAAAACAAAGGATACTAATTAAGAACTAGGTCATACAGAATTAATCCACTAAAGCTTTTATTGAATCAACTAAACGCCAGTAAACACTCAAACACAAGTATACTATCGTTATATACTATTTTATTAATTAAATCCGTCTCCGTGGCCCATTGGTTAAGGCGTCCGCCTACGGAGCGGGAGGTCGAAGGTTCGAATCTCGTCAGGGGTTTGTTCTGATATGGCCGGTTGGTGAGCCACCAGCTAGTTAAATAATGGTTACCGATTGCCTACCAGCCTGGCATAGGATTCGGGAAGTACTGATGTTCATAAAAAAAGAAGTGTCTCATAAGTCAGAAGTGGCTGGCCCTTTAAATAGGGGTGACACTATAATAAAAAACACTTTACTTTACTTTAAAAGCTATTTAATGTTACAAGTATTAGATATCATTAATACAAAACAAAGATAATAATTAAGAACTAGGTCATACAGAAATAACCCACTAAAGCTTTTATTGAATCATCATTGTGCGTAAACATGTTAAATATATAAATAATGAACACATTCACCAAAAACATTATATATGACATAATTGTTCATGGATAAATGAATAAATTATTATATCGATACAAAAAAGGCATATAATGTCAAAACAACAAAACAAACAGTGTGCATCTAATCTAGTCTATTTCTACATTATTTTAAAGCAAAAATAAATCGCACCAAATAAAAACATTTCCCCCCACTAATACAGTTTACATCCGCTATGTCAAAGTCCGTTATGTCGATGTCTCCGGTTATCTCGAAGTCGGGTCAAAGTCCTGTTTCAGACACTATCATTTTACATATAACTGGCTCCGTTTATATAGAATTTCGTTAAGTCGAACTTCGGTTATGTCGAAGTCTTTTGTTCGGTCCGACAGAATTCGATATACCGGATGTAGACTGTACACTACACAATCGTTCACTAACACAATTGTAAGAAATAATATTAGCAATAATGTTCAAGCACTAATGTTTACTGTGGAAACCTTTGTTTAAGGAATGAATCGCGAGCTAACAGTTTCCATTGAAATATGGTGACGGCCACTAATCTCAACGAACAATTATGGGAGAGATATACAATATTATAAACAAAAACAACGCACACAAAAGCAACCAAGTATTCATCATTGAAAACAGTATTACCTATTAAGTATATCTGTTTAATTCTTGACAAATGATCTACGTCATTCATCTGTTTTAAAAACGTATACAGATCATTTCCGAACACGCTCTCGCTTCTCACCAATGCAACCCGGGTTCGATCCTCGGACCAGGAAGTATGTGTAATGGTACGGTGTTCGCCCGATCGGACATGTGGGTTTTCTCCGGGTACTCTGCTTTCCTCCCACACGAATGACCATATATACGCTTTCATCCGCGCCAACGAGAGTGATTAATATAAGTTGTTAGAACTTGCTTCGCAATCGTTGAACTATTGTTTAAAACCGATATGCCCACGATGCAATCCGATTTTGTTAGTGAAAGATGTAATCTTTGTAAAATAAATAAAATTTAAACCGTAACCATATTAGGTGTATGCCAGTAATATTTCTTGGTGTAAGTTTTCTTGAATCAGTATAAAGTGAACATTCAATATCAGTTTACATACAACGTAATTTTATCCTACCTGCATGCGTAACAATGATAAAAAACTGCATGCATGCCTAATAAACGTTGCTTTACTAGCCAATGCCTAATAAAACCTAATAGAATGCTGCATGTATGACGTCATATATTCACATATGGTATGATAAACTTCAGGTCATGAACATTCGGTAATCTTTCCTTTCTAAAACATCTTTCTTATCAGAAGATAGGATAAATAGGAGAGGTTACCGTCTTATACATTTTAAATTATTAGGCTCGTCTCCGAAACAATACACGGCTCGGCAGACCTCGCTTTGTATATTTTCTCCAACTTGCCTAATAAATTAAAAAAGTTAAAATTTATTACACCTAAATTAAAAATTTATTACGCCTAATAAATTTAAAGATTAAAAAATGTATTACGCCTAAATTAAAAATGTATTAGACAGTAACCTAATACATGTATATTCTAATTATTGATTTGATAATATTTTATTGCTCTATATACGTGTATGTAACAATAAAAATAATTAGCAAATGGGTTGCGCCACAAGTTCTGACAACATTAGTGATTGGCCCTCATATTTATTATGTCAACTTTATTATGAGAATTAGTTCACAACCTTTATAAACTTCCAGGAAATCATAATCTAGAGAAAAACCCTTTTTTGGCCCTGTATTCATTCCACATTCGGTTACTCGTTCACATGTACTGAATTCAAATCTATCCAATACAGTCGACATCCTCTGTAAAAGTCGGGTTATGTCGAATTCTCCGGTTATCTCGAAGTCGGTTCAAAGTCCCGTTTCAGACACAATCACTGTACATATAACTGGATCTGTTTATATCGAATTTTGAAGTCAAACTTCGGTTATGTCGAAGTATTTTGTTCGGTCCGATGGAATTTGACATAACGGATGTAAACTGTATATGTTGTTTTCTCTCAATATTCAAATCTTCGGCTTAAAACCCCTTCTACAAGGACAGTTATAACCAAATATCTGGCTTAAAACCCCTTCTACAAGGAAAGTTATAAACAAATATCCGGCTTAAAACCCCTACTACAAGGACAGTTATAACCAAATATCCGGCTTAAAACCCCTTCTACAAGGAAAGTTATGAACAAATATCCGGCTTAAAACCCCTTCTACAATGAAAGCTATGAACAAATATCCGGCTTAAAACCCCTTCTACAAGGAAAGTTATAAACAAATATCCGGCTTAAAACCCCTTCTACAAGGAAAGTTATAAACAAACATCCGGCTTAAAACCCCTTCTACAAGGAAAGTTATAAACAAACATCCGGCTTAAAACCCTTTCTACAAGGAAAGTTATAAACAAACATCCGGCTTAAAACCCCTTCTACAAGGAAAGTTATAAACAAACATCCGGCTTAAAACCCCTTCTACAAGGAAAGTTATAAACAAATATCCGGCTTAAAACCCCTTCTACAAGGACAGTTATAACCAAATATCCGGCTTAAAACCCCTTCTACAAGGACAGTTATAACCAAATATCCGGCTTAAAACCCCTTCTACAAGGAAAGTTATAAACATATATCCGGCTTAAAACCCCTTCTACAAGGAAAGTTATAACAAATATCCGGCTTAAAACCCCTTCTACAATGAAAGCTATGAACAAATATCCGGCTTAAAACCCCTTCTACAAGGAAAGTTATAACAAATATCCGGCTTAAAACCCCTTCTACAAGGAAAGTTATAAACAAACATCCGGCTTAAAACCCCTTCTACAAGGAAAGTTATAAACAAACATCCGGCTTAAAACCCCTTCTACAAGGACAGTTATAACCAAATATCCGGCTTAAAACCCCTTCTACAAGGAAAGTTATAAACAAATATCCGGCTTAAAACCCCTTCTACAAGGAAAGTTATAACCAAATATCGGGCTTAAAACCCCTTCTACAAGGAAAGTTATAACCAAATATCGGGCTTAAAACCCCTTCTACAAGGAAAGTTATAAACAAACATCCTGCCCATTCATTTTCTTTCTGCTTGTTTGGAATAAACTGGATAATGACGTCATGAAAGAAAATGAATTAGCCGGATTTTTGTTAATAACGTTCATTGAAGAGGGCATTTTAAGCCGAACATTTGTATATTGAAAGACTAAAAATCAAAGAAAGTATAATGGTGTATATAATTACTGGTTCCCTGTTAGTAACAATAAACATATAGATACAATCTCTCATATATTATTACTGGTTCCCTGTTAGTAACAATAAACATATAGATACAATCTCTCATATATCATTACTGGTTCCCTGTTAGTAACAATACACATATAGATACAATCTCTCATATATCATTACTGGTTCCCTGTTAGTAACAATACACATATAGATACAATCTCTCATATATCATTACTGGTTCCCTGTTAGTAACAATACACATATAGATACAATCTATCATATATCATTACTGGTTCCCTGTTAGTAACAATAAACATATAGATACAATCTATCATATATCATTACTGGTTCCCTGTTAGTAACAATACACATATAGATACAATCTCTCATATATTATTACTGGTTCCCTGTTAGTATCAATACACATATAGATACAATCTCTCATATATCATTACTGGTTCCCTGTTAGTATCAATACACATATAGATACAATCTCTCATATATCATTACTGGTTCCCTGTTAGTAACAATACACATATAGATACAATCTCTCATATATCATTACTGGTTCCCTGTTAGTAACAATACACATATAGATACAATCTATCATATATTATTACTGGTTCCTGTAACAGGATCATTAGGGAGCTGATATTATGGCATGTCCAAAAACGAATATGATGTAATTGATTACCATCTGCAACAAAGAAAACGTCACCAAGCAATATACTATTTCTCTCTATACGACCAAACATACTAGGCCAAAGATTAGTGCCAAGGCCAAAGATTAGTGCCAAGGCCAAAGATTAGTGTCAATGACAACAACACTATGTGCGTGAAATAATTGTGGTTGCACCCTCGTGTCTGTGGGCCATGGTGTGTGCACCGACATTATTGTGAGTGTACCAGACCATTTCTTGTACCATCATGTCTGTGGGCCATGGTGTGTGCACCGACATTATTGTAAGTGTACCAGACCATTTCTTGTACCATCATGTCTGTGGGCCATGGTGTGTGCACCGACATTATTGTGAGTGTACCAGACCATTTCTTGTACCATCATGTCTGTGGGCCATGGTGTGTGCACCGACATTATTGTGAGTGTACCAGACCATTTCTTGTACCATATATATTATTGTCACATAAATAAAACATACACGCACGTACTAGGTTAATAAGTTAGCATAAGTGTTCCTATGGCGTGAACTTGAACGGTACTGTCTTAGCAGACGACATAATATATTTTAATATTCACTGTATTTGTGACGTCACTAGTTGTGCGAGCGGTATTGCGCTTAAATTACTCACAGCGTTCCGTGTCAACGGCAATCTATTGCTATCTGATCTATTACAAACTGCACATTTCATTTTACTTATGCCAGCAAACTTTCTGGAGGAGCAACTTCCGGTTTTCGAACCGTTTCAAGCGGAACAACAATTTCTGATGACGGCACTATTTCAACCGCGAGGACATCAACTCTAGTAGATTGTGCCGTATTAACCGGAACTGCAATTTCTGCAGATGCGGCTGCTTCAACGGAAACAACAATTGCTACAGATGGCGCTTTTTCCACAGGAACTAGAATGTCAGATGACTGCGATGTTTCTACCGGAACTACAACAAGTCCAGTAGATGGCGCCATTTCAACCGGAACTACAGTTTCTATATATGACACTGTCTCAACTGGAACAATCATTTCTGAAGATGGAGAATTTTCGACTGGAACTACAATTTCAGCAGAAAGTACTGTTTCCACCGGAACTACAGTTTCTGAATATGACCCTGTCTCAACAGGAACTACAATTTTTGCAGCTGGAACTATTTCAGTCGGAACTACAATGTCTGAAGACATCGCTATTTTTATAGGTACTAAACTTTCAGCCACTGTTTCAGAAGATGTCGCTTTTACGAGAGGAACTACATTTTCAAGATGTGCCTCTGTTCCAACCGGAACTATAATTTCTGACGGTGTGACTTTTTCAGTTGAAACAATTTTCACCTGACCCGATATAGAAGCCTTAACAATTGCAAGGTCTGCTGCAAAATCTGTGCTTCCTAGTATTGCCTCAGAAATACCCAAATCGCCCGGAGCCACAAGATCAACACTCAACCCATGCTGTGCAGCAGAATCAACACCGGATCCTGTCTGAGCCGTAATATCAATAACGGAGCCAGCCTGTATTGCAAGATCGACAACGGGACCAGTATGTATCGCAAGATCAACACTGGAACCAATAGCTGATGCAAGATCGTTACCCGAACCAGTTTGTACTCCAATATCAATATATGGCTCATTTGCGGCCGTAGCGTGCTTTTCTCTTGAACTTGCAACAGGTGAACTTGTTTCAGCATAAATAGCTATTGGTTCTGCGAAGTTACTAATAACAGCGGATTTGGATATTGATTCTGCTAAATGTAGGCCAGGAGCTCCAACGGAAGGATCGATGACTTCAGAAATAACTGGCGTGTGACCAATTGTGTCAATTCCGGCCAGTGCAGTGTCGGCTGTGGCATTGACAGTAGAGCTAGCGTTTATGATAATGTTAACATTATCGGCATCAGTAATGGTCGTATCAATAGTGATGGCAGAAATAGCGGCATCTTTGGCGATGCCTTCTTGATTTACAATTGGTGTATCTTTAATAATGGCCTCTGTGGAAACTGCATTGATAGTTGGTTGTAAGATTGCTGACTGAATGGCAACCTCTGAGACGGTGTTTATACCAGTGTGTAACAACGTCTCCTTTGTGAGGTCTACATGTTGCGTTTGCGCAATGTCTGTTTGTTTAACTAACGAGAGATTCAATTGCTGAGCTTGTGCAATGTCTGGGTGTGCAACCGACGATATATCTATGTGCTGCGCATGCGCGATATCTGTTTGTGCAACCGACGAGATGTCTGTTTGCTGCGCATGTGCAAGCTCTTTTCGTGTAACCTCAGCAGCTCCTTGTCTGACTATTTGTTCTAACTGCTGAAGACTTAAGGTTTCCAGATTAGTACTACTAAGTGGATCAGAGGGAGCAACTGTTTTTTGAATTTCTGCTTTGCTCGATGTGGTAGACGCTATGCCTGCTTGCGATTCGATCTGTGGAGATTTTGGAATTTGCGTACGCTGGACCGGTCTATTTATCGTTTCAGAGAGGAATGGAACAATTTGGTCAATACTAGTGTGATCACTGCCACTTGCAGACTCTTCAAAACCAAATAAAGCAAGAACCTGATCATCTGGACGGTTGACTCGCCGAGATGCTTGCCTTACACGTGCGTGTTGCCGTCGTCTGATTTGCCTGCCAGGACGTCGCGGAAGGCGTTGTCGAACTCGCTGTCTAAACTGTGGTCTTCTACCTAGGATTCTCATCCCTCGACCGAACATCCTCGGTCTCACGTGAGAGGAAAACCCACGCGGTATAGTACTGCCACGTGACATTGTACGCCGACGTCTGTAATATGACAACGGAGATAATCTTCTTCCGGAAGGAAATCGCATGGATGGAATTCTCCCAGATGGGCGTATACGAAATGGATTGAATCTACCAAATGACGCTAATCGGCCAGTGCCATATTGGGGCCGAAATTGTGGCATCATTCTGAAAGGACCGGAACGCATGCTAAATCTTGGAATACCTGCTAGCTGTGGTCGTCCAATTGGAAATCCAGGACCAGATCGACCAAGAACTGGGAATCCAGGAAAACCTCCCTAAAATTAAACAGAAACGCATGTAGTTACTGTAATATGGTATACAGTTATTTCATGGGTGTTTGGGGAACAGTCAACACTATTGTCCCGAGGTATCAGGGAAGACTTTCGAACTGTTGCCCGAGGCCGTATCAGGGAAGACTTTCGAACTGTCTAACGGCCTCGGGCAACAGTTCGAAATTTCTTCCCTGATACCTCGGGACAATAGTTTTGACTGTTCCCCAAACACCCATGAAATAACTGTTTTATTACCTAATGCTCTATATAACTGTTGTACATACCTTATATTCTATAATATTTGACTAACTCAAAAAACATTTTTAAAATCAATGACTAATCAATCATCATTTGTAAACGCTTGGTTTTGGTCTAAAAGCCGGTACGCCGGTAAGTATGCAATAACATACGGAAAGGAATTAATGAACGGAAAGGAGGGCTTCACATAATGTATATCGATGACTTCAAGCGCAGTCAGGGCTAAAATGTATTCGGGACGTATTTTTACTTTGGCTTCCATAACACCCTATTGCGCATCCTAGTGAAAGCTATACCATACATTAGTACACGTTATATTACGTTACCATACATTAGTACACGTTATTATACGTTACCGTACATTAGTATACGTTACCGTACATTAGTATACGTTACCGTACATTAGTACACGTTATTATACGTTACCGTACATTAGTACACGTTATTATACGTTACCATACATTAGTACACGTTATTATACGTTACCGTACATTAGTACACGTTATTATACGTTACCATACATTAGTACACGTTATTATACGTTACCGTACACGAGTACACGTTATTATACGCTACAATACACTATTATACGTTATATTACGTTACCATATGTTAGTACACGTTATTATACGTTACCATACACTACTACACGTTATATTACGTTAGTAGGCGTTATTTTATGTCATCATACGTTGTCATACATTATCATAATATATCAGTTTTGAATTTAACGAAAATCAAAATAGAACTATTCTTGTGTAAACACTATTGATGTACTTACCCGTGATCGATGAACGGCGTCAATATTTGAAATAGCAATTCCAAATATTAGACACAATCCAACACTTTTCACGTCCATTTTTGGTTTCTAGTCACTTCTACTACAATGGAACTTTTTACGACAAAGAAAAAGAACAGTTTACTGCAGTACCAACTTTTACAATGCACGTCGAGTGAGTCTGCTTAACTGGTGACAAATGTAACGGACAATCTGACGTTTACTCCCAGACACATAATTGACCCCTTGGGGTAAACCAGATAAATTTATCAAACATAATACATGGCTATATGACATTTTGACAATTGAGGGTGCAGAAAGATTTGCATACGGTTTGCTATTAGCGAATAAGGTGGTCAAATTGACATGACGTAAATTATGATGAATGATAAAAAATATTATTGGATGTTATTATGTGCATAATAATTACAAGAAAATAAATGAGTTTTCATAACGCTTTCCAGCGTACAGGGCGTTATGCACTATCCAACCACATCCCATAGTGAAGTCCCGTCCCTGTTACAAACAAATACTAAATTACAGTGTATGTTAGTGTCCAGTTTCTATGCCAACACTTTTACTTAAATATACTAAACCTATATACTCACATTAATTTCATTTTAAGGGGGAGCATGCCCACAGAACCCCCACGATTACCTCGGTTGTAATTTGTCTACTGTACTGCCTCACGTGACCAAACACAGGAAATCGATTCTATGCCCAAACAATTTTAGTAATTTGACATCTACATTTATAATATGTTGTTTATTTTTCACCAAATGGCATGCAGGCATTCTAATGTATTCCAAAATGCAGCTCTTATGTTGTCTTGTAATTCTTAGAAATAGTTTTCACTATTGGTGACAATACCTACTCAGCCAATCAGTTGATGTATCAATAACTCTTATGTGCTTCCCTATGCATGTTCAACCAATCCGAGACCTCTATATCAATAACACCGTCTGACCTGGTCGTCATCAGAGATACTGTACTGGGCGAAGAGAATCACAGAATGCCCGACGTATCATGAATTGTCAACAGCATTACAAACAGACAAGGTGCGACTACAGCTAAACTGTATACATGCTGCTGGCGGGCTAACAGACAAGGTACGACTACAGCTAGACTGTATACATGCTGCTGGCGGGCTAACAGACAAGGTGCGACTACAGCTATACTGTATACATGCTGATGGCGGGCTAACAGACAAGGTGCGACTACAGCTAGACTGTATACATGCTGTTGGCGGGCTAACAGACAAGGTGCGACTACAGCTAGACTGTATGCATGCTGCTGGCGGGCTAATAGACAAGGTGCGACTACAGCTATACTGTATACATGCTGCTGGCGGGCTAACATACAAGGTGCGACTACAGCTAGACTGTATGCATGCTGCTGGCGGGCTAACAGACAAGGTGCGACTACAGCTAGACTGTATACATGCTGCTGGCGGGCAAACATACAAGTGTGCGACTACAGCTAGACTGTATACATGCTGCTGGCGGGCTAACAGACAAGGTGCGACTACAGCTAGACTGTATACATGCTGCTGGCGGGCTAACATACAAGGTGCGACTACAGCTAGACTGTATACATGCTGCTGGCGGGCTAACATACACGGTGCGACTACAGCTAGACTGTATACATGCTGCTGGCGGGCAAACATACAAGGTGCAACTACAGCTAGACTGTATACATGCAGTTGGCGGGCTAACAGACAAGGTGCGACTACAGCTATACTGTATACATGCTGCTGGCGGGCTAACATACAAGGTGCGACTACAGCTAGACTGTATACATGCTGCTGGCGGGCTAACATACAAGGTGCGACTACAGCTAGACTGTATACATGCTGCTGGTGGGCTAACATACAAGGTGCGCGTACAGCTTGACTGTATACATGCTGCTGGCGGGCTAACATACAGGGTGCGACTACAACTATACTGTATACATGCTGCTGGCGGGCTAACATACAAGGTGCGACTACAGCTAGACTGTATACATGCTGCTGGCGGGCTAACATACAAGGTGCGTCTACAGCTAGACTGTATACATGCTGCTGGCGGGCTAACATACAAGGTGCGACTACAGCTAGACTGTATACATGCTGCTGGTGGGCTAACATACAAGGTGCGACTACAGCTATACTGTATACATGCTGCTGGCGGGCTAACATACAAGGTGCGACTACAGCTAGACTGTATACATACTGCTGGCGGGCTAACATACAAGGTGCGACTACAGCTAGACTGTATACATGCTGCAGGCGGGCGAACATACAAGGTGTGACTACAGCTAGACTATATACATGCTGCTGGCTGGCTAACATACAAGGTGCGACTACAGCTATACTGTATACATGCTAATGGTGGGCTAACATACAATGTGCGACTGCAGCTAGACTGTATACATACTGCTGGCGGGCTAACATACAATGTGCGACTACAGCTAGACTGTATACATACTGCTGGCGGGCTAACATACAAGGTGCGACTACAGCTAGACTGTATACATACTGCTGGCGGGCTAACATACAAGGTGCGACTACAGCTAGACTGTATACATGCTGCTGGCGGGCTAACATACAAGGTGCGACTACAGCTATACTGTATACATGCTGCTGGCGGGCTAACAGACAAGGTGCGACTACAGATAGACTGTATACATGCTGCTGGCGGGCTAACATACAATGTGCGACTACAGCTAGACTGTATACATACTGCTGGCGGGCTAACATACAAGGTGAGACTACAGCTAGACTGTATACATACTTCTGGCCGGCAAACATACAAGGTGCGACTACAGCTAGACTGTATACATGCTGCTGGCGGGCTAACAGACAAGGTGTGACTACAGCTAGACTGTATACATGCTGCTGGCGGGCTAACATACAAGGTGCGACTACAGCTATACTGTATACATGCTGCTGGCGGGCTAACATACAATGTGCGACTACAGCTAGACTGTATACATACTGCTGGCGGGCTAACATACAAGGTGCGACTACAGCTAGACTGTATACATGCTGCTGGCGGGCTAACATACAAGGTGCGACTACAGCTAGACTGTATACATGCTGCTGGCGGGCAAACATACAAGGTGCGACTACAGCTATACTGTATACATGCTACTGGCGGACTAACATACACGGTGCGACTACAGCTATACTGTATACATGCTACTGGCGGACTAACATACACGGTGCGACTACAGCTAGACTGTATACATGCTGCTGGCGGACTAACAGTCAATGTGCGACTACAGCTAGACTGTATACATGCTGCTGGCGGGCTAACATACAAGGTGCGACTACAGCTAGACTGTATACATGCTGCTGGCGGGCTAACATACAAGGTGTGACTACAGCTAGACTGTATACATGCTGCTGACGGGCTAACATACAAGGTGCGCGTACAGCTAGACTGTATACATGCTGCTGGCGGGCTAACATACAAGGTGCGACTACAGCTAGACTGTATACATGCTGCTGGCGGGCTAACATACAAGATGCGACTACAGCTAGACTGTATACATGCTGCTGGCGGGCTAACATACAAGGTGCGACTACAGCTAGACTGTATACATGCTGCTGGCGGGCTAACATACACGGTGCGACTACAGCTAGACTGTATACATGCTGCTGGCGGGCTAACATACAAGGTGCGACTACAGCTAGACTGTATACATGCTGCTGGCGGGCTAAAATACAGGGTGCGACTACAGCTAGACTGTATACATGCTGCTGGCGGGCTAACATATACGGTGCGACTACAGCTAGACTGTATACATGCTGCTGGCGCGCTAATATACAAGGTGCAACTACAGCTAGACTGTATACATGCTGCTGGGGGGCTAACAGACAAGGTGCGACTACAGCTAGACTGTATACATGCTGCTGGCGGGCTAACATACAAAATGCGACTACAGCTAGACTGTATACATGCTGCTGGCGGGCTAACATACAAGGTGCGACTACGGCTAGACAGTATACATGCTGCTGGCGGGCTAACATACAAGGTGCGACTACAGCTATACTGTATACATACTGCTGGCGGGCTAACATACAATGTGCGACTACAGCTAGACTGTATACATACTGCTGGCGGGCTAACATACAAGGTGCGACTACAGCTAGACTGTATACATGCTGCTGGCGGGCAAACATACAAGGTGCGACTACAGCTAGACTGTATACATGCTGCTGGCGGGCTAACAGACATGATGCGACTACAGCTAGACTGTATACATGCTGCTGGCGGGCTAACAGACACGGTGCGACTACAGCTATACTGTATACATGCTACTGGCGGGCTAACAGACAAGGTGTGACTACAGCTAGACTGTATACATGCTGCTGGCGGGCTAACATACAAGGTGCGCGTACAGCTAGACTGTATACATGCTGCTGGCGGGCTAACATACAAGGTGCGACTACAGCTAGACTGTATACATGCTGCTGGCGGGCTAACATACAAGGTGCGCGACAGCCAGACTGTATACATGCTGCTGGCGGGCTAACATACAAGTGCGACTACAGCTAGACTGTATACATGCTGCTGGCGAGCTAACATACAAGGTGCGACTACAGCTAGACTGTATACATGCTGCTGGCGGGCTAACATACAAGGTGCGACTACAGCTAGACTGTATACATGCTGCTGGCGGGCTAACATACATGGTGCGACTACAGCTAGACTGTATACATGCTGCTGGCGGGCTAACATACACGGTGCGACTACAGCTAGACTGTATACATACTGCTGGCGGGCTAACATACACGGTGCAACTACAGCTAGACTGTATACATGCTGCTGGCGAGCTAACAGACAAGGTGGGACTACAGCTAGACTGTATACATGCTGCTGGCGGGCTAACATACAAAATGCGACTACAGCTAGACTGTATACATGCTGCTGGCGGGCTAACAGACAAGGTGCGACTACGGCTAGACAGTATATATGCTGCTGGCGGGCTAACATACCAGGTGCGACTACAGCTATACTGTATACATGCTGCTGGCGGGCTAACATACAATGTGCGACTACAGCTAGACTGTATACATTCTGCTGGCGGGCTAACATACAAGGTGCGACTACAGCTAGACTGTATACATGCTGCTGGCGGGCAAACATACAAGGTGCGACTACAGCTAGACTGTATACATGCTGCTGGCCGGCTAACAGACAAGGTGTGACCACCGCTAGACTGTATACATGCTGCTGGCGGGCTAACATACATGATGCGACTACAGCTAGACTGTATACATGCTGCTGGCGGGCTAACAGACACGGTGCGACTACAGCTAGACTGTATACATGCTGCTGGCGAGCTAACATACAAGGTGCGACTACAGCTAAACTGTATACATGCTGCTGGCGGGCTAACATACAAGGTGTGACTACAGCTAGACTGTATACATGCTGCTGGCGGGCTAACAGACAAGGTGCGACTACGGCTAGACTATACATGCTGCTGGCGGGCTAACATACCAGGTGCGACTACAGCTATACTGTATACATGCTGCTGGCGGGCTAACATACAATGTGCGACTACAGCTAGACTGTATACATGCTGCTGGCGGGCTAACATACAAGGTGCGACTACAGCTAGACTGTATACATGCTGCTGGCGGGCTAACATACAAGGTGCGACTACAGCTAGACTGTATACATGCTGCTGGCGGGCTAACAGACAAGGTGCGACTACCGCTAGACTGTATACATGCTGCTGGCGGGCTAACATACAAGGTGCGACTACAGCTAGACTGTATACATGCTGCTGGGGGCTAACAGACACGGTGCGACTACAGCTAGACTGTATACATGCTGCTGGCGGGCTAACATACAAGGTGCGAACAGCTAGACTGTATACATGCTGCTGGCGGGCTAACATACAAGTGCGACTACAGCTATACTGTATACATGCTGCTGGCGGGCTAACATACAAGGTGCGACTACAGCTAGACTGTATACATGCTGCTGGCGGGCTAACATACACGGTGCGACTACAACTAGACTGTATACATGCTGCTGGCGTGCTAACATACAAGGTGCGACTACAGCTAGACTGTATACATGCTGCTGGCGGGCTAATATACAGGGTGCGACTACAGCTAGACTGTATACATGCTGCTGGCGGGCTAACATACAAGTTGCGACTACAGCTAGACTGTATACATGCTGCTGGCGGGCTAACATACAAGGTGTGACTACAGCTTGACTGTATACATGCTGCTGGCGTGCTAACATACAAGATGCGCGTACAGCTAGACTGTATACATGCTGCTGGCGGGCTAACATACAAGGTGCGACTACAGCTAGACTGTATACATGCTGCTGGCTGGCTAACATACAAGGTGCGACTACAGCTATACTGTATACATGCTGCTGGCGGGCTAACATACAAAGGTGCGACTACAGCTAGACTGTATACATATGCTGGCGGGCTAACATACAAGGTGCGACTACAGCTAGACTGTATACATGCTGCAGGCGGGCTAACATACAAGGTGTGACTACAGCTAGACTATACATGCTGCTGGCTGGCTAACATACAAGGTGCGACTACAGCTATACTGTATACATGCTGCTGGCGGGCTAACATACAATGTGCGACTGCAGCTAGACTGTATACATGCTGCTGGCGGGCTAACATACAAGGTGCGACTACAGCTAGACTGTATACATACTGCTGGCGGGCTAACATACAAGGTGCGACTACAGCTAGACTGTATACATATGCTGGCGGGCTAACATACAAGGTGCGACTACAGCTAGACTGTATACATGCTGCTGGCGGGCTAACAGACACGGTGCGACTACAGCTAGACTGTATACATGCTGCTGGCGGGCTAACACACAAGGTGCGACTACAGCTAGACTGTATACATGCTGCTGGCGGGCTAACATACAATGTGCGACTACAGCTAGACTGTATACATACTGCTGGCGGGCTAACATACAAGATGTGACTACAGCTAGACTGTATACATACTGCTGGCGGGCTAACATACAAGGTGCGACTACAGCTAGACTGTATACATGCTGCTGGCGGGCTAACAGACAAGGTGTGACTACAGCTAGACTGTATACATGCTGCTGGCGGGCTAACATACAAGGTGCGACTACAGCTAGACTGTATACATGCTGCTGGCGGGCTAACAGACACGGTGCGACTACAGCTAGACTGTATACATGCTGCTGGCGGGCTAACATACAAGGTGCGACTACAGCTAGACTGTATACATGCTGCTGGCGTGCTAACATACAAGGTGCGACTACAGCTAGACTGTATTCATGCTGCTGGCGGGCTAACAGACAAGGTGCGACTACAGCTAGGCTGTACACATGCTGCTGGCGGGCTAACAGACACGGTGCGACTACAGCTATACTGTATACATGCTGCTGGCGGGCTAACATACAAGGTGCGACTACAGCTAGACTGTATACATGCTGCTGGCGGGCTAACATACACGGTGCGACTACAGCTAGACTGTATACATGCTGCTGGCGGGCTAACATACAAGGTGCGACTACAGCTAGACTGTATACATGCTGCTGGCGGGCTAACATACACGGTGCGACTACAGCTAGACTGTATACATGCTGCTGGTGGGCTAACATACAAGGTGCGACTACAGCTAGACTGTATACATGCTGCTGGCGGGCTAACATACACGGTGCGACTACAGCTAGACTGTATACATGCTGCTGGCGGGCTAACAGTCAATGTGCGACTACAGCTAGACTGTATACATGCTGCTGGCGGGCTAACATACAAGGTGCGACTACAGCTAGACTGTATACATGCTGCTGGCGCGCTAACATACAAGGTGCGACTACAGCTAGACTGTATACATGCTGCTGGCGGGCTAACATACAAGGTGCGACTACAGCTAGACTGTATACATGCTGCTGGCGGGCAAACATACAAGGTGCGACTACAGCTATACTGTATACATGCTACTGGCGGACTAACATACACGGTGCGACTACAGCTATACTGTATACATGCTACTGGCGGACTAACATACACGGTGCGACTACAGCTAGACTG
>CM026388.1:27273683-27370507 GCA_014843695.1 Archivesica marissinica
ACAGTCAATGTGCGAAATAAAAGGGGAATTAATGACTTCCGTGATCTTATTAAACGGTTTAGCAGTGTATTAGAACTAAACAGATCACAACACTTTAATACTGCAATGTAAACGATGAAGGAACCTAGGGCAGTGGACAGCTTATTGAGAGACATCGGTCAGTTACTGCCCCTGAATACTCCCTAAATGTATATAGGTCCTTTTTAGTGGTTTCCTCTGTGTGTACCGTTGTTTCCTTTGCACAACTTGGTCTGCCAATCGAGGTAACAGAAAAGCCGTCAACGTCACACGTTCGACGTTTGTACAAACGGTTCTACTTTGTTGGTGTGTATACTGCAATGAGTATATAGATACAGGGTACTTTCTCGTTGTTGGGAAATTAACATCCAGTGATACAGACATTTTCTTTCATGAGATAGTTTATACAAATTTATTTTAGCTCGATTGCGAAACAAGTTATCATACCTTATATTAATCACTCTCGAGACCTCATTCGTGATGGAATCCATCGCCATGAGGGAGAGAGATGAGGCAACGTGGAATTTAAATGCCTTGCCTGAGGGCATAATCGTAACGGCTCCAGCGGGGCTCGAACTCCGGACCTTTCGCACCTGACGAACGCGCATCCACTGCGCTACTATGACTTCCACAAGATATGCATTTGATAACCCACACACGTCGTCTGTTTAACCCGTTCAACACCACAGACCTCTAAATTGGCTTACAAAAAAGTGTAGATCCAGATGAGCCGGCTCGTGACGAGCCGTCTCATCAGGATCTGCACTTTTTTCAAGTAATATAACTATTTTTAGAATTTTTTTTACCCATTTTGATAAATTAACTGATCCAAATGTAATTTTGTTATTAATTTATTGGTCTAAAAATATCATGGACCAGTCCATGTCAGTTACTTGGTGTTGAATGGGTTAAGCTAACGAAAACGACCCACGTTGCCAGTCCCGGTAGTGATGTGTATGAATGTCAGTTCAGGAATACAATAAATTAGCCAATGGGATGCTAGCCAACACCGTTTACAATGGTGCGGGGATAAATGCATTGAATTCAATGATTTTAAGCCTTTTTGTGTATTACTTTATTTATCGTGGCTACCGGTTGCCCATAGGAGCGACGCCTCCTGAAGAGATTAGTCATTTTAGATTTTTGGAGGATAGTGCAACGATACAGACAGAGACCCATTCCAGAGTCTCCTCTGGTTCTTTTACGTGCACGGTGTAAAGCACCGACACAAGACCTCGGTTTAACGTCCCATCTGAAAGACTGTTATTTTTATTAGGGTCAGACAGGGGGATCGAACCTGCGACCCCTGGATTACCAGTCCAGCGTGTTAACCACTTGACTACAGATTCATCTGTTTGATCACTGCTAATTAAGATACATAATAAATTATAGCTGTCTCTGAACACAAAATGTCAAAACGACAGTTTGTATAAATAATTAACATATATGACAGCATCCGTCAATATATAATATGATATGCTTGATGCATGCGCATGGTGTCATTAGTAACTCCTTTCAATCACCACTTAGACAAGACCGTCTGATAAGTAAGTTAACAAGTACTCGTGTACTGACCCTATACATGTTGGTGCTTGTAGCCTAACTTATGGTTGGGCTGATTACGTATATTTATCGTCGCTACCGGTTGCCCATAGGAGCGACGCCTCCTGAGGATATTAATCATTTTAGATTTTTGGAGGATAGTGCAATGATACAGACAGAGACCCATTCCAGAGTCTCATCTGGTTCTTTTACGTGCACGGGGTAAAGCACTCACATGAGACCTCGGTTTAAAGTCCCATCTGAAATACTGTTAATTTTATTAGGGTCAGACGGGGAATCGAACCTGTATGGAGCATATTGTATGGAGGACACACACACACACACATATTCGGACCAGGTTCTGTACTTTCAAAAGATATTCGGACCAGGTTCGGACACGCGACCGTATCAAACCAGCAAACGTAACGTCAGACTGGAAAACAGCGTATCAACCTGGGTGGTAGACAGTATTGCTGTAGGCAAATAACGGCAAAACATAGGCTAACATTCAGATCCAGCAACGTATCAACCTGGGTGGTAGACAGTATTGCTGTAGGCAAATAACGGCAAAACATAGGCTAATATTCAGATCTAATAGCGTATCTACATGGGTGGTAGACAGTATTGCTGTAGGCAAATAACGGCAATATATAGGCTAACATTCAGATCAAATAGCGTATCAATCTGGGTGGTAGACAGTATTGCTGTAGGCAAATAACGGCAACATATAGGCTAACATTCAGATCTACCTGGGTGGTAGACAGTATTGCTGTAGGCAAATAACGGCAAAACATAGGCTAACATTCAGATCTAATAGCGTATCTACATGGGTGGTAGACAGTATTGCTGTAGGCAAATAACGGCAACATATAGGCTAACATTCAGATCTAATAGCGTATCTACCTGGGTGGTAGACAGTATTGCTGTAGGCAAATAACGGCAAAACATAGGCTAACATTCAGATCTAATAGCGTATCAACCTGGGTGGTAGACAGTATTGTGGTAGGCAAATAACGGCAAAACATAGGCTAACATTCAGATCTGAGTAATAAAACGTCCTAAAGCTTGTTTTGCAATCATTGTAAAATAAATATAGTTTATACGTAATTCAAAAATTTATTCAAGATGGCCTCATTCAATGAGAGTAAGAATGTGCGTTACGATTAGAAGACCAGTCCAGTCAGTCTAATATATTCAGTCCGCCTCCGTGGTCGAGTGGTTAAGGTCTCTGACTTGTATACCACTGTAACCTATCATCTCTGATGGTCACGGGTTCGAGCCCCGCTCAGACCATGTCTGATTTATATGAAAAAGTTGGCAGTTTCTTACGGAGGTTGGTGCACCAAGTACTGGTTAACCGCTGAAGCCTGTCCAGGAAAGGTGTTGTTAGGTAAACTGCCCGTCGCTCAAATGGGAAACCGGTAGCGACGTTAAATAAACTTAAATATAAAAAATTAAATTTTTTTAAAAAAAGTATAATATAATCATACGCATATTTATAAGACAAACCATCTGTTTACGTAACCGCGAGTTATTTCTGTTTGTGTGTTTCGAATAGCATCAAGTTAACGCAATTTTAAGCAAACGTCATTTTGTAAACGCACTTCAAATTCGATGTAACATGACGTTTTGTTAAACATAAAACTGTTTAACTTTTAAATTTACTTCTGCGTTTGAGCCAATTATACTTCCCCTCACGACAAACCCTGAAAATCCATACGCAACACGCTCAGTTTGAAAGACAAATTGATAGCCTATCGTGTAAATAAATCAAATTGGTACACTGATATGAAACAGAACCCGTCCCGTCACTGAATGTTCGGCTTTCTCGAGTAATCAGCTACTGCGTGAATTATATCAAAAATAGCAATAGTTCACGTTCAACTACTTTCAACTTTAACATTATTTGGCAAATCGGCAACATACAATGCCATTTACCTGAAACAATAACATAATAACATATGCATGCACAGCACAAAAACAATGTGTACATATTTATGTTAGTTTAAACATATTTTATTTCAAGAATCAAACATTCGACATAGTGTAACATACAAAGTATTTAGGTGGATTGGATTGAAAGTTAAAAACTTATTAAAAATCATCTCCAATGGATTACAACTGTGCATAAGTTGGCGAATATATAACTATCATTGACAACTAAATGTATAAGAAAAGTATTAGTCATAGATAATATTAAGAAAATCACTCCACTTTGTCTTGTCTCACCAAGTGTTGAAGAACTGTGATATTTAAGTTGTTATTTTATGATAGCTAAATTAGATTCGATGAGATTTAACCTAGATAAAACAAAGATTAGATTAGATAATAAGAACAGAGATCAAAATGAGGTTCAGAATAGAAGAGAAATAAAGGAAAAAGACTGAATTTAGAATGTTCATTACAGCTAATCTGATTGTTCGATTTTTAAAAACATAGATGTCTTAACATATTTAGTTAAATTTATTTTAAAATAAATATATTTGAAGCATATATTGCACAGCTTTTTAATAAATGATGTTATCCTACCTTCATGCGAAATAACGTACAAAAACGGCCTGCCTAATAAATTTTGCTTTATTAGTCAGTGCCTAATAAAGCTTTCGTGACGTCATAGGGCTAACCGTGGATATAAATAGAAATATCAATGCGCAACATATTACCAAGTGCGTAGCGAGTTTGTAAGCTGTCATGGCTAGTTTGTTTGTTTTTGTGTCGGGTGCACACTCAGAATGTAGGGTAAATAGAATATTAGGTTACTGTCTTATAAATTTTAATTTATTAGTCTCGTCTCCGTTTTTGTGTCGGGTGCACACTCAGAATGTAGGATAAATAGAATATTAGGTTACTGTCTTATAAATTTTAATTTATTAGTCTCGTCTCCGAAAAAATACAAGGCTCGGCAAAGCCTCGCCTTGTATTTTTTCCCCGACTCGCCTAATAAATTAAAATTTATAAGACAGTAACCTAATATTCTCTCTATATGTATAAGCATGCTGGATATGAAAACAAAGATATGTTCATATTAGCCTCGAACAAATCCAAAATGTAAATTATTGGCACCTCCGACACTCCATATTGGATCTGTATCCTACACATAACCAGTCTGGAATGGGTTCATTATTACAAAGCTGAGTTTAAGAATTGGGGAGAAGTATTTGACGCTGGGGAGAAGTTTTCAAAAAAGCTTGCCTTGTATTTGAATAAGCACCAAAGACGGCCCTCTTTATAAAGACAGTACAACTATTTTACATATTGAATCCGTTTGAGGCTACTTAAAAGGCTACTTGAGGCTCTTACTTAAAACACACACTTATATAACAAGATCATACTAATTAAATTGTTAATTTCGTACATGTACGCGTAGAATTTAATATAATACTCTGGCCTTTTGACACCAGTCCAATATTAGTAATAACTGCAAGGTATGACGTCACGACTGTGTTTTACTACAACATGTAGTTGTTTTGGATTGTATGTGAATATCTGTATTGTTGGAAAAGAAACACAGTTCCTAAAAACTTGGTACGCATTTCTCGATATCTCGGACATACTAAAAGGAAATGAAATTCTGACTCAATGTATTCTCTGTTAACATTATTAAATTGTCCAGATTCTATTTCCAAGTTGTGAGCGCTTAGTCTAAAGCGAGTTAATGCTAAGCCTATGCGTCGTGTCGGTGCTTTACATCGAACCAGAGGAGATTCTGGTGTTCTATCTGTATCATTGCACTATCCTCCAGACATCTAAAATGACCAATCTCTTCAGGATGCGTCGCTCATATGGGCAACCAGTAGCGACGATTAATAAACATTAATAAAAGCCTTGATAGTGACGGGTGTCATTTTTAAACTATATGACTGGCCTAAAATAAATTATGTATGTATAGTGTGGTCAAGCCTATAGTGTATCATAGTGTTATCAAGCATATAGTGTATCATAGTGTGGACAAGTCTATAGTGTATCATAGTGTGGTCAAGCATATAGTGTATCATAGTGTGGTCAAGTCTATAGTGTATCATAGTGTGGTCAAACCTATAGTGTATCATAGTGTGGTCAAGTCTATAGTGTATCATAGTGTGGTCAAGCATATAGTGTATCATAGTGTGGTCAAACCTATAGTGTATCATAGTGTGGTCAAGTATATAGTGTATCATAGTGTGGTCAAACCTATAGTGTATCATAGTGTGGTCAAGCATATAGTGTATCATAGTGTGGTCAAGCATATAGTGTATCATAGTGTGGTCAAGCATATAGTGTATCATAGTGTGGTCAAGCATATAGTGTATCATAGTGTGGTCAAGTCTATAGTGTATCATAGTGTGGTCAAGCCTATAGTGTATCATAGTGTGATCAAACCTATAGTGTATCATAGTGTGGTCAAGCCTATAGTGTATCATAGTGTGGTCAAGCCTATAGTGTATCATAGTGTGGTCAAACCTATAGTGTATCATAGTGTGGTCAAACATATAGTGTATCATAGTGTGGTCAAACATATAGTGTATCATAGTGTGGTCAAACCTATAGTGTATCATAGTGTGGTCAAGTCTATAGTGTATCATAGTGTGGTCAAGCATATAGTGTATCATAGTGTGGTCAAGTCTATAGTGTATCATAGTGTGGTCAAACCTATAGTGTATCATAGTGTGTCAAGCCTATAGTGTATCATAGTGTGTCAAGCCTATAGTGTATCATAGTGTGGTCAAACCTATAGTGTATCATAGTGTGGTCAAGCATATAGTGTATCATAGTGTGGTCAAACCTATAGTGTATCATAGTGTGGTCAAGCCTATAGTGTAGCATAGTGTGGTCAAACCTATAGTGTATCATAGTGTGGTCAAACCTATAGTGTATCATAGTGTGGTCAAACCTATAGTGTATCATAGTGTGGTCAAACCTATAGTGTATCATAGTGTGGTCAAACCTATAGTGTATCATAGTGTGGTCAAACCTATAGTGTATCATAGTGTGGTCAAACCTATAGTGTATCATAGTGTGGTCAAACCTATAGTGTATCATAGTGTGGTCAAGCCTATAGTGTATCATAGTGTGGTCAAACCTATAGTGTATCATAGTGTGGTCAAACATATAGTGTATCATAGTGTGGTCAAACCTATAGTGTATCATAGTGTGGTCAAACCTATAGTGTATCATAGTGTGGTCAAACCTATAGTGTATCATAGTGTGGTCAAACCTATAGTGTATCATAGTGTGGTCAAACCTATAGTGTATCATAGTGTGGTCAAACCTATAGTGTATCATAGTGTGGTCAAACCTATAGTGTATCATAGTGTGGTCAAACATATAGTGTATCATAGTGTGGTCAAACCTATAGTGTATCATAGTGTGGTCAAACCTATAGTGTATCATAGTGTGGTCAAACCTATAGTGTATCATAGTGTGGTCAAACCTATAGTGTATCATAGTGTGGTCAAACCTATAGTGTATCATAGTGTGGTCAAGTCTATAGTGTATCATAGTGTGGTCAAGTCTATAGTGTATCATAGTGTGGTCAAGTCTATAGTGTATCATAGTGTGGTCAAACCTATAGTGTATCATAGTGTGGTCAAGTCTATAGTGTATCATAGTGTGGTCAAACCTATAGTGTATCATAGTGTGGTCAAGTCTATAGTGTATCATAGTATGGTCAAGTCTATAGTGTATCATAGTGTGGTCAAGTCTATAGTGTATCATAGTGTGGTCAAACCTATAGTGTATCATAGTGTGGTCAAGTCTATAGTGTATCATAGTGTGGTCAAGCCTATAGTGTATCATAGTGTGGTCAAGTCTATAGTGTATCATAGTGTGGTCAAACCTATAGTGTATCATAGTGTGGTCAAACCTATAGTGTATCATAGTGTGGTCAAACCTATAGTGTATCATAGTGTGGTCAAACCTATAGTGTATCATAGTGTGGTCAAACCTATAGTGTATCATAGTGTGGTCAAGTCTATAGTGTATCATAGTGTGGTCAAACCTATAGTGTATCATAGTGTGGTCAAGTCTATAGTGTATCATAGTGTGGTCAAGTCTATAGTGTATCATAGTGTGGTCAAGTCTATAGTGTATCATAGTGTGGTCAAGTCTATAGTGTATCATAGTGTGGTCAAACCTATAGTGTATCATAGTGTGGTCAAGTCTATAGTGTATCATAGTGTGGTCAAGCCTATAGTGTATCATAGTGTGGTCAAGTCTATAGTGTATCATAGTGTGGTCAAACCTATAGTGTATCATAGTGTGGTCAAACCTATAGTGTATCATAGTGTGGTCAAACCTATAGTGTATCATAGTGTGGTCAAACCTATAGTGTATCATAGTGTGGTCAAACCTATAGTGTATCATAGTGTGGTCAAACCTATAGTGTATCATAGTGTGGTCAAACCTATAGTGTATCATAGTGTGTTTTTAGGTTTAATCATATTTTATTGAATGTATCCTACATGTACAGTAGCAGCAATACACGTACAGTAGCAGCAATACACGTACAGTAGCAGCAATACACGTACAGTAGCAGCAATACATGTACAGTAGCAGCAATACACGTACAGTAGCAGCAATACATGTACAGTAGCAGCAATACATGTACAGTAGCAGCAATACACGTACAGTAGCAGCAATACATGTACAGTAGCAGCAATACATGTACAGTAGCAGCAATACACGTACAGTAGCAGCAATACATGTACAGTAGCAGCAATACATGTACAGTAGCAGCAATACATGTACAGTAGCAGCAATACATGTACAGTAGCAGCAATACATGTACAGTAGCAGCAATACATGTACAGTAGCAGCAATACATGTACAGTAGCAGCAATACATGTACAGTAGCAGCAATACATGTACAGTAGCAGCAATACATGTACAGTAGCAGCAATACATGTACAGTAGCAGCAATACACGTACAGTAGCAGCAATACATGTACAGTAGCAGCAATACACGTACAGTAGCAGCAATACATGTACAGTAGCAGCAATACATGTACAGTAGCAGCAATACATGTACAGTAGCAGCAATACATGTACAGTAGCAGCAATACATGTACAGTAGCAGCAATACATGTACAGTAGCAGCAATACATGTACAGTAGCAGCAATACATGTACAGTAGCAGCAATACATGTACAGTAGCAGCAATACATGTACAGTAGCAGCAATACATGTACAGTAGCAGCAATACATGTACAGTAGCAGCAATACATGTACAGTAGCAGCAATACATAATACAACATTAAGTAATAACAAGTACAAAGCATGATAAAATAAACGGGTTGGACCGCAAGTTTTTCCAAACTACCTAATTGATGATGATGATTCCGTTTATTTACCCTCGCCACCGGTAAACCATATGGGCGAACTCTACTACCTAATTCATCATCCAACACACTCTTATAATGGTGTGTATTTCATGCAGCTTGTATTGTCTTTGAGTAATGCTATTCTTACTCTTTGTATTTTTTATTTTAAGTACTTTTTCAATTTAGTCTACGTTTTCAAACCCTCACACTTCACAGCTATACGTCAATCTTGGAACCACAGTTAACCCATACAACACCCAAGTAACTGACATGGACTGGTGAAAGGGTTAACCTGTGTTTGCTATCCGATTAGCGAAGTGGTTAGCACGCTCGCTTCTAACCAATGCAACCTGGGTTGATCCTCGTACGAAGTATGTGAGATGGTACGGTGGTCGCCAGATCGGACAGGTGGGTTTTCTCCTGTACTCCGGTTTCCTCCCACACGAATGACCACATTTACGATTTCATCTTCGCCAACGATAGTGATTAATATAAGTTGCTAAAGCTTGTTTCGCAATCATTGTAACATAAATAACGTTTATACATGTACTAAACCTGTGTTAGTGGTCACCTCCATTAAGCAGCCAACATGTATCAAGCAGCCATTTCCCATATTCCCAATATCCCCTTGGCGGGCTGCTTAATCCTTTCAACACCACATACCTCTAAATAGGCTTACAAAAAGTGTAGATCCAGATGAGCCGGCATCTGCACTTTTTGCAAGTAATATTACAATTTTTAGAAAATAATTTACCCATTTTGATAAATGAACTGATCCAAATGTAATTTTCTTATTAATTTAATTGGTCTAAAAATGTCATGGACCAGTCTATGTCAGTTACTTGGTGTTGAATGTGTTAAGACAAAGACAGGTCTGACTGTAAACAGTTTTCCTTGTCAATCGATAGATCAGGAGTAGAAATGCGTGCGTTATTTCTAGTTTTAATGACGACCACACTTCAGTACTTGAGATAATTATATAATTATACTAAAGTCGAATAATATTAAATGATTACACTTCTAACTATGGGGCGCCGTTTTGCTATTTATTCAGTATTTATGGATATCTATAATTAGATTTATGGATATCCATGATTTCAGGCCGTTTTGCTATTTATTCAGTATTTATGGATATCTATAATTAGATTTATGGATATCCATGATTTCAGGCCGTTTTGCTATTATTCAGTATTTATGGATATCTATAATTAGATTTATGGATATCCATGATTTCAGGCCGTTTTGCTATTATTCAGTATTTATGGATATTCATAATTCCAGGCGCACCGTTTTGCTATTTATTCAGTATTTATGGATATTCATAATTCCAGGCGCACCGTTTTGCTATTTATTCAGTATTTATGGATATTCATAATTCCAGGCGCACCGTTTTGCTATTTATTCAGTATTTATGGATATTCATAATTCCAGGCGCACCGTTTTGCTATTTATTCAGTATTTATGGATATTCATAATTCCAGGCGCACCGTTTTGCTATTTATTCAGTATTTATGGATATTCATAATTCCAGGCGCACCGTTTTGCTATTTATTCAGTATTTATGGATATTCATAATTCCAGGCGCACCGTTTTGCTATTTATTCAGTATTTATGGATATTCATAATTCCAGGCGCACCGTTTTGCTATTTATTCAGTATTTATGGATATTCATAATTCCAGGCGCACCGTTTTGCTATTTATTCAGTATTTATGGATATTCATAATTCCAGGCGCACCGTTTTGCTATTTATTCAGTATTTATGGATATTCATAATTCCAGGCGCACCGTTTTGCTATTTATTCAGTATTTATGGATATTCATAATTCCAATAATCAAAATGAATTATGGATATCCAGAAATCGATCAATGGATATCCAATAATCGATCAATGGATATACAATAATCTAATTATGGATATCCATACATGCTGAATAAATAGCAACACTGCCCGCCTGGAATTATGAATATCCATAAATCGAATTATGGATATCCATAAATAACTAATAAATTGCAAAACGGCGCCCCATATCAAACAGTCAAGGATTATAAAAGGTTTCTAGTTTACTGGAGCGTAGGGTTACGTTTTTAATTATGGTTGGTCAATAGAAGCAGCTTATGTGAAAGAACAGCATTATCTAATTACTTAATTGTAAAATGTTGTTTTATTATACATTTGAACTCTATTAAGCAACCACATGTGTTAAGTAAAGATTGTACAGTCAAACTTGTGATAGTCGTCACCTCTATTAAGCAACCACCTGTGCTAAGTAAAGAGTGTACAGTCAAACTTGTGATAGTCGTCACCTCTATTAAGCAGCCACATGTGTTAAGCAAAGATTGTACAGTCAAACTTGTGATAGACGTCACCTCTATTAAGCAGCCACATGTGCTAAGCAAAGATTGTACAGTCAAACTTGTGACAGTCGTCACCTCTATTTAGCAGCCACCTGTGCTAAGCAAAGATTGTACAGTCAAACGTGTGACAGTCGTCACCTCTATTTAGCAGCCACCTGTGCTAAGCAAAGATTGTACAATCAAACTTGTGACAGTCGTCACCTCTATTTAGCAGCCACCTGTGCTAAGCAAAGATTGTACAGTCAAACTTGTGACAGTCGTCACCTCTATTTAGCAGCCACCTGTGCTAAGCAAATATTGTACAGTCAAACGTATGACAGTCGTCACCTCTATTTAGCAGCCACCTGTGCTAAGCAAAGATTGTACAGTCAAACGTGTGACAGTCGTCACCTCTATTTAGCAGCCACCTGTGCTAAGCAAAGATTGTACAATCAAACTTGTGACAGTCGTCACCTCTATTTAGCAGCCACCTGTGCTAAGCAAAGATTGTACAGTCAAACTTGTGACAGTCGTCACCTCTATTTAGCAGCCACCTGTGCTAAGCAAATATTGTACAGTCAAACGTATGACAGTCGTCACCTCTATTTAGCAGCCACCTGTGCTAAGCAAAGATTGTACAGTCAAACGTGTGACAGTCGTCACCTCTATTTAGCAGCCACCTGTGCTAAGCAAAGATTGTACAATCAAACTTGTGATAGTCGTCACCTCTATTAAGCAACCACCTGTGTTAAGCAAAGATTGTAAGTCAAACTTGTGATAGTCGTCACCTCTATTAAGCAGCCATATGTGCTAAGCATGGTTGTACAATCAAACATGTAATAGACGTCACCTCTATTAAGCAACCACCTGTGCTAAGCAAAGATTGTACAGTCAAACATGTGATAGTCGTCACCTCTATTAAGCAACCACCTGTGTTAAGCAAAGATTGTAAGTCAAACTTGTGATAGACGTCACCTCTATTAAGCAGCCATATGTGCTAAGCATGGTTGTACAATCAAACCTGTGATAGACGTCACCTCTATTAAGCAACCAACCTGCATTAAGCAGCCAGTTTCTAGATTCCAACAATGTTGTTTTATTTTACATTTGAACTCTATTAAGCAGCCACCTGTGCTAAGCAGCCCTTTTCTGTGATTCCCTTGGCTGGCTGCTTAAGACAGGTTTGACTGTATGTGTATTCATTGTCAATGAGTGTATGATTCAGTGTGGTTGCATTGTTTGACTGTATGTGGCAGGCAGGCAGGCAGGCAGGCAGGCAGGCAGGCAGGCAGGCACATCGCGGGGATCTAGCCTTATTTACTAAGGCAGTACTAAGCAATGTATGTGAGGTGCCTTGCTCAGTTACACCACGTGCATGCCCTGACCGAGTATCGAACCCGGGACCCGACGCCACATGTTAACTCGATTACGAAACAAGTCATTACAACATTAGATTAATCGCCGTGAAGACCTCATTCCTGATGGAGTCCGGCAAAGTGGCTTGCCTAAGGACACCACCACCGTGATTCCGACTTGGCTCGAACTCACAACCTCTCGATTACAAGGTTGCAACTCATCCCTTACACTATGCACGCACTATATGATATGCACGCATTGTTATATATTAACTGATAGTGCATGACGTCAGAAATGCCGGAAATCCACCACACGACATAGGCCTACTCTATGATATGCACGCATTGTTACATATTAACTGATAATGTATGACGTCAGAAACTCCGGAAATCCACCACACGACATAGGCCTACTATATGATATGCACGCATTGCTACTCGAAGATCCGTACCAACCGGTGCACCGTTAGAAATGCTTTCTGGACTAAAAACCTTGAATAAATCACCGATGTTTTGAAATACGTTATTAATGTCATCTCTCCAGAAATAGTCGTGAAAAACATAATTTCACGATATATTTTCTTTTTAATTATCATCGTATATAGCTTGATCGTTAGACCGAAAACCTATATTAACACAAGAGACAACTTGCAATGACCTTCACAAAATAATGGATCGACATCAATGACTAAATATGCAGGAAATTGATGTGCGGAGGAAGTTGCGCGGTCTATTACTACGCATATATATCTTCGAATGTGAAAGATCACACGCCGATGCTATTGACAATATATCAGTTATTACATTTGCATATTTCAATAATTTTCAGATATATTGCGTGTGTGTTATCTTTGGAATATCAGCATACCTGGATATCGGGCTTTACAAGCAAATCAATGGTCCGATTAGCGCAGTTAGCTCGCTATCTTCTCACTAATGCAAGCCGAGTTCGATCCCCCTTCTAACCCTAATAAAATTAACAGTCTTTCAGATAGGACGTTAAACCGAGGTCTCGTGTCGGTGCTGTATACCGTGCACGTAAAAGAACCAGAGGAGACTCTGGAATGGGTCTCTGTCTGTATCATTGCACTATCCTCCAAAAATCTAAATTTACTAATCTCTTCAGGAGGCGTCACTCATATGGGCAACCGGTAGCGACGATAAATAAACGTAAAACACACACACACAATTCTCAGCCTGGGAGGTATATGTGCTTGTACGGGGGTTGCCAAATCGCACAGGTGCGTTTTCTCGGAGTAACACGGTAACCTCCGATACGAATGACCACATATGAGATTCATTAAAAGAAAAGTGAAGACAAGTAAAATTAAAAACTTATAACACTTATGTTCGTCCTCAAATCGCGTATTGCACAACCACCTGGCACCGATGGCAAAGTCTCTTACCTATAAAGTAGAAAAAGTGCGACGATCAGGTGCATGCGATATCTACAAGGACTGTGCAAGCACTGTAAGAAAAGCTATAGCAATTCCCTGAACTGGTAATCACTCTGTCAGCATTACAGCAATACAAAACCATAAATAACTTAGTATGCGTCGACCACAACCTCACCTACACATGGAATAAGCTGCCATATTAATAATAATCGGATATTAAGACCTGCCCTATATAAAACAATGATATAACACAGAAAGACAAACAATTGGTACTATTGCACACTGATTAAGAATTGGTTTTATCACATAATGTGTGTGTTTTACGTTTATTTATCGTCGCTACTGGTTGCCCATATGAGCGACGCCTCCTGAAGAGTATAGTCATTTTAGAGTTTTGGAGGATAGTGCAATGATACAGACCCATTCCAGAGTCTCCTCTGCTTCTTTTACGTGTACGGTGTAAAGCACCGACACGAGACCTCGGGTAAAAGTTCCAACTGAAAGACTGTTGTATTATTGTATTGTATTATTATTAATATTATTGTTAATCGAAAATTAAAAGCTGATCTAGAACCAAATAAAAACACTGAAAAAACACTGAAAGACAAAAGTTGTGTACTATTGTACACTGATTAAGAATTGGCTATATAAATTCTAAATTCGCCTTTTGGTTTCAAGTTTCAAGATTATTGGCATTATCAGCAATACATTGCCTTTGCCCATTTACATATGTATAAACTATGGCAAAGACATACACAAATACATACATACCATACCATACCATACCATACCATACCATACCATACCATACCATACCATACCATACCAATACCATACCATACCATGCCAATGCCAATGCCATGCCATACCATACCAGTACCAATACCATGTCATGCCATGCCATACCATACCAGTACCAGTACCAGTACCAGTACCAGTACCAGTACCAGTACCAATACCATGTCATGCCATGCCATGCCATACCATACCAGTACCAGTACCAGTACCAGTACCAGTACCAGTACCAATACCATACCAATACCACACCATACCATACCATACATACCATACATACCATACATACCATACATACCATACATACCATACCAATACCAATACCATACCATACCAGTACCAATACCATGTCATGCCATGCCATGCCATGCCATGCCATACCATACCAATACCAATACCACACCATACCATACATACCATACATACCATACATACCATACCAATACCATACCATACAATACCATACCATACCATACCATACCATACCCATACCATACCATACCATGCCATACCATACCATACCATACCATACATACATACACATGTTAAGAAACAGTGATATTATCTAGGGTATTTTTTCTTAGAAACATAGATTCCTTTACATACTAGATATTTTTAACAATTCTATTTTATTCTTAGAAGACATGATAGGATTGAATTTCTGTACACACGGCCAAGATATATTACCAAGGTATTTAGTTCTTAAACTTGTGAATCTCGTACAACACAGCAAAAAGTGATACTCCGATTCAACCGACTTTTGGTTACATAGTTTACATAATCGATGTTCTCTTGGTCAGATCACAGCGATTGAGATTACTGACTATAGTTCGAAAGATATATTACCAAGGTATTTAGTTCTTAAACGTGTGAATCTCGTACAACATAGCAAAAAGTGATACTCCGATTCAACCGACTTTTGGTTACATAGTTTACATAATCGATGTTCTCTTAGTCAGATCACAGCGATTAAGATTACTGACTATAGTTCGCATGCCATTGAGAAACTCGCTTGATCAATCAATGCGTTGGTCTAATTGCAGAGTCACTGCCCGAAAGACACTATTGGTGGGAATTGATTCGGATATGCTTCGGTTGGTATGGCGTCAGCATGTAGCCATGGCGTGACTGAATTATCAAGAGCTATTTTTGAATCACGTCCATCTATTTGTGTCCTTTTATTTCCAGGGCTAGATAGTTCTCTGTTTGATTTCCTTGGAATTCTATATTTTATTATTTAATTTGATTTTAATGGAGTACTGCGCATGCGTGTACTATAAATGCGAATACGCGGGCATATTTCTAGCTTCCATTTGGGATAAGGAGCCGATAGCAATTGCAAGCAACTGTGAGTAAGTTATTACCTCTTCATTTTTAAATTTCTCTCTAGTTTTAAAATGTTGAATTAGTTTTTTTAAACACAAGTTTGATTCAAATATAACTATAACAATCAAGTATGTGTATAACATGTGAAAGCTTGCATAACTCAAAACAATAAAATAAATCAAACAAACTAAACGTTTTGCAGTTAACTAAAGGATGTGTAGTTAAATGATCTAATGATCAAATGATAATAGCTGTATTTTCCAGAAGCCATGGGACGTACTATGATATATTTTAGTTAGGACGAGGGCGTGGAAATGCGAGCAATTACTACACTTTTTTTTGTCTCCTATTTTTCTTTACATTTTTTACATAGATATCAATAAATCATTTGATTCTTATATTCCAATAACTATGTACGCTACTTCTAAAGAATCATAGAAAAAGTCTGCTCATTCTGTTACATCTTCTTGATATATGGGGAGGGTCGTCACTAATGTTGTAAACTTGTGACCCAACCCATTTGCTTCTAAATTATAACAGTTTCACTAGTATACTATTCGTTACATTTCATTTGTTGAACAATTCGTGTGCAGTCTGTGTATATGTATGTTATTTGAAAGCAATAAAATATGTTTAAACTAACGTAAAATGAGTGTCAAAGGACCAGTCATTACTGACTTATGAGACACCTGTTTTTTAAGAACATCAGTACTTCCCAAATCATTTGGAGTTTGGAGTTCTGACGTTTTGACGCAAACTAGCAGCATTATATCGTAATAAAATATGTTTAAACTAATAAAATAATAGCAATAAATACTGCTGTTATAATGTATATTAAACTTTAGTTTATACAAATTTATTTTAGCTCGATTGTGAACCATGTTCTTAAAACTTATATTAATCACTCTCGAGACCTCATTCCTGATGGAATCCATCGCCACGAGGGAGAGAGAAGAGGCAACGTCGAATTTAAATGCCTTGCCTAAGGGCACAATCGTAACGGCTCCAGCGGGGCTCGAACACCGGACCTTTCGCACGTAACGGCTCTTAAATTAAACAATTAAACTTTCATAATATTAGGATATTTTTGTTTCAAACCATTGATGGAATTATAGTTCAACGATTGAGTACTAACAATATAGTATCCAGAGTGGCCAAATCCGACGTTCTATCACTGGAACCTGGACGCCACACATACCCACGTGCCTCGGATGTATTCGACTAGATCAACATATGCACACGTCCATATTTGGTTTAAACATATTTATTCGTTCATTATGTACAGTACATATCTATTGTATAGCTATACAAACGAAAATGGATTTAATCGGAAGCTTAAAGCTTAGTATGTGTATCTCCATATTTAAAGCGACACTTAATCGTATGGACTACATATTATAAAATTTGATATTTTACGTAAAGTAGCAATACTGCTACACATTCTTCCATTATAATTAATTCCAGTCTAGTAAACATAATTATTTAAAGCGACACTTAATCGTATGGACTAAAAATATTATAAAATTTGATATTTTACGTAAAGTAGCAATACTACTACATAATCTTCCATTATAATTAATTCCAGTCTAGTAAACATATTTAAAGCGACACTTAATCGTATGGACTAAAAATATTATAAATTTTGATAGTTTACGTAAAGTAGCAATACTACTAAACATTCTTTCATTATAATTAATTCCAGTCTAGTAAACAGTGTGTTTTGATTTGCTGGAAGTGAAAATACAACTTTGCTGATTCGGTACGCCACGCCCACCTGTGTATATTTAGAACGTATCGCTCTCTGTATACTATCGACAAGCAGAACACACATCTATATTCCATAACATATTATATATTATGCCCCAGAGATAACAATTTAGCATGCAATGTTCATAAGTGAAATATTATTCGGTCATTAACTTAAACAAACAAGTCTTTTTTATTGTGTTTTAGGTTTATTTATCGTCGCTACCGGTTGCCCATATGAGCGACGTCTGAAGAGATTAGTCATTTTAGATTTTGGAGGATAGTGCAATGATACAGACAGAGACCCATTCCAGAGTCTTCTCTGGTTCTTTTACGTGCACGGTGTAAAGCACCGACACGATACCTCGGTTTAACGTCCCATGTGAAAGACTGTTAATTTTATTAGGGTCAGACGAGGTATCGAACCTGCGATTGCGATCCCTGGATTACCAGTACATCGTGTTACCACTGGACTACAGATCCGTCTTTTTATTTTAGGCTAAAAAGTATTTTTATAATCGGTTTCAACCTGCGTTATTTGGCGCTAGACCATAAATGACGTCACCGACAGATTGAGTCCCAATACGTTTGCGTTGACAACATGTCAACATGCAGCGGCTCGGTACCACACGCACGTACACAGCAGTGAGAAACATAAAGTAATGGAGAAAAATCCAATAAGCTTTTAGCTTTCATTTCAATCCACTTGTATTTATTGTGTACATAATTATGTGTAGTAAATTATGTTATATAATGTCGTATAGTGGCGTCCGTGGTCCAATAGTAGAGCGTCGGATTTGGAATCGAACGGTCCGGGTTCGATACTCAGTCAGGCCACGTATGTCATTGAGCAAGGCACCTCACACATATTGCTTAGTACTGGTTAACCGCTATGGTCAGCTTAGCATGGACAGGAAAACATGTCTAGGTCCCCGCAAGGGGTTTGACATTAATGGAACATACATACATAAATATGTTTAAACCAACATAAAGTAAATACCTACACATAATCTAGTTCTGTGTATTACCTTTATTTATCGTCGCTACCGGTTAGCCATATGAGCGACGTCTCCTGAAGAGATTAGTCGTTTTACGCTGTTTTGCTATTTATTCAGTATGTATCGATATCCTTAATTCGATTTTTTGGATATCCAATAATCAAATGGAATTATAGATATCCAATAATCTATTTATGAATATTCAATAATCTATATGTGGATATCCAAAAGTCGAATTGTGGATATCCATAAATGCTGAATAAATAGCAACACTGCCCGCCTGGAATTATGGATATCCATAGATCGAATTATGGATATCCATAAATAACTAATAAATTGCAAAATGGCGCCCCATATCAAACAGTCAAGGATTATAAAAGGTTTCTAGTTTACTGGAGCGTAGGGTTACGTTTTTAATTATGGTTCGGTCAATAGAAGCAGCTTATGTGAAAGAACAGCATTATCTAATTACTTAATTGTACCATGTTGTTTTATTATACATTTGAACTCTATTAAGCAGCCACCTGTGCTAAGAAAAGATTGTACAGTCAAACAAATGTTCGCTTGCACTACCCGCACTGCAGGTGTATGTCTCGGAATACTCCCAGCATGCACTGCAGTTGTATGTCTCGGAATACTCCCAGCATGCACTACAGGTGTATGTCTCGGAATAGTCCCAGCATGCATTGCAGTTTTATGTCTCGGAATACTCCCAGCACGCACTGCAGTTTTATGTCTCGGAATACTCCCAGCATGCACTACAGGTGTATGTCTCGGAATAGTCCCAGCATGCATTGCAGTTTTATGTCTCGGAATACTCCCAGCATGCACTGCAGGTGTATGTCTCGGAATACTCCCATCATGCACTACAGTTTTATGTCTCGGAATACTCCCAGCACGCACTGCAGTTTTATGTCTCGGAATACTCCCAGCATGCACTACAGTTTTATGTCTCGGAATACTCCCAGCATGCACTGCAGGTGTATGTCTCGGAATACTCCCATCATGCACTACAGTTTTATGTCTCGGAATACTCCCAGCACGCACTGCAGTTTTATGTCTCGGAATACTCCCAGCATGCACTACAGTTTTATGTCTCGGAATACTCCCAGCATGCACTGCAGGTGTATGTCTCGGAATACTCCCATCATGCACTACAGTTTTATGTCTCGGAATACTCCCAGCACGCACTGCAGTTTTATGTCTCGGAATACTCCCAGCATGCACTACAGTTTTATGTCTCGGAATACTCCCAGCATGCACTGCAGGTGTATGTCTCGGAATACTCCCATCATGCACTACAGTTTTATGTCTCGGAATACTCCCAGCACGCACTGCAGTTTTATGTCTCGGAATACTCCCAGCAACGCACTACAGTTTTATGTCTCCGAACATAGCAGAAATATAAACTTGATGAATATTTTTATTAGAGTAAATTGGAAAATATTCCCTTTTGCCAATCTTCCCACCAGACCTTCGCGGCCGAGTGGTTAAAGCCAGGGGCCTCAGCGGCTGAGTGATAACGGTCTTTGACTTAAAATCATGTACCCCTCGGATAGTTGTAAGTTTGATTCCCACGCGATGTTTCGACTTGTTTCAAGTGAGGAACCTATCCAGCTGACTAGTTGAACCTAAAAAGTCAAATGAGACGACGATTTTGTTGTTGTTGTTTTTGGGTGGCGGTGTAAAGTTGCACTAATAGCTTAGGCCTTATGGCGAATTTCCAGATGTTGATGAAATAAGATTCAAAGCAGCAACAACAACATTGTAACAAACCCACACTGCTCCATATCAACACACCCACACCAACTATGTGTGTGTTCTACGTTTATTTATGCTCGCCACCAGTTGCCCATATGAGCGACGCCTCCTGAAGAGATTACATTTTAGATTATTTGGAGGATAGTGCAGTGATACAGACAGTGACCCATTCCAGCGTCTCGTCTGGTTCTTTTACGTGCACTGTGTACAGCACAGACACGAGCACTCGGTTTAAAGTCCCATATGAAAGACTGTTAATTTTATTAAGGTCAGACGAGGTATTGAACCTGCGATCCCTGGATTACCAGTCCACTGGACTACAGATCCGTCTGTACCCAAACCAAGATCAACTATGACAGCATATGTACTCGAATGAAATGCATACCCAGAGCATAAACAGAGCATACCCAGAGCATACACATAGCATACCCAGAGCATACACATAGCATACACAGAGCATACACATAGCATACCCAGAGCATACACATAGCATACCCAGAGCATACACAGAGCATACACAGAGCATACACATAGCATACCCAGAGCATACATATAGCATACACAGAGCATACCCAGAGCATACACATAGCATACACAGAGCATACCCAGAGCATACACATAGCATACACAGAGCATACATATAGCATACCCATAGCATACACAGAGCATACCCAGAGCATACCCAGAGCATACCCAGAGCATACACAGAGCATACACATAGCATACACAGAGCATACCCAGAGCATACCCAGAGCATACACAGAGCATACCCAGAGCATACACATAGCATACCCAGAGCATACAGAGCATACCCAGAGCATACCCAGAGCATACCCAGAGCATACCCAGAGCATACACAGAGCATACCCAGAGCATACACATAGCATACCCAGAGCATACACAGAGCATACACAGAGCATACACATAACATACCCAGAGCATACCCAGAGCATACACAGAGCATACCCAGAGCATACCCAGAGCATACACAGAGCATACACATAGCATACCCAGAGCATACCCAGAGCATACACATAGCATATAGCATACCCAGAGCATACACATAGCATACCCAGAGCATACACAGAGCATAGCATACACAGAGCATACCCAGAGCATACCCAGAGCATACACAGAGCATAGCATACCCAGAGCATACCCAGAGCATACCCAGAGCATACATATAGCATACCCAGAGCATACACAGAGCATACACAGAGCATACACATAGCATACACAGAGCATACATATAGCATACCCAGAGCATACCCAGAGCATACACAGAGCATACCCAGAGCATACCCAGAGCATACACAGAGCATACCCAGAGCATACACAGAGCATACCCAGAGCATACCCAGAGCATACACATAGCATACCCAGAGCATACCCAGAGGCATACACAGAGCATACACAGAGCATACACAGAGCATACCCAGAGCATACATATAGCATACCCAGAGCATACACAGAGCATACACATAGCATACACAGAGCATACCCATAGCATACACAGAGCATACACAGAGCATACACAGAGCATACCCAGAGCATACACAGAGCATACCCAGAGCATACCCAGAGCATACACAGAGCATACACATAGCATACACAGAGCATAGCATACACAGAGCATACCCAGAGCATACACATAGCATACCCAGAGCATACTCAGAGCATACACATAGCATACACAGAGCATACCCAGAGCATACCCAGAGCATACCCAGAGCATACCCAGAGCATACCCAGAGCATACCCAGAGCATACCCAGAGCATACACAGAGCATACCAGAGCATACACATAGCATACCCAGAGCATACACAGAGCATACACATAGCATACACATAACATACCCAGAGCATACCCAGAGCATACACAGAGCATACCCAGAGCATACCCAGAGCATACCCAGAGCATACACAGAGCATACCCAGAGCATACACATAGCATACCAAGAGCATACCCAGAGCATACACATAGCATACACAGAGCATACACAGAGCATACACAGAGCATACCCAGAGCATACATATAGCATACCCAGAGCATACACAGAGCATACACATAGCATACACAGAGCATACCCATAGCATACACAGAGCATACACAGAGCATACCCAGAGCATACCCAGAGCATACACATAGCATACCCAGAGCATACCCAGAGCATACCCAGAGCATACACAGAGCATACACAGAGCATACCCAGAGCATACACAGAGCATACCCAGAGCATACACATAGCATACCCAGAGCATACTCAGAGCATACACATAGCATACACAGAGCATACCCAGAGCATACCCAGAGCATACACAGAGCATACCCAGAGCATACACATAGCATACCCAGAGCATACCCAGATCATACCCAGAGCATACACAGAGCATACCCAGAGCATACCCAGAGCATACCCAGAGCATACAGAGCATACCCAGAGCATACACATAGCATACCCAGAGCATACACATAGCATACCCAGAGCATACACAGAGCATACACATAGCATACACATAACATACCCAGAGCATACCCAGAGCATACCCAGAGCATACACAGAGCATACCCAGAGCATACCCAGAGCATACACAGAGCATACACAGAGCATACCCAGAGCATACACATAGCATACCCAGAGCATACCCAGAGCATACCCAGAGCATACCCAGAGCATACACATAGCATACACATAGCATACCCAGAGCATACCCAGAGCATACCCAGAGCATACACATAGCATACCCAGAGCATACACAGAGCATACCCAGAGCATACACAGAGCATACCCAGAGCATACCCAGAGCATACACAGAGCATACCCAGAGCATACACAGAGCATACCCAGAGCATACCCAGAGCATACACATAGCATACCCAGAGCATACACAGAGCATACATATAGCATACCCAGAGCATACACAGAACATACACAGAGCATACACATAGCATACACAGAGCATACACAGAGCATACATATAGCATACCCAGAGCATACCCAGAGCATACACAGAGCATACCCAGAGCATACACATAGCATATCCAGAGCATACACAGAACATACCCAGAGCATACACAGAGCATACCCAGAGCATACCCAGAGCATACACATAGCATACCCAGAGCATACACATAGCATACACATAGCATACCCAGAGCATACACATAGCAGACCCAGAGCATACACATAGCATACACAGAGCATACCCAGAGCATACACATAGCATACCCAGAGCATACATATAGCATACACAGAGCATACCCATAGCATACACAGAGCATACACAGAGCATACCCAGAGCATACCCAGAGCATACCCAGAGCATACACAGAGCATACCCAGAGCATACCCAGAGCATACCCAGAGCATACACAGAGTATACACATAGCATACACAGAGCATACCCAGAGCATACCCAGAGCATACACAGAGCATACCCAGAGCATACACATATCATACCCAGAGCATACCCAGAGCATACCCAGAGCATACCCAGAGCATACCCAGAGCATACACAGAGCATACCCAGAGCATACACATAGCATACCCAGAGCATACACAGAGCATACACATAGCATACACATACATACCCAGAGCATACCCAGAGCATACACAGAGCATACCCAGAGCATACCATCATACCAAGCATACCCAGAGCATACCCAGAGCATACCCAGAGCATACCCAGAGCATACACAGAGCATACCCAGAGCATACACATAGCATACCCAGAGCATACACAGAGCATACCAGAGCATACACATACATACCCAGAGCATACCCAGAGCATACACAGAGCATACCCAGAGCATACCCAGAGCATACCCAGAGCATACACATAGCATACCCAGAGCATACCCAGAGCATACACATAGCATACATAGCATACCCAGAGCATACACATAGCATACCCAGAGCATACACAGAGCATACCCAGAGCATACACAGAGCATACCCAGAGCATACCCAGAGCATACCCAGAGCATACACAGAGCATACCCAGAGCATACACAGAGCATACCCAGAGCATACACAAGCATACCCAGAGCATACACAGAGCATACATATAGCATACCCAGAGCATACACAGAGCATACACAGAGCATACACATAGCATACACAGAGCATACATATAGCATACCCAGAGCATACCCAGAGCATACACAGAGCATACCCAGAGCATACACATAGCATACCCAGAGCATACACAGAGCATACCAGAGCATACACAGAGCATACCCAGAGCATACCCAGAGCATACACATAGCATACCCAGAGCATACCCAGAGCATACACATAGCATACACAGAGCATACACAGAGCATACACAGAGCATACATATAGCATACCCAGAGCATACACAGAGCATACCAAGCATACCAGAGCATACAAGTCCAGAGCATACCCAGAGCATACCCAGAGCATACACATAGCATACCCAGAGCATACACAGAGCATACCCAGAGCATACACAGAGCATACCCAGAGCATACCCAGAGCATACACAGAGCATACCCAGAGCATACACAGAGCATACCCAGAGCATACCCAGAGCATACACATAGCATACCCAGAGCATACACAGAGCATACATATAGCATACCCAGAGCATACCAGAGCATACAATAGCATACCAGAGCATACCAGAGCATACATATAGCATACCCAGAGCATACCCAGAGCATACACAGAGCATACCCAGAGCATACACAAGCATCCAAGCATACACAGACATACCCAGAGCATACACAGAGCATACCCAGAGCATACCCAGAGCATACACATAGCATACCCAGAGCATACACAGAGCATACACATAGCATACCCAGAGCATACACAAGCAACCCAGAGCATACACATAGCATACCCAGAGCATACACATAGCATACCCAGAGCATACACAGAGCATACACATAGCATACCCAGAGCATACACAGAGCATACATATAGCATACCCAGAGCATACACAGAGCATACATATAGCATACCCAGAGCATACACAGAGCATACATTTAGCATACCCAGAGCATACACAGTGCATACACAGTGCATACCCAGAGCATACACAGAGCATACACAGAGTATACCCAGAGCATACACAGAGCATACACAGAGCATACACAGAGCATACCCAGAGCATACACAGAGCATACACAGAGCATACCCAGAGCATACACAGAGCATACACATAGCATACACAGAGCATACACATAGCATACACAGAGCATACCCAGAGCATACACATAGCATACACAGAGCATACCCAGAGCATACACAGAGCATACACAGAGCATGCACAGAGCATACACATAGCATACACAGAGCATACCCAGAGCATACACAGAGCATACACATAGCATACACAGAGCATGGTCACACTCTTGAGTCTGGCATATTGACTGCATAGCTTCTGATACTTCGTAAATGTATGTACGCACCTGTTTTGTCTGGCATACTGACTACATAGCTTCTGATACTTCGTAAATGTATGCACGCACCTGTTTTGTCTGCCATACTGACTGCATAGCATCTGATACTTCGTAAATGTATGTACGCACCTGTTTTATCTAATCTCTTTTCAGATTTATAAGAAATGCCAGAATAGTTAACACCATAAGACAAGGAGAGAGCAGACTATTTACCGAAAAGAACATACACAACAATCAAGGATTCTAAATTGGCATTAAATTATTTATCGAGTAACAAACACAAATTAATATCATCAGCTAACTCGTGGAACTAGTTTGAAACACTAAAACACTAAAGACCGTGAACGTCAATGTTATAAACAAACGCAGACAGGACATACTACAAGACATACGGATACCGAGGACACCGGCTGCAAGCTCACCCGAACCGGAAGATTAACAAGTACACGAGCTCCATCTAGTAGATAATTCTCCCTGCTACAATCTTGAATAACGACTGGGAACAACTTCCGCCAATAATTGGATCCGATTGACGATAGAGGAGTACCAAGTATTTACAAACACCAGCAGTTGCAAACAACTACAGAAAGTATGGCAATGAGGGGGACAGAGCTGCTGGTAGTTGTATCACTATGCATTTACTACACAACGGCGTTGTATCACACGGGTACGCATAATTATTATTATTCTTACTTCAGTTTTCTCCCTAAACCAATGAAACGCGAGTATTTCGTTCAAAACTGGTTTGTTAATTTCTAAGCCAATCAAACGCCAGTATTTCGTTCAAAAATGGCGTTTGTCAATTTAATTGTCAATTAAACGTCAGTATTTCGATCGAAAATGGTTTATTAATTTCTACACCAATCAAACGCCAGTATTTCGTTCAAAAATGGCGTTTGTCCATTGCTATGCCAATCAAATGTCAGTATTTCGTTGGTACGTTTACATTTCTATTCCAACAAAGCATCAATAATTATATATATCCTGTTCGCAATTTGGCTAATCTAAATAAATCTACATCCATTATGTCAAAGTCGGTTATGTCGAATTACCCGGTTTATAATTCGAAGTCGGATCAAAGTCCCGTTTCAGACACTATCATGTTACATATAACTGGCTCCGTTTATATCGAATTTCATTATGTCAAATTTCGGTTATGTCGAAGTATTTTGTTCGAACAGACGGAATTCGACATAGCGGATATAGACTGTATGTGTATGAATGTGCGACCTTCCTAGAATAGGTACATGGCAACATAAGATCAATACGAGTCTTAGAGAAATGCCGATCTTTAATTTATACACATTTAGTTTAGCTCGATTGTGTGTGTGTGGGGGTGTGTTTTACGTTTATTTATAGTCGCTACCGGTTGCCCATATGAACGACGCCTCCTGAATAGATTAGTCATTTTAGATTTGGAGGATAGTGCAATGATACAGACAGAGACCCATTCCAGATTCTACTCTGGTTCTTTTACGTGCACGTTGTAAAGCACCGACACGAGACCTCGGTATAACGTCCCATCTGAAAGACTTTTAATTTTATTAGGGTCAGGCGGGTGATCGAACCTGGCGGGCAGGCAGTCAGACGCAGCTAATTTATACATATTTATTTTTATTTATATTTATTTTAGCTCGATTGCGAAACAAGTTATTTCAACTTATATAAATCACTCTCGAGACCTCATTCCTGATGGAATCCATCGCCACGAGGGAGAGAGAAGAGGCAATGTGGAATTTAAATGCCTTGCCTACGGGCACAATCGTAACGGCTCCAGTGGGGCTCGAACTCCGCACCTTTCGCACCTGAAGCGAACGCGCTACCACTGCGCTATCACGACTTCCTGGACGCAGCTAATAACGTCGGGGTTTAATGAATGACACGTATACGCTCATAGTGGATATACCGTACACACAGATATATGCAAATGGGATTGGATTATTACACACTCTGATGGGAATATCCTAATTGCCATTTCTCAATGTCTTTGAAGTGTATTTTATTGTTTGAAGCGCCCGAGTTATTATCGACCAAAACCTTTTATCGGCGATGCTTTGTTGATCACCTTATCTGTGCTATGTTTTATGGAATTGCTGCGATTAGCGTAGTAGGTAGAGTGCGGTGCGGGTTCAGAACCTCGCTAGACGTGGTCCGGTGCAGGTTCAGAACCTCGCTAGACGTGGTCCGGTGCAGGTTCAGAACCTCGCTAGACGTGGTCCGGTGCAGGTTCAGAACCTCGCTAGACGTGGTCCGGTGCGGGTTCAGAACCTCGCTAGACGTGGTCCGGTGCAGGTTCAGAACCTCGCTAGACGTGGTCCGGTGATGGTTCAGAACCTCGCTAGACGTGGTCCGGTGATGGTTCAGAACCTCGCTAGACGTGGTCCGGTGCAGGTTCAGAACCTCGCTAGACGTGGTCCGGTGCAGGTTCAGAACCTCGCTAGACGTGGTCCGGTGCAGGTTCAGAACCTCGCTAGACGTGGTCCGGTGCAGGTTCAGAACCTCGCTAGACGTGGTCCGGTGATGGTTCAGAACCTCGCTAGACGTGGTCCGGTGAGGTTCAGAACCTCGGTGCGAGAATCGGTCCGGTGCAGGTTCAGAACCTCGCTAGACGTGGTCCGGTGCAGGTTCAGAACCTCGCTAGACGTGGTCCGGTGCAGGTTCAGAACCTCGCTAGACGTGGTCCGGTGATGGTTCAGAACCTCGCTAGACGTGGTCCGGTGATGGTTCAGAACCTCGCTAGACGTGGTCCGGTGCAGGTTCAGAACCTCGCTAGACGTGGTCCGGTGCAGGTTCAGAACCTCGCTAGACGTGGTCCGGTGCAGGTTCAGAACCTCGCTAGACGTGGTCCGGTGATGGTTCAGAACCTCGCTAGACGTGGTCCGGTGCAGGTTCAGAACCTCGCTAGACGTGGTCCGGTGCAGGTTCAGAACCTCGCTAGACGTGGTCCGGTGCAGGTTCAGAACCTCGCTAGACGTGGTCCGGTGATGGTTCAGAACCTCGCTAGACGTGGTCCGGTGCAGGTTCAGAACCTCGCTAGACGTGGTCCGGTGCAGGTTCAGAACCTCGCTAGACGTGGTCCGGTGATGGTTCAGAACCTCGCTAGACGTGGTCCGGTGCAGGTTCAGAACCTCGCTAGACGTGGTCCGGTGATGGTTCAGAACCTCGCTAGACGTGGTCCGGTGCAGGTTCAGAATCTCGTTAGACGGCGTCCGGTGATGGTTCAGAACCTCGCTAGACGGCGTCCGGTGATGGTTCAGAACCTCGTTAGACGGCGTCCGGTGATGGTTCAGAACCTCGCTAGACGTCGTCCGGTGATGGTTCAGAACCTCGTTAGACGGCGTCCGGTGATGGTTCAGAACCTCGCTAGACGGCGTCCGGTGATGGTTCAGAACCTCGTTAGACGGCGTCCGGTGATGGTTCAGAACCTCGCTAGACGTCGTCCGGTGATGGTTCAGAACCTCGCTAGACGTGGTCCGGTGCAGGTTCAGAATCTCGCTAGACGTGGTCCGGTGCAGGTTCAGAACCTTGTTAGACGGCGTCCGGTGATGGTTCAGAATCTCGCTAGACGTGGTCCGGTGCAGGTTCAGAACCTCGCTAGACGTGGTCCGGTGATGGTTCAGAATCTCGCTAGACGTGGTCCGGTGCAGGTTCAGAATCTCGCTAGACGTGGTCCGGTGTAGGTTCAGAACCTCGCTAGACGTCGTCCGGTGATGGTTCAGAATCTCGCTAGACGTGGTCCGATGCAAGTTCAGAATCTCGCTAGACGTGGTCCGGTGATGGTTCAGAACCTCGTTAGACGGCGTCCGGTGATGGTTCAGAACCTCGTTAGACGGCGTCCGGTGATGGTTCAGAATCTCGCTAGACGTGGTCCGGTGCAGGTTCAGAATCTCGTTAGACGTGGTCCGGTGATGGTTCAGAACCTCGCTAGACGTGGTCCGGTGATGATTCAGAACCTCGCTAGACGTGGTCCGGTGATGGTTCAGAATCTCGCTAGACGTGGTCCGGTGATGGTTCAGAACCTCGCTAGACGAGGTCCGGTGATGGTTCAGAATCTCGCTAGACGTGGTCCGGTGATGGTTCAGAATCTCGCTAGACGTGGTCCGGTGCAGGTTCAGAACCTCGCTAGGTCCGGTGATGGTTAAAAAAAAACTTGCTAGACGGAGTCCGGTTTGGGTTTGGCGCTAGACGATATCCGGTGCGGCTTTGTGCTTGACGACGTCCGGTACGGGTTCGAAACATCTATAGACTACGTCCGGTGCAGGTGCTCCGGTGCTATATCATTTAGACGTACAGTAGGTTTTGAAACATGTACATGACAGTCTAATCAAATAGTTTTCAGCTGTTTGCGAGCTTGACATATAACTGTAAAGTGTTTGGGGTTTAAAAACTGTCAAGGCTTTTATTAACGTTTATTTATCGTCGCTACCGGTTGCCCATATGAGCGCCGCCTCCTGAAGAGATTTGTCATTTAGATGTTTGGAGGATAGTGCAATGATACAGATAGAGACCCATTCCAGAGTCTCCTCTGGTTCTTTTACGTGCGCTGTGTAAAGAACCGACACAAGACCTCAGTTTACAGTCCCATCTGACAGACTGTTGTTTTTATTAGGGTCAGACCAGGGATCGAACCTGTGATCCCTGGATTACCAGTCCAACGTGTTAACGACTGTACTACAGATCCGTCTTTGTTCAAGTCTCATCTATGTACATACATCTAACGCAATTACAAAGATAACCAATCATATTAAGAGTACATAGCCATCATGAATAGAATTATAAGAGACATATAACAATCGCATTATAAAAATCACATGTTTATTATATTAATTATGAAAAAACATTTACATTCTAAAGCCAAGAAACAGTTGCTAATTTCAATTTAAATACTATTTAGAGGAGAAGAATTATATAAGACTCTGTCTTCCATTCTAATCCTGTTTCTGTATTCTGATTATGCGTGGTGTATGCATTGTTCAATATGTATTATATTGGGAAATAAAATATGTTTAAACTAAATACTATTTAAAACAAAAATGGTACAAACACTGAATTAAAGAACAATCACTAATGCGCTCTTAAGAAATACCTTACAAAATCAGCTATCACCCTGGATCAGATCGAGAATGACCTAATTAGCAGCTGCTTCTTGTAGTATGTCACGTCATAAATGTATAATAATAAAAAATGAGGACATTATTTACAAAGGTAAAAGTATCGACGCTGTAGTATATATATTAGAACAGGTTTTGGCAGAGCGTCTTATCATATATATAAACAATCATGACATTATTTACAAAGCGATTATGAATGTGAAAATATGTCATTCAACATTTTGTATTGGTTGTTTCTACGGTAGCATGTTTGCCATCCAAAGGTCTGTCAAACTACACAAAACATAACTGTCAAAAATATTGACACAAGCTGTCATCCATGTGTCGATATGTATTACATAAACTAATGTTCTCCATATTCATTAATTACACAGACGGATCTGTAGTCCAGTGGTAACATGCTGGACTGGTAATCCAGGGATCGCAGGTTCGATCCCCAGTCTGACCCTAATACAATTAACAGTCTTTCAGATGGGACGTTAAACCGAGGTCTCGTGTCGGTGCTTTACACCGTGCACGTAAAAGAACCAGAGGAGACTCTGGAATGGATCTCTTGTCTGTATCATTGCACTATCCTCCAAAAAACTAAAATGACTAATCTCTTCAGGAGGCGTCGCTCATATGGGCAACCGGTAGCGACGATAAATAAACGTAAAACACACACAGCTAGATAGTCGCCATATCACCATAGCTGTTTAGTGCGATTTTAAACCTAAATAACAAACAAAACCAATTCTATCGTTTCATTCTTTAAACACAATCGTTTGGGGAAATCGTTTAAGTTTATTTATTTTACAACGATTGCGAAACAAGCTTTAACAACTTATAGTAATCACTCTCGGATGAAAGCGTAAATGTGGTAATTCATGTGGGAGGAAACCGGAGCCCCCGGAGAAAACCCACTTGTCCGATCGAACCCTGGTCGCATTGGTGAGAAGCGAGCGCGCTAACCACTGCGCTAATAGGACAGCACAGGGGAAATATTTCAATTAATAAACAAGAAAAGAGTGAATTGGTTGTTTATTTAGTACATGTATTTAGTTTGGGTCAATATCTAGCCCCTAAAACTGATAATATTAATTTGTTTTTATTTCAGAAGACGATTTCATTCAAAGGAAGCTCAGCCACTGCACAACCCCTCTCTACAAACTAATTGCTTGCCTTGCCGACGACACTCCACGCCATACCGACGACAATCAATATTTTGCCGACGACATTAATCTTATGTCCGTTACAAGTAAATGCGACTACCTTCTTGCTCACAGTTTCATTTGTTTAGCAAGTTCATCAGATATTGCGCACGCGCAGACGGAACAGGATGTGGGAGAAAATGGCGGTGTAATTGCGGTAAAACGTGGGCTAGGCAGATGTATTCACAAGTGTCTGAAAGGGCGGGGAAAGATGAACTTTATACAGTGTAAGTCAATGTGTCATTGATGAGAATGCTGAACGCGTTCCCAATAAAGAAATAAACAGCTCTGTTTTTGTTATTTGTTTATGGAAGTATTTTTAGGTTAATCCTATTTTATTGCATTCTTTATATTCAATGTACAATACAACTCAAATGTACAACACATGTTACAGATGAATTAAATAAGATATATGGTACAAGCATTATCAGTATGTATATATATGGAGAAGCAAAAGGGCTGAGCCACAAGTTTTAGTATTAGTTTCGGCCTGCCCCAAAATGGTTTATGGAACTATAAATATACATTCTTATAATGATATGATACTGGCCGTTTGATGAGCCGCCAGCAGGTTGAATATTGGTTACCGATTGCCTATCAGCCTAGTTTAAACTTTATTTATTTTACAACGATTGCGAAACAGGCTTTAACAACTTATATTTAGTCACTTTCGTTGGCGCGGATGAGAGCGTATATGTGACCATTCATGGTGGAGGAAACCGGAGTACCCGGAAAAAACCCACCTATCCGATCTGGCGACCACCGTACCAGCTCACATACTTTCTGGTCCGAGGAACGAACCCGGGTTGCATTGGTGAGAAACGGGCGCGCTAATCGGACAACCATTCAATTTATATACATTGCACCTACATATATTCGAACGTGTCTCTCTACGTGTCTGTGCTTTTGATTTGTACAGGACCGACAGGAGGATTATCGAACAAAGTCAGTCCGTTGCTATGGGTAACGTGTCCGCCTTACAACCGTGAGATCGAACCCTATCGAAAGGTTGTGAGTTCGAACCCTACCGAGAAGTTGAGAGTTCGAACCCTAACGAGAAGTTGTGAGTTCGAACCCTACCCAGAGGTTGTGAGTTCGAACCATGCCCAGAGGTTGTGAGTTCTAACCCTGCCCAGAGGTTGTGAGTTCGAACCCTACCGAGAGGTTGTGAGTTCGAACCCTACCGAGAGGTTGTGAGTTCGAACCCTACCAAGAGGTTGTGAGTTCGAACCCTGCCCAGAGGTTGTGAGTTCGAACCATGCTCAGAGGTTGTGAGTTCGAACCCTACCGAGAGGTTGTGAGTTCGAACCCTACCGAGAGGTTGTGAGTTCGAACCCTACCAAGAGGTTGTGAGTTCGAACCCTACCGAGAAGTTGAGAGTTCGAACCCTACCCAGAGGTTGAGAGTTCGAACCCTATCGAGAGGTTGAGAGTTCGAACCATGCCGAGAGGTTGAGAGTTCGAACCCTATCGAGAGGTTGAGAGTTCGTACCCTATCGAGAGGTTGAGAGTTCGAACCATGCCGAGAGGTTGAGAGTTCGAACCCTACCGAGAGGTTGAGAGTTCGAACCCTATCGAGAGATTGAGAGTTCGAACCATGCCGAGAGGTTGAGAGTTCGAACCCTACCAAGAGGTTGAGAGTTCGAACCCTACAAAGAGGTTGAGAGTTCGAACCCTACCGAGATGTTGAGAGTTCGAACACTACCAAGAGGTTGAGTTCGAACCATGCCCATAGGTTGAGAGTTCGAACCCTAACGAGAAGTTGAGAGTTCGAACCCTACCGAGAGTTCGAACCCTACCGAGAGGTTGTGAGTTCGAACCCTACCGAGAGGTTGTGAGGTCGATTTGTACAGGACCTAGAGGAAGATTATCGAATAAAGTCAGTCAGCTGCGATGGAGTAAACGATGCCCATGTCCTGGGTCATCAATCTTCGCAAGCGCCACCTGACGACTCTCACATATCATCATTGTATCTCTTATCGCTGATATGGAGTTCACGTGTGTCCCTGATTATAGCGAGGTCCTAACTCGTGCTAGACCACTCGACCACAGAGGCACACATCTGTTTAATTTTACTCATATGTAGTTTGCCAGCATAGTCTGGTGAATATAGCTATAGAGTCAGGACAGGAATAGCTTTGCATATTCCGGAAACAATAGCTACAGCTTCAGGACAGGAATAGCTTTGCATATTACGGAAACAATAGCTACAGCTTCAGGACAGGAATAGCTTTGCATATTCCGGAAACAATAGCAACAGCTTCAGGACAGGAATAGCGTTGCATATTCCGGACACAATAGCTACAGCTTCAGGACAGGAACAGCTTTTCATATTCCGGAAACAATAGCTACAGCTTCAGGACAGCTTTGCATATTCCGGAAACAATAGCTACAGCTTCAGGACAAGAGGAACAGATCATAGTCTGGAAACAATAGCTACGGCTACAGGATAAGAACAAAGAATATTCTGGAAACAGCTTCAGGACAGGAATAGCTTTACATATTCCGGAAACAATAGCTACAGCTTCAGGACAGGAATAGCTTTGCATATTCCGGAAACAATAGCTACAGCTTCAGAACAGGAATAGCGTTGCATATTCCGGAAACAATAGCTACAGCTTCAGGACAAGGAGAACAGATCATAGTCTGGTAACAATAGCTACAGTTTCAGGACAAGAAGAACAGATCATAGTCTGGAAACAATAGCTACAGCTTCAGGACAAGAAGAACAGATCATAGTCTGGAAACAATAGCTACAGCTTCAGGACAAGAATAGCGTTGCATATTCCGGAAACAATAGCTACAGCTTCAGGACAAGAAGAACAAAGAATGTTCTGGAAACAACAGCTACAGTTTCAGGACAAGAAGAACAGATCATAGTCTGGTAACAATAGCTACAGCTTCAGGACAAGAAGAAAAGATCATAGTCTGGTAACAATAGCTACAACTTCAGGACACGAAGAACAGATCATAGTATGGTAACAATAGCTACAGCTTCAAGAAAAGGAGAACAGATCATAGTCTGGAAACAATATCTACAGCTTCAGGACAAGAAGAAAAGATCATAGTCTGGTAACAATAGCTACAGCTTCAGGACACGAAGAACAGATCATAGTATGGTAACAATAGCTACAGCTTCAGGACAAGAAAAGATCATAGTCTGGTAACAATAGCTACAGCTTCAGGACAAAGAGAACAGATCATAGTCTGGTAACAATAGCTACAGCTTCAGGACAAGAAGAGCAAAGAATATTTTGGAAACAATAGCTATATATCCAGGACAAGGAAACACAGCATATACTGGAGACAATAGCTATATATCCAGGACAAGGAAACACAGCATATACTGGAGACAATAGCTATATATCCAGGACAAGGAAACACTGCATATACTGGAGACAATAGCTATATATCCAGGACAATGCAAACACAGCATATACTGGAGACAATAGCTATATATCCAGGACAATGCAAACACAGCATATACTGGAGACAATAGCTATATATCCAGGACAAGGAAACACAGCATATACTGGAGACAATAGCTATATATCCAGGACAAGGAAACACTGCATATACTGGAGACAATAGCTATATATCCAGGACAAGGAAACACTGCATATACTGGAGACAATAGCTATATATCCAGGACAAGGCAAACACAGCATATACTGGAGACAATAGCTATATATCCAGGACAATGCAAACACAGCATATACTGGAGACAATAGCTATATATCCAGGACAAGGAAACACAGCATATACTGGAGACAATAGCTATATATCCAGGACAAGGAAACACTGCATATACTGGAGACAATAGCTATATATCCAGGACAAGGAAACACTGCATATACTGGAGACAATAGCTATATATCCAGGACAAGGCAAACACAGCATATACTGGAGACAATAGCTATATATCCAGGACAATGCAAACACAGCATATACTGGAGACAATAGCTATATATCCAGGACAAGGAAACACAGCATATACTGGAGACAATAGCTATATATCCAGGACAATGCAAACACAGCATATACTGGAGACAATAGCTATATATCCAGGACAATGCAAACACAGCATATACTGGAGACAATAGCTATATATCCAGGACAAGGAAACACTGCATATACTGGAGACAATAGCTATATATCCAGGACAATGCAAACACAGCATATACTGGAGACAATAGCTATATATCCAGGACAAGGAAACACTGCATATACTGGAGACAATAGCTATATATCCAGGACAATGCAAACACTGCATATACTGGAGACAATAGCTATATATCCAGGACAAGGAAACACTGCATATACTGGAGACAATAGCTATATATCCAGGACAAGGAAACACTGCATATACTGGAGACAATAGCTATATATCCAGGACAAGGCAAACACAGCATATACTGGAGACAATAGCTATATATCCAGGACAATGCAAACACAGCATATACTGGAGACAATAGCTATATATCCAGGACAAGGAAACACAGCATATACTGGATACAATAGCTATATATCCAGGACAATGCAAACACAGCATATACTGGAGACAATAGCTATATATCCAGGACAATGCAAACACAGCATATACTGGAGACAATAGCTATATATCCAGGACAAGGCAAACACAGCATATACTGGAGACAATAGCTATATATCCAGGACAATGCAAACACAGCATATACTGGAGACAATAGCTATATATCCAGGACAAGGAAACACAGCATATACTGGAGACAATAGCTATATATCCAGGACAAGAAAACACTGCATATACTGGAGACAATAGCTATATATCCAGGACATTGCAAACACAGCATATTCTGGAGACAATAGCTATATATCCAGGACAATACAAACACAGCATATACTGGAGACAATAGCTATATATCTAGGACAATGCAAACACAGCATATACTGGAGACAATAGCTATATATCCAGGACAATGCAAACACAGCATATACTGGAGATAATAGCTATATATCCAGGACAATGCAAACACAGCATATACTGGAGACAATAGCTATATATCCAGGACAAGACAAGCACAGCATATACTGGAGACAATAGCTATATATCCAGGACAATGCAAACACAGCATATACTGGAGACAATAGCTATATATCCAGGACAAGGAAACACAGCATATACTGGAGACAATAGCTATATATCCAGGACAAGGCAAACACAGCATATACTGGAGACAATAGCTATATATCCAGGACAATGCAAACACAGCATATACTGGAGACAATAGCTATATATCCAGGACAAGGCAAACACAGCATATACTGGAGACAATAGCTATATATCCAGGACAATGCAAACACAGCATATACTGGAGATAATAGCTATATATCCAGGACAAGGAAACACAGCATATACTGGAGACAATAGCTATATATCCAGGACAAGGCAAACACAGCATATACTGGAGACAATAGCTATATATCCAGGACAATGCAAACACAGCATATACTGGAGACAATAGCTATATATCCAGGACAAGGCAAACACAGCATATACTGGAGACAATAGCTATATATCCAGGACAATGCAAACACTGCATATACTGGAGATAATAGCTATATATCCAGGACAAGGAAGCACAGCATATACTGGAGACAATAGCTATATATCCAGGACAAGGAAACACAGCATATACTGGAGACAATAGCTATATATCCAGGACAAGGCAAACACAGCATATACTGGAGACAATAGCTATATATCCAGGACAATGCAAACACAGCATATACTGGAGATAATAGCTATATATCCAAGACAAGGAAGCACAGCATATACTGGAGACAATAGCTATATATCCAGGACAAGGAAACACAGCATATACTGGAGACAATAGCTATATATCCAGGACAAGGCAAACACAGCATATACTGGAGACAATAGCTATATATCCAGGACAATGCAAACACAGCATATACTGGAGATAATAGCTATATATCCAGGACAAGGAAGCACAGCATATACTGGAGACAATAGCTATATATCCAGGACAAGGAACACAGCATATACTGGAGACAATAGCTATATATCCAGGACAATGCAAACACAGCATATACTGGAGACAATAGCTATATATCCAGGACAATGCAAACACAGCATATACTGGAGACAATAGCTATATATCCAGGACAATGCAAACACAGCATATACTGGAGACAATAGCTATATATCCAGGACAAGGAAACACAGCATATACTGGAGACAATAGCTATATATCCAGGACAAGGAAACACAGCATATACTGGAGACAATAGCTATATATCCAGGACAAGGAAACACTGCATATACTGGAGACAATAGCTATATATCCAGGACAAGCAAACACAGCATATACTGGAGACAATAGCTATATATCCAGGACAAGGAAACACAGCATATACTGGAGACAATAGCTATATATCCAGGACAATGCAAACACAGCATATACTGGAGACAATAGCTATATATCCAGGACAAGGAAGCACAGCATATACTGGAGACAATAGCTATATATCCAGGACAAGGAAACACAGCATATACTGAAGACAATAGCTATATATCCAGGACAAGGAAACACTGCATATACTGGAGACAATAGCTATATATCCAGGACAAGCAAACACAGCATATACTGGAGACAATAGCTATATATCCAGGACAAGGAAACACAGCATATACTGGAGACAATAGCTATATATCCAGGACAATGCAAACACAGCATATACTGGAGACAATAGCTATATATCCAGGACAAGGAAACACTGCATATACTGGAGACAATAGCTATATATCCAGGACAAGGCAAACACAGCATATACTGGAGACAATAGCTATATATCCAGGACAAGGAAACACAGCATATACTGGAGACAATAGCTATATATCCAGGACAAGGAAACACAGCATATACTGGAGACAATAGCTATATATCCAGGACAATGCAAACACAGCATATACTGGAGACAATAGCTATATATCCAGGACAAGGAAACACAGCATATACTGGAGACAATAGCTATATATCCAGGACAAGGAAACACTGCATATACTGGAGACAATAGCTATATATCCAGGACAAGGAAACACAGCATATACTGGAGACAATAGCTATATATCCAGGACAAGGAAACACTGCATATACTGGAGACAATAGCTATATATCCAGGACAAGGAAACACAGCATATACTGGAGACAATAGCTATATATCCAGGACAAGGAAACACAGCATATACTGGAGACAATAGCTATATATCCAGGACAAGGAAACACAGCATATACTGGAGACAATAGCTATATATCCAGGACAAGGAAACACAGCATATACTGGAGACAATAGCTATATATCCAGGACAAGGAAACACAGCATATACTGGAGACAATAGCTATATATCCAGGACAAGGAAACACAGCATATACATATAGTTTATGTTGTGATTGAGTCTCTTCAAGTGTTATCCTCTACTTTATGTTACAATTGCAAACATTCTTCAACAACTTTGTGGTCCTTCATGCGGGAGGAAACCGGACAACCTAAAGAAACCCCTTGTCCTATCTGGTGATCAATGTACTTGCTCGCTCACATTCCAGACGAAGGATTGAATCCAGGTTGCATTGATGAGAAGTGAGTGTGCCAACGTCTGCACTAATCAGAAGACGATTTGTGGAAGTCCTGATAGCGTAGATATAACATGTTTGCTTCAAGTGCGAGAGGTCCGGAGTTCGAACCCAGCTGCCCTTGGGTAAAGCACTTAAAACGAGAGTTCCAGAGTTCGAACCCAGCTGTAGCCGTTACGCTTGGGCAGCTGCCCTTGGGTAAGGCATTTAAAGCGAGAGGTCCGGAGTTCGAACCCATATGTAGCCGTTACGTTTGGGCAGCTGCCCTTGGGTAAATCACTTAAAGCGAGAGGTCCGGAGTTCAAACCAAGCTGTAGCCGTTATGTTTGGGCAGCTGCCCTTGGGTAAGGCACTTAAAGCGAGAGGTCTGGAGTTCGAATCCAGCTGTAGCCGTTACGTTTGGGCAACTGCCCTTGAGTAAGTCACTTAAAGCGAGAGGTCCGGAGTTCGAACCCAGCTGTAGCTGTTACGTTTGGGCAGCTGCCCTTGGGTAAGGCACTTAAAGCGAGAGGTCCGGAGTTCGAACCCAGCTGTAGCCGTTATGTTTGGGCAGCTGCCCTTGGGTAAGGCACTTAAAGCGAGAGGTCCGGAGTTCGAACCCAGCTGTAGCCATTATGTTTGGGCAGCTGCCATTGGGTAAGGCACTTAAAGCGAGAGGTCTGGAGTTCGAATCCAGCTGTAGCTGTTACATTTGGGCAGCTGCCCTTAAATTCCACATTGCCTCTTCCCTTTCCATCATGGTGATGGATTACATCAGAAATGATGTCTCGAGAGCATTCAAGCTATAATAAATTTGTATAAATTAATTGACTCTGTTTGTTTGTTCGGGTTTTATGCCTGCATCATTTTGGGCTATACAGGCTAGTTTACCTAACAACACCTTTCTTGGTCAGGCTCCAGCGGTTAACCAGTACTTGGTGCACCAACCGCCATAAGAAACTGTCAACTTTTTCATATAAATGAGACACATCCTTACCGTGACTATCAGTGATGATAGGTTACAGTGGTATACAAGTCAGCGACCACAACCACATAATTAATGAGACATTATTGGGTTTTCGATTACCTCCCTTGACAGATAAAGTCAGATTTATCCCGAAATATGTATTGGTCCTTTTAGTTGAAAGCCTTTGTTTTTATTGGTGTTCCCTAACCATATGTTGCGGTATGATAAATGTGAGTTTATCAAAAGCATGTTAATTAATTTATAATCAATTTCTACAATAAAGTATTCATTGGATATGCTGTATGAGATTTAGTAATTTAATAATTATAAGATAAGAAAACTAATGAAAACAAATAGCATGTGGTGCAAAGGAAACATCAATAAAAACAGAGGAATCCAATTAGGAGGACAATCTACTTTCATGAGTATTCAGGGGCCAGTAACTGACGGATCTGTAGTCCAGTGTTAACACGCTGGACTGGTAATCCAGGGATCGCAGTTTCGATCCCCTGTCTGACCCTAATAAAATTAACAGTCTTTCAGATGGGACGTTAAACCGAGGTCTCGTGTAGGTGCTTTACAATGTGCATGTAAAAGAACCAGAGGAGACTCTGGAATGGGTCTCTGTCTGTATCATCACACTATCCTCCAAAATCTAAAACGACTAATCTCTTCAGGAGGCATCGCTCATATTGGGCAACCGGTAGCGACGATAAATAAACGTAAAACACACACAGGCCAGTAACTGACTAATGTCTCTCATTGTTATAAAACATTTCTCCAACATTAGTTTCTGTCTCTCTGATTGGTTGAAGTGGATTCAAATTCAACAAATCAGATGTATTCATGCTGGTAAAGACAACTCAAAACAATGGAATATATTTTTTCTTTACGTATACCGTATTTATCCTTAAATCTGAAAATAGAGATTACACAAAGAATAATAAGCATAGGGATATATGGATATAGCAGCTGAATAAAAACATTTTGGAAACATTCCAAGTAACACTAGTAAAATATAGAAGTATAATATAATTATGTAAAGTAAATTGCTTTAAAGTACAACCAACAATAACACCAACACCGTACAACTACACCAATCACATCCAAAAAATTCATGTAAAAAATTACATATGAAAATATTGTATGTAATATGAAACGCTCAAACTTTGGCCCCAGGGACGATCGCCCTGAGATTAGTTTCACTAAAAATTATATACAGTCTACATTCGTTATGTCAAAGTCGGTAAAGTCGATTTATCCGGTTATCTCAAAGTCGGATCAAAGCCCCGTTTCAGACACTATCATTTTACATATAACTCGATCAGTTTATATTGAATTTCGTTAAGTCAAACTTCGGTTATGTCGAAGTATTTTGTTCGATCTGACGGAATTCGACCTAACGGATGTAGACTGTATTATGAATTTTTAGTTCACTCACATAAAAGTAGAAGTATAACATGTTCAGACGACCAAATGAATATCAGTATGCAGTCAAACCTGTGTTAAGCAGACAGCCAATGGAATCACACAAAGTGGCTGCTTAGCACAGGTGGCTGCTTAATAGAGGTTAATTGTATAATAAAACAACATATCTGGAAACTGCCAACGTTTTCATATAAATAGACACGGCATGAGCAGGGTCGAACCAGTGACCATCAGTGATGATAGGTTACAGTGGTATTCAAGTCAGCGACCGTAACCACTCGACCATGGAGGCGGACCATCAGTGATGATAGGTTACAGTGGTATACAAGTCAGCGACCGTATAGACTCGACCACGGAGGCGGACCATCAGTGATGATAGGTTACAGTGGTATACAAGTCAGCGACCGTAACCACTCGACCATGGAGGCGGACCATCAGTGATGATAGGTTACAGTGGTATACAAGTCAGCGACCGTATAGACTCGACCACTGAGGTGGACCATCAGTGATGATAGGTTACAGTGGTATTCAAGTCAGCGACCGTATAGACTCGACCACGGAGGCGGATCATCAATGATGATAGGTTACAGTGGTATTCAAGTCAGCGACCGTATAGACTCGACCACGGAGGCGGACCATCAGTGATGATAGGTTACAGTGGTATTCAAGTCAGCGACCGTATAGACTCGACCACGGAGGCGGACCATCAGTGATGATAGGTTACAGTGGTATTCAAGTCAGCGACCGTATAGACTCGACCACGGAGGCGGACCGGACCATCAGTGATGATAGGTTACAGTGGTATTCAAGTCAGCGACCATAACCACTCGACTACGGCCAGGAATATACAGTACATTGTAACTCTATTGCATACTTAATTATATATAATTCAACAACATTGTTTTGGTGCTTTGCAAATAACAGTTTCAAAACTGGATGTTTTAGAAGCAGCTATATTAAATTTCAATTCATTTTGTCCTCCAGGCAATCAGTTCATTTCACACACACAGAGAAGAATTATCCATCATGAGGATGTAGGGGGGGCGGTACTGGAGCGAAGGGGGGGCGGTACTGGAGAGAAGGGGGCGGTACTGGAGAGAAGGGGGGCAGTACTGGAGAGAAGGGGGGGAGGTACTGGAGAGACGGGAGCGGTACTGGAGAGAAGGGGGGTGGTACTGGAGAGAAGGGGGGGTGGTACTGCAGAGAAGGGGGTCGGTACTGGAGAGAAGGGGGGTGGTACTGGAGAGAAGGGGGGCGGTACTGGAGAGAAGGGGGGTGGTACTGGAGCGAAGGGGGGTGGTACTGGAGAGAAGGGGGGCGGTACTGGAGAGAAGGGGGGCGGTACTGGAGAAGGGGGGCGGTACTGGAGAGAAGGGGGGGCGGTACTGGAGAGAAGGGGGCGGTACTGGGGAGAAGGGGGTGGTACTGGAGAGAAGGGAGCGGTACTGGAGAGAAGGGGGCGGTACTGGAGAGAAGGGGGTGGTACTGGAGAGAAGGGGGGCGGTATTGGAGAGAAGGGGGGCGGTACTGGCGAGAAGAGGGGGATTCCCACTAGAGGAGGTTTAAGAAATGTTTACACCACGATTTCAACAAAATACACCAAGGTTCTGCTGGAGAACACTGGTTGGAGACATGGGTATTAGTTTGTACATATTTATTTTAGCTAGATTGAGAAACAAGTTTTTACAACAATAGATTAATCGCTCTTGAGACCTCATTCCAGATGGAATCCATCACCATGAGGGAGAGTGTGTTTGTTTCTTCGTGTTTTTTTAAATAAAGAGACATGGCCTGAGCAGGGCTCAACCCGTAACCATCAGTAACGATAGGTTACAGTGGTATACAAGTTAGCAACCGTAACCACTCGACCACGGAGGCGGACTCCATGAGGGAGAGATAAGAGGCAATCTGGAATTTAAATACCTTCTAAAGGGTATAATCAACTCGGCATGTATGGGTGGAAGTTGGGGGCACACTGGTTGGGAGTACACTGGTATAACTTTTCACAACCCATTTGAATACATTCCTTGTACTGTAGGGCTTAGATCTGGTGATGGAAACCTGATTGTCAGTCCACATTGTGCACGACTCGGCAATGATGTTCAACTAATGTGCACCACGATGTTCCACTCCTACCACCAGTGTGCACCACTCAGTCACGATGTTCCACTCCCACACCACTGTGCACCACTCAGCCACGATGTTCCACTCCCACACCACTGTGCACCACTCAGCCACGATGTTCCACTCCCACACCACTGTGCACCTCTCAGCCACGATGTTCCACTCCCCCACCACTGTGCACCACTCGGCCACGATGTTCCACTCCCACACCACTGTGCACCACTCAGCCACGATGTTCCACACCCCCACCAGTGTGCACCACTCAGCCACGATGTTCCACTCCCCCACCACTGTGCACCACTCAGCCACGATGTTCCACTCCCCACACCACTGTGCACCACTCAGCCACGATGTTCCACTCCCACACCACTGTGCACCACTCAGCCACGATGTTCCACTCCCACACCACTGTGCACCACTCAGTCACGATGTTCCACTCCCACACCACTGTGCACCACTCAGTCACGATGTTCCACTCCCCCACCAGTGTGCACCACTCAGTCACGATGTTCCACTCCCACACCACTGTGCACCACTCAGCCACGATGTTCCACTCCCACACCACTGTGCACCACTCAGCCACGATGTTCCACTCCACCACTAGTGTGCACCACTCAGCACGATGTTCCACTCCCCACCAGTGTGCACCACTCAGTCACGATGTTCCACTCCACCACCACTGTGCACCACTCAGTCACGATGTTCCACTCCACCACCACTGTGCACCACTCAGCCACGATGTTCCACTCCCACACCACTGTGCACCACTCAGTCACGATGTTCCACTCCCACACCACTGTGCAGCACTCAGTCACGATCTTCCACTCCCACACCACTGTGCACCACTCAGTCACGATGTTCCACTCCCACACCACTGTGCACCACTCAGTCACGATGTTGCACTCCACCACCACTGTGCACCACTCAGTCACGATGTTCCACTCCCCCACCACTCAATCACGATCTTCCACTCCCACACCACTGTGCACCACTCAGTCACGATGTTCCACTCCCCCACCACTGTGCACCACTCAGTCACGATGTTCCACTCCCACACCAGTGTGCACCACTCAGTCACGATGTTCCACTCCCACACCACTGTGCACCACTCAGTCACGATGTTCCACTCCCACACCAGTGTGCACCACTCAGCCACGATGTTCCACTCCCACACCACTGTGCATCACTCAGCCACGATGTTCCACTCCCACACAGTGTGCACACTCAGTCATGATGTTCACTCCCCCACCACTGTGCACCACTCAGTCACGATGTCCACTCTCACACAGTGTGCACCACTCAGTCACGATGTTCCACTCACCACCACTGTGCACCACTCAGTCACGATGTTCCACTCCCCCACCACTCAATCACGATCTTCCACTCCCACACCACTGTGCACCACTCAGTCACGATGTTCCACTCCCCACCACTGTGCACCACTCAGTCACGATGTTCCACTCCCACACCAGTGTGCACACTCAGTGTGCACCACTCAGTCACGATGTTCCACTCCCACACCAGTGTGCACCACTCAGCCACGATGTTCCACTCCCACACCACTGTGCATCACTCAGCCACGATGTTCCACTCCACCACTAGTGTGCACCACTCAGCCACGATGTTCCACACCCTCACCAGTGTGCACCACTCAGTCACGATGTTCCACTCCACCACCACTGTGCACCACTCAGTCACGATGTTCCACTCCACCACCACTGTGCACCACTCAGCCACGATGTTCCACTCCCACACCACTGTGCACCACTCAGTCACGATGTTCCACTCCCACACCACTGTGCAGCACTCAGTCACGATCTTCCACTCCCACACCACTGTGCACCACTCAGTCACGATGTTCCACTCCCACACCACTGTGCACCACTCAGTCACGATGTTGCACTCCACCACCACTGTGCACCACTCAGTCACGATGTTCCACTCCCCCACCACTCAATCACGATCTTCCACTCCCACACCACTGTGCACCACTCAGTCACGATGTTCCACTCCCCCACCACTGTGCACCACTCAGTCACGATGTTCCACTCCCACACCAGTGTGCACCACTCAGTCACGATGTTCCACTACCACACCACTGTGCACCACTCAGTCACGATGTTCCACTCCCACACCAGTGTGCACCACTCAGCCACGATGTTCCACTCCCACACCACTGTGCATCACTCAGCCACGATGTTCCACTCCCACACCAGTGTGCACCACTCAGTCATGATGTTCCACTCCCCCACCACTGTGCACCACTCAGTCACGATGTTCCACTCTCACACCAGTGTGCACCACTCAGTCACGATGTTCCACTCCACCACCACTGTGCACCACTCAGTCACGATGTTCCACTCCCCACCACTCAATCACGATCTTCCACTCCCACACCACTGTGCACCACTCAGTCACGATGTTCCACTCCCCCACCACTGTGCACCACTCAGTCACGATGTTCCACTCCCACACCACTGTGCACCACTCAGTCACGATGTTCCACTCCCACACCAGTGTGCACCACTCAGTCACGATGTTCCACTCCCCCACCAGTGTGCACCACTCAGTCACGATGTTCCACTCCCACACCAGTGTGCACCACTCAGTCACGATGTTCCACCCCCACACCAGTGTGCACCACTCAGTCATGATGTTCCACTCCCCCACCACTGTGCACCACTCAGTCACGATGTTCCACACCACTGTGCACCACTCAGCCACGATGTTCCACTCCCCCACCACTGTGCACCACTCAGCCACGATGTTCCACTCCCCCACCACTGTGCACCACTCAGTCACGATGTTCCACACCACTGTGCACCACTCAGCCACGATGTTCCACTCCCACACCAGTGTGCACCACTCAGCCACGATGTTCCACTCCCACACCAGTGTGCACCACTCAGCCACGATGTTCCACTACAACACCACTGTGCACCACTCAGCCATGATGTTCCACTCCCCCCCCCACCAGTGTGCACCACTCAGTCACGATGTTCCACTCCCACACCACTGTGCACCACTCAGCCACGATGTACACAGTATATTTGAGCATTACGTATAATTTGAACAGATCACGACAATGATTATGGGTGACAGCAATCAGGTCAGTCGCCTACAACCCACCTTAATGGGTGACCTTCACCTATGACCCAAAAACAGGTCAGTCGCCTACAACCCACCTTAATGGGTGACCTTCACCTATGACCCAAAAAACAGGTCAGTCACCTTCAAGCCACCTTAATGGGTGACCTTCACCTATGACCCAAAAAAACAGATCAGTCACCTTCAACCCACCTAATGGGTGACCTTCACTCTTCATTTAATTGACCTTTCTGCCGATTTTGATCGACAGCTGGCGTTAGCCAATCGCATCGCACCATTTGCGCACACCCCCGGCAACGGCTTATCGCCGCCATCTTGTTAGACAAACAATGCATATTAGACAAACTAGTAACGAGTAGACAAATTTGAAAAGGCGTGAATTTGATCGAAAATACGGGTTTAAAATTGTTTTAATGATGTTGAAAATGTGTAGCTTTGGTGTGTGGGTTAGTTATAGTACAATATTAGTCTATATCCTGGTGATCGACGTTAAATTCAACCCATTTCAAAATCCTTGGACAAATCTAAAAGTGTGTATATGAACCACAAAATACCAGACAGCTGCTTTAAAAACAATGCATCTATAAAAACACCGACTGACCCCATGTAGTCATTCTTTTCTAGCAAACACAGCAATCAAATTTAAGCGTGTCACACTGTTTATTGGGAGTAACTAATCGACTACCGGTACATCACAGAGACCGCCGACTGTATAATATGCCGGATTATCAAGATCAAAATTGCACATCGGAATTTAGCACCGATTGTGCTAATTGGTCAATTATAAAATGTGTGCACATAATTATAGCATTGATTACTACACCGAATCATTGTTTTATCGTTCTGTCAGACAAACAAGTTATTTAGTAACGTTTTAATCAAATCTGATAACGAGTAATCGTGATCTGAAATTATGTTTTGAAAAATAATTACAAATTAATTAATGCTGTCTGTCATTGACAATGGTGAAAAGATGTAGTTACGGTCTGTGTGATAGTATATATCCAGATCGATTGATAGGTGACGTTAAATTCGTGCCATTTCCAAGTCAAGTCAAAATCCTTTATTTCTCTCAATTCATGTTAGCATGAACACATGAGGTTATACATGTAAATATGTTACAAAACCTAAGACAAATCTTGAACATGTCTAAGGTGAATTAAGCGACCAGCTGAATACATCCAAAATTAATGCAAACAGATATATTTGCACAAAAGTATGTTGAAATTAATTTATTTATGCATAATAAAATATTTCGAAAAAATATATTCTGCATTTATAGATTTACTGTTCACAAGAGATATGTGAGTATAATGATACATGTGGTTCATACATATTGTCGTGGATGGTGGACTAGGGATCAGATAGTAGTAATAGTACCCATGCATGTGCAGAGCTGTGGGATTCCCATATTAGCTCAGTGAATGTACTGGTGTTCAGTTTGTGGGCCTAATGTTCGAGTCTTCTAGGAGGCATAGGGTCGAGTCTCTCAAGACGGTGGCATATTTCATTTCTTTTGATGTCAAAGTTGACACGATATGGTTGTTCACTCTTCCGTTGACTGCGAAAGCATTTTCCACGAACACTTAACACGTCCTCAATCCGTTAAATATATATGTACTTTAGAGAAATAACCATCACTTGAAAAACTTAAACCATTGCTGTTTTGCTTTCAACGAGATTCTTATCTGGGTGAAATAAAACCGAGAAATTCGACGGAATTTATCTAGATTAACTCGATGCAGGACTGCGTTAGACGCCATTTTGTTAGATAGCTTGTCTCGCGTGGTTACAGCGAACACCGGTAACTATGGGGGGCGTGCCTAAGTAGCGTTTGCAGAAAGGTCAATTACAATCCATATTCATACCCTCTAAATAATTTAACTTTAAAGCGAAACTGGATGGAATGTGAATACAGAAAAATATATGACAGAACAAGGCATTCAACGAGCATAGACGACCAACTAACAAATATATAATATGCTCTTAATCTAACAACAATACAGAAATTACACTTTCTTAAAATAAATGTATACATCTGAGGCCAGTTTTATCAATGAATACAAAACTGCTGGATAAATAACTATAGAAAGACAAGTAGCAGGCATGTAGGTTATAAAACGTGTCTCAATGTCGGCCAAATACCAGAACAATGTTCCGATTAACAGATCTGATTGGCTGAATTCGAGAATCCACTTCAACCAATCAGTAAGCTTAACAGATCTGATTGACTGAATTCGAGAATCCACTTCAACCAATCAGTTTTCTTAACACATCTGATTGACTGAATTTGAGAATCCACTTCAACCAATCAGTTTTCTTAACAGATCTGATTGACTGAATTTGAGAATACACTTCAACCAATCAGTTTTCTTAACAGATCTGATTGACTGAATTTGAGAATACACTTCAACCAATCCGTTTTCTTAACAGATCTGATTGGCTGAATTCGAGAATCCACTTCAACCAATCAGTTTTCTTAACAGATCTGATTGACTGAATTCGAGAATCCACTTCAACCAATCAGTTTTCTTAACAGATCTGATTGACTGAATTCGAGAATCCACTTCAACCAATCAGTTTTCTTAACAGATCTGATTGACTGAATTCGAGAATCCACTTCAACCAATCAGTTTTCTTAACAGATCTGATTGACCCAATTCGAGAATACACTTCAACCAATCAGTTTTCTTAACAGATCTGGTTGGCTGAATTCGAGAATCCACTTCAACCAATCAGTTTTCTTAACAGATCTGATTGACTGAATTCGAGAATCCACTTCAACCAATCAGTTTTCTTAACAGATCTGATTGACTGAATTCGAATCCACATCAACCAATCAGTTAGCTTAACACATCTGATTTGTTGAATTTGAATCCACATCAACCAATCAGTAAGCTTAACACATCTGATTTGTTGAATTTGAATCCACATCAACCAATCAGTAAGCTTAACACATCTGATTTGTTGAATTTGAATCCACATCAACCAATCAGTAAGCTTAACACATCTGATTTGTTGAATTTGAATCCACATCAACCAATCAGTAAGCTTAACACATCTGATTTGTTGAATTTGAATCCACATCAACCAATCAGTAAGCTTAACACATCTGATTTGTTGAATTTGAATCCACATCAACCAATCAGTAAGCTTAACACATCTGATTTGTTGAATTTGAATACACATCAACCAATCAGTAAGCTTAACACATCTGATTTGTTGAATTTGAATCCACTTCAACCAATCAGAGACAGAAACTAATGTTGGAGAAATGTTTTATAATCATGAGCCCTGGATTTATTGTGTAAATGCAACCAACAGGAATGTATTGATATACATGTATATATATAGACACACATAGAAATTAACATTCTTAAATATAAACACATTGCAACAAGACACAGAGTCATTGATGTCACGACCAAATTGATGTGTGAGATATTACTTACTCAAGATATGGTGAGGATATCGATAAAATCATAACATTTTCACCATCCAAAACACAAAGAAATAACGTAATACAGAAACAAGCAGGCATGATTTCAACACTAACAAAGATATTATGCCAATATACATATGAGATATAGTTTGAAGAAGATTGGAAAATGGACAGTGGACAATATTTGTTATAGGACATACAGATTGACGGACGTAGGGTTATGTGGCTATATCGGAAATGCATACGTATTTTAATTGTGCTACCCAGGGCTCATTCTAGAGGGACCCTTACATCACCCCCTGGGGGTACCATTTGTCCCTAAAAAATAAAAGTTTAACAAATTGTTTTTTACAATTTTCTGACAAAATATTATCCAGTAAAATACATTATAACGCACACCTTCTATTAAAAATTGTCGAGTTTTAACCCTATTTTGTTGAAATTGATTAAATTACACAATTAAACCACACGCTGTCTCACTTCTCCCAAACATTATGACCTAGAATTAGCCGAGGAAAAGCATTCCTTGCATTCAAATATTGTATTAATGGTCATATTGTGTACTTTAACACTAATATGTTGAAATTTATTAAATAATTATATGACATAATCGCGTGCTTTCTCACTTCTCCCAAATATTTGGGCCTAGCTTGAGCCCCGGACTGTATATATCTATAAACATAGGGACGTCACGATGAGTCCAAAGCGTACCCATATTAACTTAAGTATAGATTGTGAAACACCCTGTATCTAATGAACCAAGAAGCACATATAACATAGTGAATTTAACTTCTTTCATAGAGATTTACGTTAATATACTATTATATCTCCATACAAACGACAGCCATTTAACCCTTTCCTTCATAGAGATTTACATTAATATACTATTATATCTGCATACAAACGACAGCCATTTAACCCTTTCCTTCATAGAGATTTACATTAATATACTATTATATCTCCATACAAATGACAGCCATTTAACCCTTTCCTTCATAGAGATTTAGGTTAATATATTATTATACTTCCATACAAACGACAGCCATTTAGCTATCATGCAGTGGATAAGTAGTTGCCATATCTATCCCACCTCCATAGATATTACTGGGACTACATGAGATTTAGGTTAATATACTATTATATATCCATACAAACGACAGCCATTTAGCTATCATGCAGTGGATAAGTAGTAGTCATATCTATCCCACCTCCATATATATTACTGGGACTACATGAGATTCTGGCCTTTTGAACATTTGCTTAGCTACTACATTGTCAATGTATGTAGTATTAGTAATGACGTTGAGAGGTGCCTCTTTGAGGGAAAGAGTTGAACACCTCAATGCAGGCCCACATTTTTTACATCAATACACATAATGTTACACAGTCAACTCTGTCTGCAGCAGCTAGGCAATGGAAACACCCTGAATGTCTGCAGCAGCCAGGCAATGGAAACACCCTGAATGTCTGCAGCAGCCAGGCAATGGAAACAGCCTAAATGTCTGCAGCAGCCAGGCATGGAAACACCCTGAATGTCTGCAGCCGCCAGGCAATGGAAACACCCTGAATGTCTGCAGCAGCCAGGCAATGGAAACACCCTGAATGTCTGCAGCAGCCAGGCAATGGAAACAGCCTAAATGTCTGCAGCAGCCAGGCAATGGAAACACCCTGAATGTCTGCAGCAGCCAGGCAATGGAAACACCCTAAATGTCTGCAGCAGCCAGGCAATGGAAACACCCTGAATGTCTGCAGCAGCCAGGCAATGGAAACACCCTAAATGTCTGCAGCAGCCAGGCAATGGAAACAGCCTAAATGTCTGTAGCAGCCAGGCAATGGAAACAGCCTAAATGTCTGCAACAGCCAGGCAATGGAAACACCCTGAATGTCTGCAGCAGCCAGGCAATGGAAACAGCCTGAATGTCTGCAGCAGCCAGGCAATGGAAACACCCTGAATGTCTGCAGCAGCCAGGCAATGGAAACAGCCTGAAATGTCTGCAGCAGCCAGGCAATGGAAACAGCCTGAATGTCTGCAGCAGCCAGGCAATGGAAACACCCTGAATGTCTGCAGCAGCCAGGCAATGGAAACAGCCTAAATGTCTGCAGCAGCCAGGCAATGGAACACCCTGAATGTCTGCAGCAGCCAGGCAATGGAAACACCCTGAATGTCTGCAGCAGCCAGGCAATGGAAACAGCTAAATGTCTGCAACAGCCAGGCAATGGAAACACCCTGAATGTCTGCAGCAGCCAGGCAATGGAAACACCCTGAATGTCTGCAGCAGCCAGGTGGAAACACCCTGAATGTCTGCAGCAGCCAGGCAATGGAAACACCCTGAAATGTCTGCAGCAGCCAGGCAATGGAAACAGCCTGAATGTCTGCAGCAGCCAGGCAATGGAAACACCCTGAATGTCTGCAGCAGCCAGGCAATGGAAACAGCCTGAATGTCTGCAGCAGCCAGGCAATGGAAACACCCTGAATGTCTGCAGCAGCCAGGCAATGGAAACACCCTGAATTAGCTGCTTGGTACAGGTTGTTGCGTAATCGAGCTCAAATATGTAAAATAATACATTATGTTATGTTATATTTCGGGTTTTACGCCTGCATCAGCACCATTTTGGGCTATATCGCCGGCGGGCAGTTTACCTAACAACACCCTCCCTGGGCAGGCTCCAGCGGCTAACCAGTACTTGGGTGTACCAACCTCCATAAGAAACTGCCAACTTTTTCATATAAATGAGACACGGCCTGAGCGGGGCTCGAACCCGTGACCATCAGTGATGATAGGTTACAGTGGTATACAAGTCAGCGACCGTAACCACTCGACCACGGAGGCGGACTGTAATATAATACAAGTTAGTGATGCTGGAAGCTGACTATATAACCCTTTCAACACTACAGACCTCTAAATTGGCATAAAAAAAGTGTGGATCCATATGAGCCAGCTCGTGACAAGCCGTCTCATCAGGATCTGCACATTTTGCCAGTAATATTACTATATTTAGACAAAATTATCAATTTATTGGTCTAAAAATATCATGCACCAGTCCATGTCAGTTATACTTGGTGTTGAATGGGTTAATAGAGGTGACCGCTAACACAGGTTTGGCTGTATAATAGAGGAGACCACTAACAAAGGTTTGGCTGTATAATAGAGGAGACCACTAACAAAGGTTTGGATGTATACTAGAGGTGACCACTAACACAGGTTTACTGTATAATAGAGGAGACCACTAACAAAGGTTTGGATGTATACTAGAGGTGACCACTAACACAGGTTTACTGTATAATAGAGGAGACCACTAACACAGGTTTGACTGTATAATAGAGGAGACTGCTAACACAGGTTTGGCTGTATATTAGAGGTGACCACTAACACAGGTTTGGCTGTATAATAGAGGAGACCACTAACAAAGGTTTGGATGTATAATAGAGGAGACCGCTAACACAGGTTTGGCTGTATAATAGAAGTGACCCCTAACACAATGTTGGCTATTAAAAAGAGGTGACTGTAACACAGGTTTGACTGTATAATAGAGGTGACCACTAACAAAGGTTTGACTGTATAATAGAGGTGACCCCTAACACAATGTTGGCTATTAAAAAGAGGTGACTGTAACACAGGTTTGACTGTATAATAGAGGTGACCACTAACAAAGGTTTGACTGTATAATAGAGGTGACCCCTAACAAAGGTTTGACTGTATAATAGAGGTGACCCCTAACACAATGTTGGCTATTAAAAAGAGGTGACTGTAACACAGGTTTGACTGTATAATAGAAGTGACCACTAACAAAGGTTTGGCTGTATAATAGAGGAGACCCCTAACAAAGGTTTGGCTGTATAATAGAGGAGACCCCTAACACAGGTTTACTGTATAATAGAGGAGACCACTAACACAGGTTTGACTGTATAATAGAGGAGACTGCTAACATAGGTTTGACTGTATAATAGAGGAGACCCCTAACACAATGTTGGGCTATTAAAAAGAGGTGACTGTAACACAGGCATGACTGTACATATAATTAACAAGTACACAAGAGTAAAAAGAAACAACAGTGCCATGATGGCCCTGTATCGCTCATCTGACTCCACCTTTACCCCGGGGTCACCACTTTACCCCAGGGTCACAATTTTACCCCGGGGTCACCACTTTACAACGGGGTCACAATTTTAACAACTTTGAATGAGCTTTGTACATCGCTCATTCCAATCAAATGTTGCCAAAATCCGACAGGTGGTTTGTGAGAATATGTTTGAATTTGTGTTATTTTTAGACGGCGGCCATCTTTTATTCGCAACAACCACCATTTTAACAAATCTGAAACGGCTTCACACGTGGACCGTAAGTGTGAAATTTGGCTACCATTGACCGGGCGGTTTGGGTGAAGAAGAATTTTGAAATATATGAAAGAATAATCAAATTGACATTTCGATGGCCATCTTGGATGACGCCTCGTCGATACCTTCACATGGATATTCGCACATTTTTGAGCAACTTCGGTAAAGCATTGTAAGTAAATCAATCGTTTCAACCAAGATTCATCAAAATCCGGCTGGCCGTTCATGAAAAGATATTTTTTAGGAATTAGAGCCATTTTTAAACGGTGGCCATTTTGGATTACGTAATTACAATAACCATTTTGTAATCCCCCACTTACCCATGTACCATGAGTTTCATGATCATAAATGGTGGCTATAGACCCAATGGTTACTCAGAGATGATATTTGAAAATGTTCACAGACGACGGACAGACACATTGCGGAAACAACAGCTCACATGAGCTTTGCTCAGGTTGAGCTAAAAAATAAAAACCAAAAAATTTATATGCTTATAATTATACAATATATACCATAAATGCAATAATTCTCAATATAAGTGTATACGTGTATATTACGTGTATATTATGTGTATATTACATGTATATTATATTACGTGTAAACAATTGAAAATCAGCAAATCTAAAAAAGAATACAATCTGTAACTATCACTAGCAGCGTTACAATGAGCGCCCGTGTTGCAGGTAGATACGGTACCCGCAGGTTGCAGGTAGATACGGTACCCGCAGGTTGCAGGTAGATACGGTACCCGCAGGTTGCAGGTAGATACGGTACCCGCAGGTTGCAAGTAGATATGGTACCCGCAGGTTGCAGGTAGATATGGTACCCGCAGGTTGCAGGTAGATACGGTACCCGCAGGTTGCAGGTAGATACGGTACCCGCAGGTTGCAAGTAGATATGGTACCCACAGGTTGCAAGTAGATACGGTACCCACAGGTTGCAGGTAGATACGGTAACCGCAGGTTGCAGGTAGATACGGTAACCGCAGGTTGCAAGTAGATACGGTACCCACAGGTTGCAAGTAGATACGGTACCCACAGGTTGCAGGTAGATACGGTAACCGCAGGTTGCAGGTAGATACGGTAACCGCAGGTTGCAAGTAGATACGGTACACGCAGGTTGAGGGTAGATACGGTACCCGCAGGTTGCGGGTAGATACGGTACCCGCAGGTTGCGGGTAGATACGGTACCCGCAGGTTGCAAGTAGATACGGTACCTGCAGGTTGCGGGTAGATACGGTACACGCAGGTTGAGGGTAGATACGGTACCCGCAGGTTGCGGGTAGATACGGTACCCGCAGGTTGCAAGTAGATATGGTACCCGCAGGTTGCAGGTAGATACGGTACCTGCAGGTTGCAAGTAGATATGGTACCCGCAGGTTGCAGGTAGATACGGTACCTGCAGGTTGCAAGTAGATATGGTACCCGCAGGTTGCAGGTAGATACGGTACCTGCAGGTTGACATTAGACACAAACCAGGTGTCAAAGAAAATTCCTTGAAAATCCCATCACCCTGTTTGAATCAGGTTACCATGTTCGATACTGCTCCCACAATGCATCTAATTTTGAAAACATTTACAGGGTGATGTCTCCCTCCCACTTTGATGCGTTGTTTCTTTTCTTTTCCTTAATTTTACACAGTGTGAATTTTTGTCCGAGGAGAACCCTGTATGTCTATCACAGCATAGTATTATATGGTATTTCGTTCGTCCAACCAAAGAGGTATGGATAAAGTATTAGTACCGTATACCCCTGTTTAAACGCCCTCGGGGGGCGATGCAATTTGCGACAAATTATATGCAAAGTATGTCTGGGACTCCTTTAAACGCCCCCCCCTTCTTCATACCTCTTGACATCAGCACAGACCACTCCCCTTTCTTCATACCTCTTGACATCAGCACAGACCACTCCCCTTTCTTCATACCTCTTGACATCGACACAGACCACTCCCCTTTCTTCATACCTCTTGACATCGACACAGACCACTGTGTTTCTAGCTGTACTATGATAGCAGCAGGCACTGAGGTAAGAATTATTTTGTTTTGCTTCAAAATGGGGGGGGGGACGTTTATTAGGGAGGGGCGTTTAAACGGGGGTATACGGTATATGGAATGCTTAATAAGCCTTATGTTTAGCCAACTAAACACGACGTTCTAGCACCGTTTAATTGGTTTAAGTGAATGATCAAATTATATTTCACTCGTGAACATAGAAAGCTATTATTATTGCATACGTTACTATAAATAGTAACAAATTTAATGGTAGAAAAGCAAAATATCTGGTCGACGCGGGCAATATATTTCGATTTTCGGCTCTGCCGGGCCAATATCGGATATTGGCCCGCGCGTGCCGGGCCAATATACGATATTGGCCCGGCACGTGCCGAGAACGAATCACGAGCACGTGTCACAGGTAGCAACAACATAGTAACTACATTGTGTAAACATGGCCGCCTGGGGCCGTTATGGTATGCAATAAAGAAGTTATTAAACGGCTGCGGTGGGCCATTTGTGGATATTGGCGCACCTATCCGATATTGGCCCTTGGGCCAATATCTCCATGTCGACTATGGACGCCCCCCCCCCCCCCCCCCGGTAAAATAGAATTTGATCATAAACTGAAACAAACAAATACCTTCTAACTGCACATAACTAGCGGAGAGATCGGGTAACAGTCTACTGTGCTAACTGTTGGTAGCAAATAGAATTTAATCATAAACTGAAACGAACAAATAACTTCTAACTGCATATAACTAGCGGAGAGCTCGGCTAACAGACAACAGTCTACTGTGCTAACTGTTGGTAGCTGTCATTTATTTTGATTAATCCTTCATAAAATGTCTGTGATAGGGCTAGTGGTAACAAGTTCGTTTCAGGTTAGAAAGTCCCGGAGTTCGAGTCCAGCTGTAGGCATTATGATTGTTCCGTTAGGCAAGTTACTTATATTCCACATTGCCTCTACTCTCTTCCTCATGGCGATGGATTCCCTCAGGAATGAGGTCTCGAGAGCAATTAATCCAGCGTTTTAAAATCTTGTTTCGCAATCAAGCTAAAATAAATTTGCATAAACTAAATAAAATTACATTAATTTCTATCCGAATTGAGGAGAACTTTCCTTTTGTAAAATGAATCCGCCTCCATTAGATTCCAAACATGGTTCATTCCATGAGTGGGGAAATAATTCACATAAAATAAAATATATAAACATATAATGAGATTGTTTATATCTTACCCCAAATGTTGGCATCAAACATAATATTGTATTTCTAATAATATTCAATATTCACTAGCTTTTATCCAAGACAGTAAATCATATGGTATGCGGATAACTATAGCAACAAGCAAGTGTTTCTGAACACAGTCTACCAAACATGGAAACACAGTCTATCACAGCTAGAAACACAGTCTACCAAACATGGAAACACAGTCTATCACAGCTAGAAACACAGTCTACCAAACATGGAAACACAGTCTATCACAGGTGAAGATACAGATTACCAAAAATGGAGAGACACTCAACAAAGGATGGAGATACAGTCAATCGTACATAGAGACACAGTCTATGAAAGGTGGATACACATTCAAACATAGAGAGACAGTCTATGAAAGGTGGATACACATCCAAACATAGAGACACAGTCTATGAAAGGTGGATACACATCCAAACATAGAGAGACAGTCTATGAAAGGTGGATACACATCCAAACATAGAGAGACAGTCTATGAAAGATGGACAAATATTCAAACATAGAGAGACAGTCTATAAAAGGTGGAAACACATCCAAACATAGAGACACAGTCTATGAAAGGTGGATACACATCCAAACATAGAGAGACAGTCCATGAAAGATGGACACACATTCAAACATAGACACAGTCTATGAAAGGTGGACACACATTCAAACATAGACACAGTCTATGAAAGGTGGATACACATCCAAACATAGAGAGACAGTATATGAAAGGTGAATACACATTCAAACATAGACACAGTCTATGAAAGGTGGATACACATTCAAACATAGACACAGTCTATGAAAAGTGGGAACGCATTAAAACATAGACACAGTCTATGAAAAGTGGAAACACTTTCAAACATAGACACAGTCTATGAAAAGTGGAAACACATTAAAACATAGACACAGTCTATGAAAAGTGGAAACACTTTCAAACATAGAGACACAGTCTATGAAAAGTGGAAACACATTCAAACATAGACACAGTCTATGAAAGGTGAATGCACTTTCAAACATAGAGACACAGTCTATGAAAGGTGGATACACATTCAAACATAGACACAGTCTATGAAAGGTGGAAACACATTCAAACATAGACACAGTCTATGAAAAGTGGGAACGCATTAAAACATAGACACAGTCTATGAAAAGTGGAAACACTTTCAAACATAGACACAGTCTATGAAAAGTGGAAACACATTAAAACATAGACACAGTCTATGAAAAGTGGAAACACTTTCAAACATAGAGACACAGTCTATGAAAAGTGGAAACACATTCAAACATAGACACAGTCTATGAAAGGTGAATGCACTTTCAAACATAGAGACACAGTCTATGAAAGGTGGATACACATTCAAACATAGACACAGTCTATGAAAGGTGGAAACACATTCAAACATAGACACAGTCTATGAAAAGTGGGAACGCATTAAAACATAGACACAGTCTATGAAAAGTGGAAACACTTTCAAACATAGACACAGTCTATGAAAAGTGGAAACACATTAAAACATAGACACAGTCTATGAAAAGTGGAAACACTTTCAAACATAGAGACACAGTCTATGAAAAGTGGAAACACATTCAAACATAGACACAGTCTATGAAAGGTGAATGCACTTTCAAACATAGAGACACAGTCTATGAAAGGTGGATACACATTCAAACATAGACACAGTCTATGAAAGGTGGATACACATTCAAACATAGAGACACAGTCTATGAAAGGTGGATACACATTCAAACATAGACACAGTCTATGAAAGGTGGACACGCATTCAAACATAGACACAGTCTATGAAAAGTGGAAACACATTCAAACATAGACACAGTCTATGAAAAGTGGAAACACATTCAAACATAGACACAGTCTATGAAAAGTGGAAACACATTCAAACATAGACACAGTCTATGAAAGGTGGACATGCATTCAAACATAGAGAGACAGTCTATGAAAGGTGGATACACATTCAAACATAGACACAGTCTATGAAAGGTGGACACGCATTCAAACATAGAGAGACAGTCTATGAAAGGTGGATACACATTCAAACATAGACACAGTCTATGAAAGGTGGATACACATTCAAACATAGACACAGTCTATGAAAGGTGGATACACATTCAAACATAGACACAGTCTATGAAAGGTGGATACACATTCAAACATAGACACAGTCTATGAAAGGTGGATACACATTCAAACATAGACACAGTCTATGAAAGGTGGATACACATTCAAACATAGACACAGTCTATGAAAGGTGGTTTTGGTTTGGGTGGTTTTGGTTTGGGTGGTTTTGGTTTGGATGGACACACATTCAAACATAGACTATCAATAGAGATATTACGTTGGAGACAGAAATAATATTTGTTTTTCAGATAACTATTGTAGAATAACACATGGTTTCAAGTTCTGACGCATAGTACCATAATTAACAATGCAGGCCATAGGCCTAAGTGGTTAATTCCAGCGCTCAGAATGCCAGCCCCTGTTTTATTCGACTATAAATAACGCAAATAACAAATATTATTTCGATTCTAACATGACCAAAATATCGAAATAGAGCAAAAATAGTTGGTGTATATATACATGTATATGTAAATAGAGTGCAATGCATCAATGACATTGCAAAGCATTAACCCTTTCAACACCACAGACCTCTAAATTGGCTTACAAAAAAGTGTAGATCCAGATGAGCCGGCTCGTGACGAGCCGTCTCATCAGGATCTGCACTTTTTTCAAGTAATATAACTATTTTTAGAATTTTTTTTACCCATTTTGATAAATGAACTGGTCCAAATGTAATTTTCTTATTCATTTTATTGGTCTAAAAATATCATGGACCAGTCCATGTCAGTTACTTGGTGTTGAATGGGTTAAACATGCTAGGAAAATGACGCCACGTTTGACATTACTTTCTAAGCTATGTTTTATTGCATATTTAAAGTGACACTACATCGGTGACAACACAAATTTCTGCAGAACGTAATTTCCTATTATATTGTATTATTTCTTTCCAAATATTTGCCTCAAAAACTGAGTATTTCAACTAATAAACAAACGTCGCATACGCGGTTTGTTGACGTAACAAAATAATGTAAATAGGGTCGACATTCATGCGTAATACAACGCGTTTATCGTGAATAACACAATTTATGGTACAGATTTACCGTTATATCTCACATATGTGCCTATGTATGTTTATTTGTAGACTAATCTTAGTTAACTTATCTCTAAACGACATTATCACTGACCCCAATGATAAACAAACGTTAATTCAGGAGCGCGGATGACCGATATATGAAATCCTACTCTCACTTTTGAAAGTTTGTAGACCACAAAAGCATTGTTTATTGATTCAATGTTAGTGTTCGAATGTTTTTGGAAGAATTTGTAGTAGCAATGCATTAATCAGGGTTCATTCTAGGTCAAAATATTTGGGAGAAGTGAGAAAGCGCGTGATCGCTTCCTTAAATGGTGTTCTTTAATATACTTCTGCAAAATAGGGTTAAAAATGCACAGTACAACCATTCAATACAACATTTGAATAGAAGGAGTGCTTTGTAATGGGCCAGTGTATCTTACTAGACAAAATTTTGTTTGAAAATGGTAAAAACCAAAAAATTACTTCTTTTTTTTAGGGAGAAGTGGGGCCCCCAGAGTGCGAAGTCAGGGTCCCTAGGGCGACAATTTCGCCCACATCACCCTCTAGAATGATCCCTGATTAATACGTGAAAAATGTATTTATTTGCTTTTTGCGATGTAGTGTCGCTTTAAACACCGTAAAAATTTTCTTTGTGCATACAAACAAAATGCAGAGCTATGTTTATGATGTTAGAATGATATTTATAAGGTTGGAAACCTCGACAAATTTATACAAAATACAGTAAGCAGTGATATCCACATTATTGCTTTCCTACAAAATAAAAAAAGCAGGGGGAAAAAAGGCAAATTTTAAATATTTACATCGCTATTGCATTTCCTCCGATGAACGTATGTGCCCTGATTGTATACAATTTCATATGATATTTCCAACTAAAGATATGCAGCTAGCATGCGCACTCGATGTTATGGGCATTCGCAGTGTAAGGCAGCGTTCGTCACGAGAAAAGGCATGTCTTACAGTTTACGCTGTTCCAAGGATGATCTAATTATCAGATCCCCGCCACGGGATAAGTCGCAAATTTGGAATAAATACCTTTTAAATGGAATGTTTGATATAGTTTTCTTTGTCTCAGTGAAAATAATTAATGTAAATATAAGTTTTCATCGAGGGTATGAACTACATTGAGCATGTTTAGTTTAAACTTTATTTATCTTACAACGATTGCGAAGCAAGTTTTAACAACTTATATTAATCACTCTCGTTGGCGAGGACGAAAGCGCATATGTGGTCATTCGTGTGGGAGGAAACCGGAGTACCCGGAGAAAAAACCCACCTGTCCGATATGGCGACCACAGTACCATCTCACATACTTTCCAGTCCAAGGATCGAACCCGGGTTGCATTGGTGAGAAGCGAGCGTGCTAACCACTGCGCTAATCGGACAGCCAATGAGCGTGTTTAAAGTGTGTGTTTAAAGTGCGTGGAGGCCGAAATTCATTCCATAAATATATACACTGACAAATTATTCAACAAAATGGAAGCCAATCTCCCATATTACTAAACCTTTTCAAATTCTGGAAAATCTTTATGATAGAGCACAACCTGGGAGTGTGATTGCACTTTCTATATATATACTATTGCATCTACAATCTCATATCATTGTTCTAAATATAGTAACAATATTCTATATAAAATAGCAACCATCTATAAATAGCAACCAATCAGCAACTACAACCTCCTTCATCTCCTGCTTCATCCATTTCGAATCTGTTTCTATTTTTAGATCCAGGGAAAATGGACTTGTCCACGGAACGTTCCATTCTTAACATGACCATATCCAGCAGACATTCTATCGCCTTGGCAACGTTATTTCCTGTGGCAGCACTAGTCTCAAAATAAGGCAATCTAAAAGATGTAAATATATTCTGTGCATGGTCATACATTGTATGCAAACATAGGGCCGGAACGTGTATATTTGGACATCAATTTTAATCACTGTTGCAAACTTAACCCTCTACGACAGGGCCTGCACTATTTAAGGAAGCGATCACGTGCTTTCTCACTTCTCCCAAAAATTCTGACCTAGAATGAACCCTGCAGGCACAAGACACAATTCTTTTTTTGCCCTATGGTCATATCGTAACTAATATTTATGGTCATATACTAGTAGTACAATGTAAGTAATGTTTACACAGGCACAAGACACAATTAAAACTACAAATCACTGAATTCTTAAACAGCCATGTCCAGCTACAGTAACAATTCCAATGTAAAACTTGCTAAAAGTTGTACAAATAACTGGTATTTGAATGTTGACGGACTTGGTAAAAACAAATTGTGTCTTGTGCAGTAAATAAAACCATATTTGCAAACAACATAGATCCAGATCAGCTGTCATCATGACGCGCGATGTTGTTTGATGTTTGCTATTTAGCCATTCAAGTGTTGTTGCTCCATTATCCAAATAGCAAAGAGCATAGATCCTGATCAGACGGCACGTTCTGTGCAGTCTGATCTGGCTCTATGCTGTTTGCAAAAGTGATTTTAACTGCGGCTAGCATGCATAGGGCAATAGAGGTAATCCAATGACCAAGGCACTATCGGTCTACACAATTCTAGAACTGTGTATCATATAGACCTGTGGACCATCTGTGGATACGGTGTCCCCCTTGCAGCCGAGAGGTTGCGAGTTTGAGCATCATCAGATCCACGGTGGTGGTGTCCTTAGGCAAGCCACTTAAATCCGCAGCTTTGTTTGTTTTGTGGGGCTCAAAGTCGCACCAATAGTGTAGAACCACCGACCTTCCACGTGCCATATAGATAGCTTCTTCACATGATAACAGCGTAGGTCATATGGTGACTCTCCAGCGTAGGTCATATGGTGACTCTCCAGCGTAGGTCATATGGTGACTCCAGCGTAGGTCATATGGTGACTCTCCAGCGTAGGTCATATGGTGACTCTCCAGCATAGGTCATATGGTGACCATAGTATTAGGCAGAAATATCCAAATGGGAGTCTAAAATAATAAGTCCAGCCCCAGAGCGGGACCCGAATGATGACGGAAATTGCTGCACGGACTCGATGTGAGAACGGCGAACTGACGTGATCGAAATGCGGCAGAAACTGGGAAAGCCCGGGTGGGAAAGCCTCTTCAAAAAGGAATTGCGAACAATATTAGCCTATTATAGGGTCCAGTTCTTGTCATTGTTTTACAGCTGCATATATATGTGAGGTCTCGGAGAAAAAACAACAAAAAAACAAAAAAAACAAAAACTGTTATCAGCCATTTTTTTAACTGGCCGTCGGTAACTGTCACCAATATAATTGACCGTCTTATTAGGTGATAGGCCGTCGAAAAGACGGCCCGACGGCTCTCTGCCTAATACTGTGATGGTGACTCTCCAGCATAGGTCATATGGTGACTCTCCAGCATAGGTCATATGGTGACTCTCCAGCATAGGTCATATGGTGACCCTCAAGCGTAGGTCATATAGTAACTCTCCAGCGTAGGTCATATAGTAACTCTCCAGCGTAGGTCATATAGTAACTCTCCAGCGTAGGTCATATAGTAACTCTCCAGCGTAGGTCATATAGTAACTCTCCAGCGTAGGTCATATAGTAACTCTCCAGCGTAGGTCATATAGTAACTCTCCAGCGTAGGTCATATAGTAACTCTCCAGCGTAGGTCATATAGTAACTCCAGGGCTCGACACTAACCACTGCCCGATTGCCCGGGGCAGGTAAATCTTGGCGGCGGGCAAGTACTTGTTGTTACTCGCTTGCCCGACGGGCAACTAGTTTTTGTTTCAATATTTTACGAAACGATAGTAAACTTAAGGGCCGCTACTCTTGCTCGACAATAATAAACCGAAACAGGTACTTGTCTCATGACGTAGGCATGTATTAACCAATCGGAATGTGTTGTTACTGTTACTATGAAATAATCTCCTGTTGGAGAGTATTTTTGAATCGGCTTTGCTGATTGGCTGGTGTGCAAAATGTTGTCCAATTGAAACCTCAGTTACAGTTATACATAAGTTTCTTGCTCAAGGAAACAATGGTAGGGCTCTAACTCATTGGGATTGTTTGTGATACAGCTGCACACAGCATCACATAAGATTTAGAGTGGTGCAATATTAAGCACGATTTGGGATATCTTTGCTTTTTCTTCCAAAATGCACAGCCAGAAAACAGTAATGTTATGAACCTGTATACAGTGTTGAAAAATTAAATATGAACAAATAATCAGAGGTAAAACTTCGGGCAGGTGAAAATATCATTCGGGCAGGTAAAACTGCAGTCATGGTTGGTTGCCCTTCATGGTTGCCCAAAGGGCAACCAAGGTAAAAAATTAGCGTCGAGCCCTGAATTCTTCAGCGGAGGTCATATAGTAACTCTCCAGCGTAGGTCATATGGTAACTCTCCAGCGTAGGTCATATAGTAACTCTCCAGCGTAGGTCATATAGTAACTCTCCAGCGTAGGTCATATGGTAACTCTCCAGCGTAGGTCATATGGTAACTCTCCAGTGTAGGTCATATGGTGACTCTCCAGTGTAGGTCATATGGTAACTCTCCAGCGTAGGTCATATGGTGACTCTCCCTCTATTATTGGTGATGGAAGCCCTTTCAAGTACACAACAACACACACAAAGTCATCAAGTACACAACAACACACACAAAGCCTTCAAGTACACAACAACACACATGAAACCATCAAGTACACAATAACACACACAAAGTCATCAAGTACACAACAACACACACAAAGTCATCAAGTACACAACAACACACACAAAGCCACCAAGTACACAATAACACACACAAAGCCACCAAGTACACAACAACACATATGAAACCATCAAGTACACAACAACACACAGGAAACAATCAAGTACACAACGACACACAGGAAACCATCAAGTACACAACGACACACAGGAAACCATCAAGTACACAATAACACACACAAAACCATCAAGTACACCACAACACACACAAAGTCATCAAGTACACAACAACACACACAAAGCCATCAAGTACACAACAACACACACAAAACCATCAAGTACACAACAACACACACAAAGTCATCAAGTACACAACAACACACATGAAACCATCAAGTACACAATAACACACACAAAGTCATCAAGTACACAACAACACACACAAAGTCATCAAGTACACAACAACACACACAGTCATCAAGTACACAACAACACACACAAGGTCATCAAGTACACAACACACACAAAGTCATCAAGTACACAACAACACACACACAGTCATCAAGTACACAACAACACACACAAAGCCATCAAGTACACAACAACACACACAAAACCATCAAGTACACAACAACACACACAAAGTCATCAAGTACACAACAACACACATGAAACCATCAAGTACACAATAACACACACAAAGTCATCAAGTACACAACAACACACACAAAGTCATCAAGTACACAACAACACACACAGTCATCAAGTACACAACAACACACACAAGGTCATCAAGTACACAACAACACACACAAAGTCATCAAGTACACAACAACACACACAAAGTCATCAAGTACACAACAACACACACAAAGTCATCAAGTACACAACAACAAACACAAAGTCATCAAGTACACAATAACACACACATGAAGCCATCAAGTACACAACAACACACACATGAAGCCATCAAGTACACAATAACACACATGAAACCATCAAGTACACAACAACACACACAAAGTCATCAAGTACACAGCAACACACACATGAAGCCATCAAGTACACAATAACACACACATGAAGCCATCAAGTACACAATAACACATACAAAGCAATCAAGTACACAACAACACACACAAAGCCAGCAAGTACACAACAACACACACAAAGCCATCAAGTACACAACAACACACACAAAGCCATCAAGTACACAACAACACACACAAAGCCATCAAGTACACAACAACACACACAAAACCATCAAGTACACAATAACACACATGAAACCATCAAGTACACAACGACACACACAAAGTCATCAAGTACACAACAACACACACAAAACCATCAGGTACACAACAACACACATGAAACCATCAAGTACACAACGACACACAGGAAACCATCAAGTACACAACAACACATACAAAGTCATCAAGTACACAACAACACACACAAAGTCATCAAGTACACAATAACACACATGAAACCATCAAGTACACAACAACACACACATGAAGCCATCAAGTACACAATAACACACATGAAACCATCAAGTACACAACAACACACACAAAGTCATCAAGTACACAGCAACACACACATGAAGCCATCAAGTACACAATAACACACACATGAAGCCATCAAGTACACAATAACACATACAAAGCCATCAAGTACACAACAACACACACAAAGCCAGCAAGTACACAACAACACACACAAAGCCATCAAGTACACAACAACACACACAAAGCCATCAAGTACACAACAACACACACAAAGCCATCAAGTACACAACAACACACACAAAACCATCAAGTACACAATAACACACATGAAACCATCAAGTACACAACGACACACACAAAGTCATCAAGTACACAACAACACACACAAAACCATCAAGTACACAACAACACACATGAAACCATCAAGTACACAACGACACACAGGAAACCATCAAGTACACAACAACAAACACAAAGTCATCAAGTACACAATAACACACACATGAAGCCATCAAGTACACAACAACACACACATGAAGCCATCAAGTACACAATAACACACATGAAACCATCAAGTACACAACAACACACACAAAGTCATCAAGTACACAGCAACACACACATGAAGCCATCAAGTACACAATAACACACACATGAAGCCATCAAGTACACAATAACACACACAAAGTCATCAAGTACACAACAACACACACAAAGTCATCAAGTACACAACAACACACACAAAGCCACCAAGTACACAATAACACACACAAAGCCACCAAGTACACAACAACACATATGAAACCATCAAGTACACAACAACACACAGGAAACAATCAAGTACACAACGACACACAGGAAACCATCAAGTACACAACGACACACAGGAAACCATCAAGTACACAATAACACACACAAAACCATCAAGTACACCACAACACACACAAAGTCATCAAGTACACAACAACACACACAAAGCCATCAAGTACACAACAACACACACAAAACCATCAAGTACACAACAACACACACAAAGTCATCAAGTACACAACAACACACATGAAACCATCAAGTACACAATAACACACACAAAGTCATCAAGTACACAACAACACACACAAAGTCATCAAGTACACAACAACACACACAGTCATCAAGTACACAACAACACACACAAGGTCATCAAGTACACAACACACACAAAGTCATCAAGTACACAACAACACACACACAGTCATCAAGTACACAACAACACACACAAAGCCATCAAGTACACAACAACACACACAAAACCATCAAGTACACAACAACACACACAAAGTCATCAAGTACACAACAACACACATGAAACCATCAAGTACACAATAACACACACAAAGTCATCAAGTACACAACAACACACACAAAGTCATCAAGTACACAACAACACACACAGTCATCAAGTACACAACAACACACACAAGGTCATCAAGTACACAACAACACACACAAAGTCATCAAGTACACAACAACACACACAAAGTCATCAAGTACACAACAACACACACAAAGTCATCAAGTACACAACAACAAACACAAAGTCATCAAGTACACAATAACACACACATGAAGCCATCAAGTACACAACAACACACACATGAAGCCATCAAGTACACAATAACACACATGAAACCATCAAGTACACAACAACACACACAAAGTCATCAAGTACACAGCAACACACACATGAAGCCATCAAGTACACAATAACACACACATGAAGCCATCAAGTACACAATAACACATACAAAGCCATCAAGTACACAACAACACACACAAAGCCAGCAAGTACACAACAACACACACAAAGCCATCAAGTACACAACAACACACACAAAGCCATCAAGTACACAACAACACACACAAAGCCATCAAGTACACAACAACACACACAAAACCATCAAGTACACAATAACACACATGAAACCATCAAGTACACAACGACACACACAAAGTCATCAAGTACACAACAACACACACAAAACCATCAAGTACACAACAACACACATGAAACCATCAAGTACACAACGACACACAGGAAACCATCAAGTACACAACAACACACACAAAGTCATCAAGTACACAACAACACACACAAAGTCATCAAGTACACAATAACACACATGAAACCATCAAGTACACAACGACACACACAAAGTCATCAAGTACACAACAACACACACAAAGCCATCAAGTACACAACGACACACAGGAAACCATCAAGTACACAACAACACACACAAAGTCATCAAGTACACAACAACACACATGAAACCATCAAGTACACAACAACACACAGGAAACCATCAAGTACACATCAACACACACAAAGCCATCAAGTACACAACAACACACATGAAACCATCAAGTACACAACAACACACAGGAAACCATCAAGTACACATCAACACACACAAAGTCATCAAGTACACAACAACACACACAAAGTCATCAAGTACACAACAACACACATGAAACCATCAAGTACACAACAACACACAGGAAACCATCAAGTACACAACAACACACACAAAGTCATCAAGTACACAACGACACACACAAAGTCATCAAGTACACATCAACACACACAAAGTCATCAAGTACACAACAACACACACAAAGTCATCAAGTACACAACAACACACATGAAACCATCAAGTACACAACAACACACAGAAAACCATCAAGTACACATCAACACACACAAAGTCATCAAGTACACAACAACACACACAAAGTCATCAAGTACACAACAACACACATGAAACCATCAAGTACACAACAACACACACAAAGTCATCAAGTACACAACAACACACACAAAGTCATCAAGTACACAACAACACACATGAAACCATCAAGTACACAACAACACACAGGAAACCATCAAGTACACAACAACACACATGAAACCATCAAGTACACAACAACACACATGAAACCATCAAGTACACAACAACACACATGAAACCATCAAGTACACAACAACACACACAAAGTCATCAAGTACACAACAACACACACAAAGTCACCAAGTACACAACAACACACATGAAACCATCAAGTACACAACAACACACATGAAACCATCAAGTACACAACAACACACACAAAGTCATCAAGTACACAACAACACACACAAAGTCATCAAGTACACAACAACACACATGAAACCATCAAGTACACAACAACACACACAAAGTCATCAAGTACACAACAATACACATGAAACCATCAAGTACACAACAACACACACAAAGTCATCAAGTACACAACAACACACATGAAACCATCAAGTACACAACAACACACAGGAAACCATCAAGTACACAATGACACACAGGAAACCATACTATTAATTAATACTAACCCATGTTTTTCTGCCATTTCTCTTGCTCGCTGTTCACTGATTTGTCTGTGGTCCTCCAGATCAGATTTATTACCACAGAGTATGATGTCTGGGTTCTCGCAATACGCGTGTGTTTGCAACTGCGTTAACCAGTTTCGTATATTTAGAAATGATTGTTCGCTTGTCAGGTCAAACAGTAACAGAAATCCCATGGCGTCCCGGAAAAAGGCTGTAGTGAGGCTCCGGAACCTAGGTAAAAATCAAAACAGAAACAGGGATCAGTTTAGAGGGCGATGTGGGCGAAATTGTCACCCTAGGGACCCTGACTTCGCCCTCTGGGGGCCCCACTTCTCCCTAAAAAGAAATTTAAAAAACAAAATTGTTTTTGGTTTTTATGATTTTCAAACAAAATTTTGTCTAGTAAATAATGGCCCATTATAAAGCACTCCTTCTATTCAAATGTTGTATTTAATGGTTGTACTGTGCATTTTAATCCTATTTTGCAGAAGTATATTAAAGTACACCATTTAAGGAAGCGATCACGCGCTTTCTCACTTCTCCCAAAAATTCTGACCTAGAATGAACCCGTAAAATCTCTTTGATGTTTTCCAAGGAAAGATTGAGTTTTCTCAGTGAAAGAAAACTCCTTCTTCCACTGTTTTGAAACAGTGGAAGATGGTATTTTCTCTGTCACTGCTGGAGTTTCATATTCATATGCGGCTAGATGCACTTTTTGTATTTGAGTTATTTTCGGACAATCATTAACAGTTAATTATATAGTAATATATTCTAATGAATTTGTTTTTTGTCTGTAGTTTGGCATGGAATATCAAATAGACTTGATCACACGATCATGCGTTTCCATGACCCTGTGACCCCGTCCGTGTCTACTGCCAGAGAGAGTGCAACACCTCTGCAAACCACGCATTAATTCTGGCTTGCACCAGTCAATTCATTGTGTGTACGCTGCTTAGTAAGCACTCTATCACCACATGTCTGGCGAAATCCCATACGATGGTTGCGTGATCCAAACAATGGAATTCCCCCATCCATTTTATCAAGTGCAGACATGTATATCATATGTCCCCAACAAAGGACACATACACACACTGAAAAGACTGTCCTATAATATAATCATACATGTTTAAATAATTAAATTAAGAGAGTCATCAAACATAAGGTAATTAATCACTACACATGTATATGTTACAGTAGTTATTAATACAGAAACTAACATGAAAATTATACAGGAACTATTTCATATTATGGAAAAGTGGTTGTGTACAAGTCTTAATAAAGCATTCTTCTTCTTCTTCTTCTGTATTATTGTAGTGCAATGATGCTCCCGGCAGGGCAGTTAAAATGAATAAAATTTGAACAAATATTATTTATGCCAAATATCCATTTTATGGTGCACCAAAAATAATTGGCATAAGTTATACTACTAGATGACTATAGTCTGCAGTCTCCATTTCTCACAATTACAAATGCATCTATAGATGAACATTATACATGCGGCATATTATATGAAGGATGGAAAGTTGTGGTAGTCATTATAGTGCAGTGGTAGAATGTTCGCTTCAGGTTATAACGCAATATTCTATGTGCATATTATAATGCAATATTTAATGCGCATATTATAATGCAATATTTTATGCGCATATTATAATGTAATATTTTATGTGCATATTATAATGCAATATTTTATGCGCATATTATAATGTAATATGTTATGCGCATATTATAATGCAATATTTTATGCGCATATTATAATGCAATATTTTATGCGCATATTATAATGCAATATTTTATGTGCATATTATAATGCAATATTTTATGCGCATATTATAATGTAATATGTTATGCGCATATTATAATGCAATATTTTATGCACATATTATAATGCAATATTTTATGCACATATTATAATGCAATATTTTATGCTCATATTATAATGCAATATTCTATGCACATATTATAACGCAATATTTTATGCTCATATTATAATGCAATATTTTATGCTCATATTATAATGCAATATTCTATGCACATATTTATAATGCAATATTCTATGTGCATATTATAATGCAATATTTTATGCACATATTTATAATGCAATATTCTATGTGCATATTATAATGCAATATTCTATGCACATATAATGCAATATTTTATGCACATATTATAATGCAATATTTTATGTTCATATTATAATGCAATACTAATGTCTTATTGCACCCAAATAACCTTACCTCTCATCAGATGACTTTTATTATTCACCATATGACCGTGACCATTTTTCATTATGACATTCCCCTGTAGACATATAACCTTGACCCTTTGGTCTTACATTATGACCTCTACCATAGACAAATATAACCTTGACCCTTTGGCCTCACATTATGACCTCTACAATAGACAAATATAACCTTGACCCTTTGGCCATACATTATGACCTCTACCATAGACAAATATATACCTTGACCCTTTGGCCTTACATTATGACCTCTACCATAGACAAATATATACCTTGACCCTTTGGCCTTACATTATGACCTCTACCATAGGCAAATATAACATTGCCCATTTGGCCTTACATTATGACCTCTACAATAGACAAATATATACCTTGACCCTTTGGCCTTACATTATGACCTCTACCATAGGTAAATATAACCTTGACCCTTTGGCCATACATTATGACCTCTACAATAGACAAATATATACATTGACCCTTTGGCCTTACATTATGACCTCTATCATAGACCTATAACCTTGACCCTTTGGCCTTACATTATGACCTCTATCATAGACCTATAACCTTGACCCTTTGGCCTTACATTATGACCTCTATCATAGACATATAACCTTGACCATTGGCCTTACATTATAACCATCACAGTAAACATATAACCTTGACATGTGGTGTTACATTATGACCTTCATAATAGAGATGATAAATTGCCATGACATTGGCCATACATTGTGACCTTGACCATATGGTCTACAATTATTACAATATAGTAGACATATTATAGTAACCCTTTGACCTTACATTATGACCTTTACCAGGAGACATATGACCTTGACAGTTGTGCTTGGGTTATACATTTACTTCAGCTTTACCGTTGACATAATATGACCTTGACATTTGTGCTTAGGTCATACATGTACTTCAGATCTTGGCCTTACCTTTCTTGGCCGGCAGTGTCCCACAGCTGTAGATGTATTCTCTGACTCCGCCCCAATGTTCCGTCAGTGCCCGGAGCCCTGTGCACCTGGCAGGAAAGACAAGAAGAGCATTGGAACTGCATTAGTTGCACTCACCTGCTAGTGAAATGTTTCTGGTGGAACTTCACCAGTTGCGCTCACCTGCTAGTGAAATGTTTCTGGTGTAACTTAATTAGTTGCGCTCACCTGCTAGTGAAATGTTTCTGGTGGAACTTCACCAGTTGCGCTCACCTGCTAGTGAAATGTTTCTGGTGGAACTTCACCAGTTGCGCTCACCTGCTAGTGAAATGTTTCTGGTGGAACTTCACCAGTTGCGCTCACCTGCTAGTGAAATGTTTCTGGTGGAACTTCACCAGTTGCGCTCACCTGCTAGTGAAATGTTTCTGGTGGAACTTAATTAGTTGCGCTCACCTGCTAGTGAAATGTTTCTGGTGGAACTTAATTAGTTGCGCTCACCTGCTAGTGAAATGTTTCTGGTGGAACTTAATTAGTTGCGCTCACCTGCTAGTGAAATGTTTCTGGTGGAACTTAATTAGTTGCGCTCACCTGCTAGTGAAATGTTTCTGGTGGAACTTAATTAGTTGCGCTCACCTGCTAGTGAAATGTTTCTGGTGGAACTTAATTAGTTGCGCTCACCTGCTAGTGAAATGTTTCTGGTGGAACTTAATTAGTTGCGCTCACCTGCTAGTGAAATGTTTCTGTGGAACTTAATTAGTTGCGCTCACCTGCTAGTGAAATGTTTCTGGTGGAACTTCACCAGTTGCACTCACCTGCTAGTGAAATGTTTCTGGTGGAACTTCACCAGTTGCGCTCACCTGCTAGTGAAATGTTTCTGGTGGAACTTCACCAGTTGCGCTCACCTGCTAGTGAAATGTTTCTGGTGGAACTTCACCAGTTGCGTTCACCTGCTAGTGAAATGTTTCTGGTGGAACTTCACCAGTTGCGCTCACCTGCTAGTGAAATGTTTCTGGTGGAACTTCACCAGTTGCGCTCACCTGCTAGTGAAATGTTTCTGGTGGAACTTAATTAGTTGCGCTCACCTGCTAGTGAAATGTTTCTGGTGGAACTTCACCAGTTGCGCTCACCTGCTAGTGAAATGTTTCTGGTGGAACTTCACCAGTTGCGCTCACCTGCTAGTGAAATGTTTCTGGTGGAACTTAATTAGTTGCGCTCACCTGCTAGTGAAATGTTTCTGGTGGAACTTAATTAGTTGCGCTCACCTGCTAGTGAAATGTTTCTGGTGGAACTTAATTAGTTGCGCTCACCTGCTAGTGAAATGTTTCTGGTGGAACTTCACCAGTTGCACTCACCTGCTAGTGAAATGTTTCTGGTGGAACTTCACCAGTTGCACTCACCTGCTAGTGAAATGTTTCTGGTGGAACTTCACCAGTTGCGCTCACCTGCTAGTGAAATGTTTCTGGTGGAACTTCACCAGTTGCGCTCACCTGCTAGTGAAATGTTTCTGGTGGAACTTCACCAGTTGCGCTCACCTGCTAGTGAAATGTTTCTGGTGGAACTTAATTAGTTGCGCTCACCTGCTAGTGAAATGTTTCTGGTGGAACTTAATTAGTTGCGCTCACCTGCTAGTGAAATGTTTCTGGTGGAACTTAATTAGTTGCGCTCACCTGCTAGTGAAATGTTTCTGGTGGAACTTAATTAGTTGCGCTCACCTGCTAGTGAAATGTTTCTGGTGGAACTTCACCAGTTGCGCTCACCTGCTAGTGAAATGTTTCTGGTGGAACTTCACCAGTTGCGCTCACCTGCTAGTGAAATGTTTCTGGTGGAACTTCACCAGTTGCGCTCACCTGCTAGTGAAATGTTTCTGGTGGAACTTCACCAGTTGCGCTCACCTGCTAGTGAAATGTTTCTGGTGGAACTTCACCAGTTGCGCTCACCTGCTAGTGAAATGTTTCTGGTGGAACTTAATTAGTTGCGCTCACCTGCTAGTGAAATGTTTCTGGTGGAACTTCACCAGTTGCGCTCACCTGCTAGTGAAATGTTTCTGGTGGAACTTCACCAGTTGCGCTCACCTGCTAGTGAAATGTTTCTGGTGGAACTTCACCAGTTGCGCTCACCTGCTAGTGAAATGTTTCTGGTGGAACTTCACCAGTTGCGCTCACCTGCTAGTGAAATGTTTCTGGTGGAACTTCACCAGTTGCGCTCACCTGCTAGTGAAATGTTTCTGGTGGAACTTCACCAGTTGCGCTCACCTGCTAGTGAAATGTTTCTGGTGGAACTTCACCAGTTGCGCTCACCTGCTAGTGAAATGTTTCTGGTGGAACTTAATAGTTGCGCTCACCTGCTAGTGAAATGTTTCTGGTGGAACTTCACCAGTTGCGCTCACCTGCTAGTGAAATGTTTCTGGTGGAACTTCACCAGTTGCGCTCACCTGCTAGTGAAATGTTTCTGGTGGAACTTAATTAGTTGCGCTCACCTGCTAGTGAAATGTTTCTGGTGGAACTTAATTAGTTGCGCTCACCTGCTAGTGAAATGTTTCTGGTGGAACTTAATTAGTTGCGCTCACCTGCTAGTGAAATGTTTCTGGTGGAACTTAATTAGTTGCGCTCACCTGCTAGTGAAATGTTTCTGGTGGAACTTCACCAGTTGCGCTCACCTGCTAGTGAAATGTTTCTGGTGGAACTTCACCAGTTGCGCTCACCTGCTAGTGAAATGTTTCTGGTGGAACTTCACCAGTTGCGCTCACCTGCTAGTGAAATGTTTCTGGTGGAACTTCACCAGTTGCGCTCACCTGCTAGTGAAATGTTTCTGGTGGAACTTCACCAGTTGCGCTCACCTGCTAGTGAAATGTTTCTGGTGGAACTTAATTAGTTGCGCTCACCTGCTAGTGAAATGTTTCTGGTGGAACTTAATTAGTTGCGCTCACCTGCTAGTGAAATGTTTCTGGTGGAACTTAATTAGTTGCGCTCACCTGCTAGTGAAATGTTTCTGGTGGAACTTAATTAGTTGCGCTCACCTGCTAGTGAAATGTTTCTGGTGGAACTTAATTAGTTGCACTCACCTGCTAGTGAAATGTTTCTGGTGGAACTTAATTAGTTGCGCTCACCTGCTAGTGAAATGTTTCTGGTGGAACTTAAAGTTGCGCTCACCTGCTAGTGAAATGTTTCTGGTGGAACTTCACCAGTTGCGCTCACCTGCTAGTGAAATGTTTCTGGTGGAACTTCACCAGTTGCGCTCACCTGCTAGTGAAATGTTTCTGGTGGAACTTCACCAGTTGCGCTCACCTGCTAGTGAAATGTTTCTGGTGGAACTTAAGTTGCGCTCACCTGCTAGTGAAATGTTTCTGGTGGAACTTAAGTTGCGCTCACCTGCTAGTGAAATGTTTCTGGTGGAACTGCATCCTTAAAGAGGCTGTTCATGTAATCGCAATACTTATTAATCTTACCGGTAGTTGAATTATCTCTAGATGACAGTATCACACGTTAAGTATTGACTCCAATAACAAACAAACGTCAATTTAGGAGCATGAATGACAGTTATATGAAATCCTACTTTCACTTTTGAAAGTTTCTAGACCACAAAAGCACTGTTTATTGATTCAATGTTAAGTGTTCGAATGTATTCAAAAGAATTTGTAGTAGCAATGCATGTATACGCTAACAAATGCATTTTTTTTGGCTTTTTGCGATGTAATGTCGCCTTAAATAAATTGGCTATGTCAACGAGTGTCTTACATGTATACAATGTTTATTTTTTAGTTGAAATTCTGTGGCAAATATTTGGAAAACATTTATACAATATAAAAAGAAATTACATGAGATGGAGAATGATTTTTTCTTACCAATTTGTTATCACTTTAAATCAAGTGCATTTATAACAGACACATATCAACAGCTACATATACGTACCACTCGTTTTTCTCTGAAGTCTATACCAACTGTCGAGATAAATTTACCAGTGAACATATTGTCTGTATACTGGTATAACATGGAAGTTTTCCCCACACCAGAATCACCTGTAAAATGAAATATCAACATTTGTATAACATTAAAACTTTCCTCATACCTAAATCACCTGTAACCAGAAATGTTTCACATACTGTGAATCTGAATGGGGGGGGGGGATTACACGTCATATATTGGTTTTATATGGGGGGATTATGTCTGTCTTTGTCAAAAAAACATAGAGGGGGGATTATGTCCGTCTTTGTCAAAAAAACATAGAGGGGGGGATTAAGTCTGTCTTTGTCAAAAAACATAGAGGGGGGGATTGTGTCCGTCTTTGTCAAAAACATAGAGGGGGAGATTATGGCAGTCTTTGTCAAAAACATAGAGGGGGGAGATTATGGCAGTCTTTGTCAAAAAACATAGAGGGGGGATTAAGTCCGTCTTTGTCAAAAAACATAGAGGGGGGAGATTATGGCAGTCTTTGTCAAAAAACATAGAGGGGGGAGATTATGTCCGTCTTTGTCAAAAAAACATAGAGGGGGATTATGTCCGTCTTTGTCAAAAAACATAGAGGGGGGATTTATGGCAGTCTTTGTCAAAAAGCATAGAGGGGGAGATTATGTCTGTCTTTGTCAAAAATATAGAGGGGAGGGGATTATGTCCGTCTTTGTCAAAAAAACAGAGGGGGGGATTAAGTCCGTCTTTGTCAAAAACATAGAGGGGGGGATTGTGTCCGTCTTTGTCAAAAACATAGAGGGGGGGGATTAAGTCCGTCTTTGTCAAAAAACATAGAGGTGGGGTGATTATGTCCGTCTTTGTCAAAAAACATAGAGGTGGGGTGATTATGTCCGTCTTTGTCAAAAAACATAGAGGTGGGGTGATTATGTCCGTCTTTGTCAAAAAACATAGAGGTGGGGGGGGGATTAAGTCTGTCTTTGTCAAAAAACATAGAGGGGGGGATTAAGTCCGTCTTTGTCAAAAAACATAGAGGGGGGGGATTGTGTCCGTCTTTGTCAAAAAACATAGAGGGGGGGGGGGGGGATTAAGTCTGTCTTTGTCAAAAAACATAGAGGGGGGATTAAGTCTGTCTTTGTCAAAAAACATAGAGGGGGGGTAGATTAAGTCCGTCTTGTCTTTGTCATAAAACATGGGGGAGGGGTTATGTCTGTCTTTGGCAAAAACTAGGGGGGGATTATGTCTGTCTTTGTCAAAAAAATGGGGGGGGTTGTGTCTGTCTTTGGCAAAAAACATGGAGGGGGTTGTGTCTGTCTTTGGCAAAAAACATGGAGGGGGGGTTATGTCTGTCTTTGTCAAAAACATGGGGGGGTTGTGTCTGTCTTTGGCAAAAAACATGGAGGGGGTTGTGTCTGTCTTTGGCAAAAAACATGGAGGGGGTTGTGTCTGTCTTTGGCAAAAAACATAGGGGGGATTATGTCCGTCTTTGTCAAAAAACATGGGGGAGGGGTTATGTCTGTCTTTGTCAAAAAACATAGAGGAGGGGTGGGATTATGTACTGGAGCGATTATGTCCCTGTTTGGGACTTCTTTCCAGTTTTTGCCGGTTTTTACCAGCAAGCTATTACCACTGTCCTGGCATAAAACAACCCTGTTATTTGGGTTGACACGGGTTACAAGATCAATAATAATACAGTACACCTACACAGAGGAAGTCATGATAGCGCCGTGGTAGCGCGTTCGCTTCATGTGCGAGTGGCTGGAGCCGTAATGATTGTGTCCGTAGGTAAAAGGCATTTAAATTCCACATTGCCTCAAATCTCTCTCCCTCGTGGTGGTGGATTCCATCAGGAATGAGGTCTCGAGAGTGATTAATATAAGTTGTAAGAACTTGTTTCACAATTGAGATAAAATAAATTTGTATAAAACTAAACCTACCCAGAGCTAGGAATTTGATGAGATAGTCATAATCTGTTGATCCATGTGTCGGAGATTCACCCATTTCTGTTACTGTAAGTAAAGGGAAGAATAGAGAGGCAAAAAAAACACCTGTCTGTGTTTACGGTTTCCATACCAACCAGTTTCCCTCACACACCCCCCCCTTGAATTTTTTTAGGAAATTTTGAAAAAAAGAAAATTTAATTTCGTTTTTTCACATATTTCTAAAAAAAGCATTTCCTACCGACAGACCCTATTATTTTAAGCATGAAACCCATTTCTGTTACTGTAAGTAAAGCGAAGAATAGAGATTATGAGACCGAAAAAAGTCCACTGTATTTACGGTTTCCAGACCAACCAGTTCCCCCCCTGAATTTTACCAGAATAATACTATTATAATGTGTACTATATAATGCTATATGTGACAAATTCTTTCTGAGCACAAAATAGGGAGAAATGAGGAAGGCCAGGGAGATTATTTCTTCCTAATTAGCCTCTTCTATTAATGGTAGTTATTTCCTTATTTCAGTACTTGCAGAACCAGTTAACCCCATGCCTTGTTACTTGCAGAACCAGTTAACCCAATGCCTTGTTACTTCCAGAACCAGTTAACCCCATGCCTTGTTACTTGCAGAACCAGTTAACCCCATGCCTTGTTACTTCCAGAACCAGTTAACCCAATGCCTTGTTACTTGCAGAACCAGTTAACCCAATGCCTTGTTACTTCCAGAACCAGTTAACCCCATGCCTTGTTACTTGCAGAACCAGTTAACCCAATGCCTTGTTACTTCCAGAACCAGTTAACCCCATGCCTTGTTACTTCCAGAACCAGTTAACCCCATGCCTTGTTACTTGCAGAACCAGTTAACCCCATGCCTTGTTACTTCCAGAACCAGTTAACCCAATGCCTTGTTACTTGCAGAACCAGTTAACCCAATGCCTTGTTACTTCCAGAACCAGTTAACCCCATGCCTTGTTACTTGCAGAACCAGTTAACCCAATGCCTTGTTACTTCCAGAACCAGTTAACCCCATGCCTTGTTACTTCCAGAACCAGTTAACCCCATGCCTTGTTACTTGCAGAACCAGTTAACCCCATGCCTTGTTACTTCCAGAACCAGTTAACCCCATGCCTTGTTACTTCCAGAACCAGTTAACCACATGCCTTGTTACTTCCAGTTACCCATGCCTTGTTACTTCCAGAACCAGTTAACCCCATGCCTTGTTACTTCCAGAACCAGTTAACCCCATGCCTTGTTACTTCCAGAACCAGTTAACCCCCTGACTTGTTACTTCCAGAACCATGGCTGACCAGACACTAGTGAGACCCCAGCTTGAATATGGCTCCAAGATCTGGTCGCCCATACCCAAACATTGATAGACCAAATTGAAGGTGTCCAGCGAAAAGCAGCTTGTTGGATAAAGGCTGACTTCTATCGTACCTCTAGTGTTACAGACATGCTACATTCCCTAAATCTATGCAGGCTAGATCAACGGCGTATTGACAATAGGTTATCCCTTATGTATAACATTCATAATGATCTTGTTGCTAAAATATTAATATTCCCATTGAAAATTACCTAGTTCCCCTCTCCCGTCCTGCTCGCCATTGCCATTCCTTAGGCTATCTATAGGTTAATTACAGCAACTACAGACTACTACAAGTTTTCCTTTTTTTCCAAGAACACTCTACCATTGGAACCATCTCCCTCCTGACATTGTCCATCTCCCTACCATAGAGCAATTTATTGATCATGCCAGTCCCTAGTTGTTCTGCGCAGCTGCTTTTAAACTTTTACCACAACTTATTTTCATTACTTTCTTAAATTATGCTTTTAATTACTAATACTTTTAACTTCTTTGCGATTTTTGACGTGCAACATGTCTACGTCCCCGCGAGGGGTTCGACATTAAAGGAAGATAGATAGCTTCTGATTGGTTCAGCTGGCAGTAAAACTCAGAATCAACCAATCAAATCATTGAGAGTTTGATATATATATATGAGAAGTGTTATAACCTCATGCACAGAAACCAACTTGATCAACTGACCAAGCGTCTGTATGAGATCACAGGACCTTGAGATTGTATCCATACGGCACCCGGAACCCTGATAATGTCTTTAACGAGTGATATAGACATGATACTGATAGATGGCCGATAAGTTTTTAAAATGGGTCTATTAAATCGATATGTTAAAGAAACACTGTACGAATTCGATTGCTGTAAATCTGCTTGCTTTCAACAAAGTCTGGAAATATTAGTTACCAAAATTGCAAATTGTGTCAAAAATTTCGCAAATTTGTTGTCGATCTTCAGTAATTGAAGGTAATAAAGTGGAATTGTAATAAATTTCGTACACGGTATTTATCCGGGTGTTGACATCTTTTCTAATTTAGTAACGGTAAATGACACGTATCGGTGTCGTTTTGGTGAGGTTTAAAGTAACCAAGCCCAAGTCAGGGTTCGAACCCACAACTGCCTGATCCTCCGTTACCTGGTGGCGAACACTCTACCGCTTCGGTATAAAAGATAGCTCTATAACGAGACAATATAAGTCTCCATATATACCACTCCACTCCTCCCCTCTTCATATCTTTTGAATCCAGACCTCAACCGTGCATACAGAAATTCAACGGAGTATAGCCCTCTCCAATCGAAGTACGAGTCTGTGTAGTCAAACATGCCCGCGAAAAACACTTCTGACACCACTAAAGTAACCAAGCCCAAGTTGGGGTTCGAACCCACAACAGCCTGGTCTTCATTACCTGGAGGCGAACACTCTACCACGTCGCTATAAAAGCTAGCTCTATAGCGAGACAGTATAAGTCTCCCTATATACCACTACAGGTCTGTACTACACATATAATGTAGCTATTGCAAGGGTTATGTCTACACATTATCTGTGAGTGTGATTATTTTAATTTTATTTAAGTTGATTTAACGTCTCTACTGCTTGCCCATTTGAGCATCTTCTTCTAGAAATGGGCCGTCCTCCTCAGATCCTCCCGGCAGCCATGTAACTTCGTCTGGAGAGAAGTATCTGTTGGCCAGGTTGTTTTCCTCAGCCCATGAAGATTGGGACACTCCTGGAGGATGTGTTCTGCAGTCTGGTCCCCTACGTTGCAGCTGCAGGCAGTTGATGGAGCTAGTCCAAGCTTCCGACACATATGGAAGTTCAGGCGGTTATGCCATGTTCTAAGCCGGAATATCGTGACTTGCTCCTGTCTGGTGAGGTGGTAGTCATCCTTCTCGACTGTTGGCTTTGATGCAGATTTGATTATGGTGCATTTCTCCTTGTAAGTCAAATCTTTGTATGGTTGCCTCTCGGTAGAACCTTGCTTGGCAAGCTGGTCAGCGGCTTCATTGCCAGGGATGCCTATGTGTGCAGGTACCCACTGGAGGACAGTTCTTTTAGTTATGCTGACTGTTCGAAGGGCTTCCATCAGGTGGGGTTCTTTGTTGTTAGACAGGGCATCCAGAACTGAGAGCGCATCAGTCAGGAAGACAACCTGGGCACACTCCACAGTGTTGTGTACTAGAGATGCTGCTGTTTCAAGGGCCTGTACTTCTGCCCCATAGTTGCTGCAGTGTACTCCAGTAGGTAGAGCAACGGACCGTGTGTGTCCATCTGGGTGTCGGACATACACTCCTGTTCCTCCGTTTGCTACTGCTTTTGTGGCTGAACCATCTGTGTAAACTTGTATCCATGCTTCTCCAGGATAACTCTTGTCGATGTGTGCTAGTGTGAGGGAACGTTTGACGTCATCATGACATTGTTTTCTATCTCTGGATGTCATGTATGGGATTGTACTGCAGATGGTAACCTTGGATTCATCGCTAGTCAACCATGGCTTGGATATAAATGGCGTTGGAGGCAATGTCTTGGCTGGGAGATGGCTGGTGTGCTTTCGATCAAGCTTCTTGGACTGGTGGATGAAACTGCTGCGCTTTAGACGATTCTTCGTTAGTGCCTCAACTCTCTGCTTCATCGGTTGTTCTTCCTGATATCGAAACTTCTCTGTCTGTAGAAGAATTCTTGTGTCTCGACGTTCTTGCAGTGGCTGGATGGAAGTAATTTTCTCCATGGCCTTGATTGGAGTGCTCTTCATTGCACCTGTGATCAGCCTGAGAGCCTTGTTCTGAACCTTGTCAAGTGTCTGTTGGTTGGTCTTGGCTGAAGTTGTCCAGGCGGTGGATCCATATTCCAAGTGAGGCCTGACCACACCTTGGTAAATAGTCTTCAAGATGCGATCATTGGCACCCCATGTGGTGCCAGCAAGCTTCCGAAGGATTGCAAGCGTGCGCTTGGCTTTGGCCTCTGCTTTCTGGATATGTGACTTCCATGTCTGCCGTCAGTCAAATGTCACCCCAAGTATGTTGGCTCGTTGTCCGTCTTCAAGGCAGTTCCACCGACTTTGATGGTTCCAGCTTTCTGTTTGGTGGAAAGTGTGAAGAGTGTGGTTGACGACTTCACCTTATTAATAGAGATGCACCAGTCTTCTGCCCATGCTGTGAGCTTGTCTGCGGCTATCTGCATTCTGTATGTGGCAGTCGTTGCATATTCTTCAACACACCACATGACCAAGTCGTCAGCATAGAGTGCTGCTTTGATACCATGTGGCAGCTCTGCAAGCAAGTCATCGATGAAGATGAGGAACAGCGTAGGCGAGATCACTCCTCCTTGAGGAACACCGTGTCGGATGAGGAATTGCTTGCTCTTCTGGTTGTCAACAAGTACTCTGGCTCTGCGATTGTGTAGCAAGGATTTGGTCCATCGGAGCATCTTGTCGGCAATTCCACATCGTTGCATCTTGACCAGCAGCCCATCAGTCCAGACTTTGTCAAAAGCCATCTGGAGTTCTATCCAGGTTGCAAAAACTACCTTCCGGTCTTGGAATGCATCCTCAACTTCCTGAGCGAGGTATGTTGCCTGGTTCTCTGTGCATCTGAACTGTCGGAATCCTGCTTGTTCCTTGGATAGGAGGTTTTCTGTCTCAAGGTACCACATGAGTCTCTTGTTAACTATCCTCTCCATTGTCTTGACCACACAGCTAGTGAGACTAATATGGCGATAGCTGGAAGCTTTCTTTCTATCCTTGCCGTTCTTGTAGATTGTGATAACGGTGGCTTCCTTCCAGATCTGCGGGACTATGCCTTCTTCCCAGCTAAGATTGAAGATGTCAAGAAGTTTCAGCATGGCTGAGCATCCAAGATGAGTTAGCATCTCATTGGAGATTCCATCTGGTCCTGGTGACTTTCTCTTCTTCAGTTGTCTGAGCGCTGTGTACAGTTCCTGGTATGTAAGTGGAAGTTTCATGGAGTCTTGTTCCGTATGTCTTTTACTTCTATCCTTCTGTTCTTTCCGTGCCTCTCTTTGCTGTTGGCGTGTGACTTTGATGTTGCCCTCTTTCTGGTAGGCTTTGGCGAGACAGTTTACAGTCTCTTTGCCGGTCAACAGTTTCCCATCCTCATCCAACGTGATTTTCTGTCTGCTATTTTCTTCATCATTTAGCTGGTTCGTGAGCCTCCACAACTTCCTCCCGTCCTTCTCAAGGTTCAGGGCAGCAGTTTTCTCCCTCCAACTTCGTCGTGTAGCTTCCAGTTTAAATGTTTGCAGCTGTGCCTTTGCTTTCTGAAGTTGTTCATGGTTTTCTTGTGATGGCTGTTCTTCTGCCCTGTTCCTTGCTTCAGTGAGTTCATCTTGGAGGGTCTGCAACTGATTGGTCCAGTAGGGCTTGTATTCTCTTCTCGCACCTCTAGGGATGATTTCATGGGCAGCTTTGAGTATGCAGCTGTTGAACTCTTTCACCACGTTGTTAACATCTCTTCCTTGTACCTGTATGCCTCGAGTAAGAGAATTGGACCGAATAGCAAAGAGACTCCACTTGGCTTTCGTGTAGTTCCATCTAGGGTAGGGATGGTCTGTCTGTATCACTTCACTGCTGATTGTGAGGAACACTGGTTTGTGGTCACTTCCACCAAGTTGATCGCCAACTTCTCTAACCGTACCTTTCTGGATGTCCTCTGTGCAGAATGCTAGATCTGGAGAGGTAGTAGTGTGCCATCGCCTAGAGTAGAAAGTTGGTACATCATAGGGCTGGTTGACAAGGATCAAGTTGTGCTCATCCTGCCAGTCCTCCACTTCATCCCCACACCTATCAGACTGTGCATATCTCCAACTCTGGGAATGACTATTGAAATCACCAACAACCATGTATCGACTGTATGAGATTTCAATAGTGTCAAGTGCAAGGGCTTTGTCATTTGGGCAGTAGTAGTTGACGAGGCTCAACTCAGATGATTTGGTCTTGATCTTGAACTCCTGGTATTCCGCTCCTTCAAGGTAGGTTTTCACTTCGCTCGCATTGATGTTGTTCCGGACTAGAGTGAGCACACCACCCTTGTGTCTGTCTTGTCGGTCTGCTCGGAGGCACTGGTAGCCTCGTACTTTGAACGTCTTGTCTTTGTTCAGGTGTGTTTTCTGTATGCAGCAAACACTTACCTCTTTGTCCTGTAGTACTTGCTCAAGTTCAGTCTTTTTGTTAAAGACTCCTTCAGCATTCCACTGCATGAGCACAAGAGGTTTCTGCTTTACGTTTCGGCCAGTAGCTATCCTTCGCCGTCCCCTGGCTCCACAGGGCGGCGTAGGGTGACCTCCAGTAGCTAGGGATGGGTTCCTTCGAGGTATGGAACCCGGCACTGTACCTGTCTGGCGGGTCTTCACAGGTCCAGCACCATCTCGGTTTACTCTTTCTGTCATTGTGATTCATTTTGCGTTTGCATTTGAGCATAACATGACCTTGTCATGAGTCCATGACGAGCCATCTCATCAGGATCTGCACTTGTGGCTGTAATATTGTTATATTTAGACAGAATTACCCATTTGATAAATGAACTGGTCCAAATGTAATTTTCCTACTAATTTATTGATCTGACTGCCTGCCTGCCTGTCTGCCTGCCTGCCTGCCTGCCTGCCTGCCTGCATGTCCGCCCGCCCGCCCCTATCTATCTATCTATATATCTATCTTCCGCTAATGTCGAACCCCTCGCGGGGACGTAGACATGTTGCGCGTCAAAATCCACAAAGAAGTTAAAAGTATGAGTAGTTAAAAGTATAATTTAAGACGGTAATGAAAATAAGTTGTGGTAAAAGTTCACTTATGCAGTGTCCTTTAACAAGGCACCTCACACACATTGTTTTGTACTGGCTAACTGCTTTGGTCGGTTAAGCCTGCCCAGAAAAACATTTTGCTCGCCCATATGGTTTACCGGCGGCGAGGGTAAATAAACTGAATCATAATCAGTAAGGGGTTTGATATTAATGGATCATACACTATGCGAAACATTGAAGCACACTTGTATATTCAATTCTATTCATGGGACTTCCCGCCCACAGACATTTTAGCTCCGTCACCGGTCATAATTACCGGAAGCATAGCGCCGTCTATCGGCAATTTTGGGATTACGTGAAAAATCACAAAGAAATAAGTTGGTCGCAATTTAGAGCCATATTTCACCATTAGATGGTAATTTTATTGTGATGATCTGTTGCAGTTTGATGCCATCAATTTTGTGAATTATGTTGCATGCACATAACTTAGTATACCTCTACAAATACTACGGAAAATTGGCCCAGACAATCGGCCGGTTACTGAATTTCGATTTGTTTGCCCATATCATGGCATATGCATGTCAATGAAGTTCAATTTTAATTTTGATCGATTCACGTTGCTTTTGCCATATTATTGTAACCTTCCAGATCTACTGCCATCTGTCCTTGCACTCTTACTTTGTAATAAACACGCAGAGAAATGTGTAGTATCATGTAGGCTGTCCGACTGGCGTAGTTGTTAGCTCCGCTTGGTTCTCATCAATGGGTTTCCTTGAATGTCAGACGAAGCGTACCGGGACTATACGTACCACGTTGTAGGACGTAGTGTACCATACATATAATTCATAGTAAAAATGAAAAGCAATTTAGTGACATACAAACTGACTAAACACATGTGTAATTAAAATTTAATAAAAATAGCCTACAAACTTCTTGTTATTACTGTACTGTTATATTCAGAGCATTCCTATTGTCCTGTGTGACGGTATTCACACAAAACTTGTAAATTGGTTCAAACAATTAATGATCAAAGATTGTTGAGCAAATTTACAATGATTGTGTAAAAAATGTGTTATTAACACCTAATTAAGTATCGCCCCACCGGACAATAGTAATACTAGAGTGGTGGAACCTATGCTCGGCGTATTTTTTACATCCGTATTTAAATAGTTAAGCATGGTTCAATAGCATTCGTTGTGCGTACCGGTAGCCTAATATCTCTGTCACCTGACTGGTTCAGTAGCAGAATATAAACAATCAACTTGTTGGGAGAATTTTTCCACCGAAATGTTGCGGTTTATCACTTTATGAGCATTTTAGGTCTGAATTGGAAAAAATGTACAAATAACCAGAAAAAACGTTTCTTATGAGTTGTAATATTGTTAGATATTGATGTTACTAAATCAAAATAATATATTCAACATTTAGCCGTGCATAAATAAAAAAGTCCATGTATGCCCTAAAGTATCTAGTTCCCAGTGGAAATAGATGCAGTTGCGGTAGCTGTATTGAGGCATATGGTCACGTAATGAAGCTAAAAAAATTCAACAACAATTTTTTGAAAGTTGTGTTCACGAGGATTTACGCCGAGCATAGGTTCCGCCACTCTATATTATTCATATATGGTACGCTTGGGTGGTACGTTAGTGTAGTGGTATGCTTCGTCTGTCACGGGTTTCCTTCCACACGAATGACCACATTTACACTTTCATCATTAATATAAGTTGTTAAAGTTTGTTTCGCAATCGTTAATAAATAAAGTTTAAAAAATGATCATCTACATACAACGTGTAAAACTGTTCGTAATATTTCGATGAAATAGTAATTGCCAACACAGTGATTACATTACTTCACAGTCGTCAATACATCTTAGCCCTTTCAAAACCACAGGCCTCTAACCCTTAATCCTAGGGTACAAACTGTCCAGACTTTGGTACGAACCGTCTCTACAGCTAACATTAACCCTTCCCAGCTAGCGGCAGATAAAATCACTTTTGCAAACAGCGTAGAGCCAGATGATTGTGCCTTCTACCAATACCAGGGCTCGAATTTTGCGAGTAGAAATACAAAAATGCGAGTCAGTAGATATTCCAAGACGAACTGTCCAAAATAACTTTTTATTGTCAGTAACAGTGGTGAGAGGAGGCAACAATCGCAAGTGCATGTACCCGAGTCTAGTTGGGCGATTCTGCCCATAAAAAGACGATTTGCCCATCACAATAAAAAGTGAACATCGAGACGAAGCGTGATGAAACGGTCTGCTTCCGAAATTTAGACCAAGTAGATCTAATTGAAAAATAAAATGACATTATTATATAAATTGCGAGAATTCAACTATTGCGAGCTGACAATTTAGGTAACTTGAAGTTGAACTTTTGTCTATTTGCAGCTATGGTAATATGCAGGCTGGAGAGACAGTAGATGGGTGGTGTGACTTCCTCCTGCGCACGCCATGAATGATGCTGATGTTATGTCCAGTGCATATGCGGCCTATGCACAGAATTTATCTGGTCTAGGTCAGTTTAAATATCTACCAACACCCTTCTAAGGAAATATATATTTATATATTAAGTTGTGGTTATGGTACTTATTTTCTAGTGGCTAACCCCAAAATACAATGTACACCCCCCCCCCCCCCGAGTCTCATCGCAGCTCAAAATGTCCCTTTTCTGACCTGCCCTGTTTTACACTCTAGAATAAACCCTAATTATTCTTGGGGTTCATATTATATGGTGTACACAACAGAGGTCATTCTAGAGGTCAATGTGGACGAAATAGTCATCCTAGAAACCCTGACATTGCCCACTTTTCCCTAAACAATTTATTTTTTACAATTTTCATAACAAATTTTGTCCAGTAAGATACACTGGCCCATTCATTATGAAGCACTCCTTCTATTCAAATGTTGTATTTAATGGTCATACTGCGCATTTTAACCATATTTTGTTGAAATTTATTAAATAACACCATTTAAGGACGCGATCATCATCGTGCACTTTCTCACTTCTCCCAAAAATTCTGACCTAGAATGAACCCTGGCACTTTGTCGTCTTATTAGCCCGATAAGATCAATCTGCACACACTCTTGATTCTATTTCATCACGATTCACAACACCATTTATCAGTCTATGCAGGGTTCCCGCTGCCGAATAACAAATATTGGCGCTAAATTTTGTTATTTGGCGCAACTTTTTAAAAAAAAATTGTTGGCACATGTTTTGTCAAATATATGGCTTCATATATTTATTTGTGAACTATATGGCTCTTAGTTGGCTCCAAGTTTTTTCAATTGGCGACAGAAGTGGTGCAAACAAACATTCAGACAGAGGGAACCCTGCTATGATATGTTTCGTTCAAAATATATACTCCTTTTCATTTGTATCTATATACAATGTATAACTATTTAGCTATTGCACATTTGAGTAATTCTAAGCCCGTTATTGGTGAGCCAAACACCAAGAAAGAAAATATTAATTTATTCCGTAAATCAGGGTTCCCTCTGTCTGAATTTTTGTCTGTGCCACTATTGTCGCCAATTGAAAAATACTGAAGCCAATTTGGAAAAAATTGGAGCCAAACAACTAAGGGTCATATACTATAGTTCACAGATAAATATTTGAAACAAATAATAATAAAAACGTGCGCCATATATTTTTCGCCAATTCACAAAAATTAGCGCCAGTCTTTGTATTTTGTCATCATTGGCGACCGATGGCGGAAACCCTGATAAACCATCTGTTTCGCTCCATAAATATAACAAGATCATTTCATATGACATTTCATTATTCATTCTATACTAAGCTTATATTAATCACTCTCGAGACCTCATTCCTGATGGAATCCATCGCCATGAAGGAGATAGAAGAGGCAATGTCGAATCTAAATGCCTTGCCTAAGGGCACAATCGTAACGACTCCAGCGAGGCTAGATCTCCTGGCCTCTCTCACGTGAAGCGAACACACATCCACTGCGCTATCACGACTTCCCCAAAACCAGTTTGGAATAAATGAAATTGATAAACCAGGATAAAATAAATACTCGTTAATGTTTGTTTGTTTACATTTCATGTAATTAATACGCATGAGCTACATGCAACATTACCGCACTATAAATTGATTAGACTGCTTTCACAAATGATCGGATCTGTAGTCCAGTGGTAACACGCTGGACTGGTAATCCAGGGATCACAGGTTCGATCCCCCGTCTGAGCCTAACAGTCTTTCAGATGGGACGTTAAACCGAGGTCTCGTGTTGGTGCTTTACACCGTGAACGTAAAAGAACCAGAGGAGACTCTGGAATGGGTCTCTGACTGTATCATGCACTATCCTCCAACATCTAAAATGACTAATCTCTTCAGGAGGCGTCGCTCATATGGGCAACCGGTAGCGACCATAAATAAACGTAAAACACATACACACAAATGATCATTGTATATTTACGCGCCTAAATTCTCAAATTAGCGTAATTTAGCAAAAGTTTGAAAATGCCATAAATTATACGGCCGTAAGTATGTAAGACAATACATTTACTTTATTTGGTGAATAATGTAATTATTTTTCGTTTGCCTTTTTTTCGATCTTCACATACAATTATTAAATTTATTTACACCAAGATGAATGTATTTTCGACGTTTCTCCCACTTTTGGTATTTTCGCTAGATTAAGTCGCACCGCAAATGAGAGTAACCAGACAACGATTTGTGTTTCCTGTAGGGGATGAACTGTTATTCTATATATGTGTACATGTAGCCTTGAACTTTGCTAATGCATTGTCAAACCCATACATGTACCTCTCATTTTCTCATATAGCTATCAGTTATACCTCGCTCGCCATTGTTATACAGGATGATTATACTTTTACGCCTGAAATGTATGCCGAATTAGTTTTATTTATAGCATAATTGGTATCCATGAGAATATTAGATTTATGTATATGTATCCATGCCAACTCTGTTAATTTATAGGTATCCATGTCAACTCTGTTTATTTATAGGTATCCATGTCAACTCTGTTTATTTATAGGTATCCATGCCAACTCTGTTTATTTATAGGTATCCATGTCAACTCTGTTTATTTATAGGTATCCCTGCCAACTCTGTTTATTTATAGGTATCCCTGCCAACTCTGTTAATTTATAGGTATCCATGTCAACTCTGTTTATTTATAGGTATCCATGCCAACTCTGTTTATTTATAGATATCCATGCCAACTCTGTTTATTTATAGATATCCATGCCAACTTTGTTTATTTATAGGTATCCATGAGAATCCAGGCCTTATAGAGCAACTGCAATCCTTCCTCAAAACCAATGGTTTACACAACTCCTCCCCTGTCGGGAACCGCAAACTTTCCACAGATAATTTACAGGTAGGTATCACCCTGGTGTCCGTCCGTATGTGCAAATATCCTGGTGTCCGTATGAGCAAATATCCTGGTGTCCGTATGAGCAAATATCCTGGTGTCCGTATGTGCAGATATCCTGGTGTCCGTATTTGCAAATATCCTGGTGTCCGTATGTGCAAATATCCTGGTGTCCGTATGTGCGGATACTCTGGTGTCTGTACATGTATGTGCAAATATCCTGGTGTCCGTATGTGCATATACCCTGGTGTGTATATTACAGGGTGTGTGTACATTGCAATGTGTGTGTATATTACAGGGTGTGTGTATGTTACAGGGTGTGTGTATATTACAGGGTGTGTGTACATTACAGGGTGTGTGTATATTACAGGGTGTGTGTATATTACAGGGTGTGTGTATATTACAGGGTATGGACACAAGCGCGGACAGAGATAGCGACGTAAGACCAGCTTGTAGATTCTGTGGTAAAACATTTGCACAAGCCAGTTACATCAAAGCTCACGAACGATTGCATACTGGTAAATATGATATGCTATAAATGTCCTGTATATTGTCCACGTTTATATACTGGTAAATATGATGCATGTTATAAATGTCTTGTATATTGTCCACGTTTATATACTGGTAAATATGATGCATGTTATAAATGTCCTGTATATTGTCCACGTTTATATACTGGTAAATATGATGTGTATTATAAATGCCCTGTATATTGTCCACGTTTATATGCTGGTAAATATGATGTGTGTTATAAATGTCCTGTATATTGTCCACGTTTATATACTGGTAAATATGATGTGTATTATAAATGCCCTGTATATTGTCCACGTTTATATGCTGGTAAATATGATGTGTGTTATAAATGCCCTGTATATTGTCCACGTTTATATACTGGTAAATATGATGCATGTTATAAATGTCCTGTATATTGTCCACGTTTATATACTGGTAAATATGATGTGTGTTATAAATGTCCTGTATATTGTCCACTTTTATATACTGGTAAATATGATATGTTATAAATGTCCTGTATATTGTCCACGTTTATATTCTGGTAAATATGATGTATGTTATAAATGTCCTGTATATTGTCCACGTTTATATATGCTGGTAAATATGATGTGTGTTATAAATGTCCTGTATATTGTCCACGTTTATATACTGGTAAATATGATGCATGTTATAAATGTCCTGTATATTGTCCACGTTTATATACTGGTAAATATGATGTGTTATAAATGTCCTGTATATTGTCCACGTTTATATACTGGTAAATATGATGCATGTTATAAATGTCCTGTATATTGTCCACGTTTATATGCTGGTAAATATGATGCATGTTATAAATGTCCTGTATATTGTCCACGTTTATATTCTGGTAAATATGATGTGTGTTATAAATGTCCTGTATATTGTCCACGTTTATATACTGGTAAATATGATGTGTTATAAATGTCCTGTATATTGTCCACGTTTATATACTGGTAAATATGATTTGTTATAAATGTCCTGTATATTGTCCACGTTTATATACTGGTAAATATGATGCATGTTATAAATGTCCTGTATATTGTCCACGTTTATATACTGGTAAATATGATGCATGTTATAAATGTCCTGTATATTGTCCACGTTTATATACTGGTAAATATGATGCATGTTATAAATGTCCTGTATATTGTCCACGTTTATATACTGGTAAATATGATGCATGTTATAAATGTCCTGTATATTGTCCACGTTTATATACTGGTAAATATGATGCGTTATAAATGTCCTGTATATTGTCCACGTTTATATACTGGTAAATATGATATGTTATAAATGTCCTGTATATTGTCCACGTTTATATACTGGTAAATATGATGCGTTATAAATGTCCTGTATATTGTCCACGTTTATATACTGGTAAATATGATGCATGTTATAAATGTCCTGTATATTGTCCACGTTTATATACTGGTAAATATGATGCATTATAAATGTCCTGTATATTGTCCACGTTTATATACTGGTAAATATGATGTATGTTATAAATGTCCTGTATATTGTCCACGTTTATATACTGGTAAATATGATGCATGTTATAAATGTCCTGTATATTGTCCACGTTTATATACTGGTAAATATGATGCATGTTATAAATGTCCTGTATATTGTCCACGTTTATATACTGGTAAATATGATGCATGTTATAAATGTCCTGTATATTGTCCACGTTTATATACTGGTAAATATGATGCATGTTATAAATGTCCTGTATATTGTCCACGTTTATATACTGGTAAATATGATGCATGTTATAAATGTCCTGTATATTGTCCACGTTTATATACTGGTAAATATGATGTGTGTTATAAATGTCCTGTATATTGTCCACGTTTATATACTGGTAAATATGATGCATGTTATAAATGTCCTGTATATTGTCCACGTTTATATACTGGTAAATATGATGCATGTTATAAATGTCCTGTATATTGTCCACGTTTATATACTGGTAAATATGATGCATGTTATAAATGTCCTGTATATTGTCCACGTTTATATACTGGTAAATATGATGCATGTTATAAATGTCCTGTATATTGTCCACGTTTATATACTGGTAAATATGGTATGTTATAAATGTCCTGTATATTGTCCACGTTTATATACTGGTAAATATGATGCATTATAAATGTCCTGTATATTGTCCACGTTTATATACTGGTAAATATGATATATTATAAATGTCCTGTATATTGTCCACGTTTATATACTGGTAAATATGATGCGTTATAAATGTCCTGTATATTGTCCACGTTTATATACTGGTAAATATGATGCATGTTATAAATGTCCTGTATATTGTCCACGTTTATATACTGGTAAATATGATGCATGTTATAAATGTCCTGTATATTGTCCACGTTTATATACTGGTAAATATGATGCATGTTATAAATGTCCTGTATATTGTCCACGTTTATATACTGGTAAATATGATGCATGTTATAAATGTCCTGTATATTGTCCACGTTTATATACTGGTAAATATGATGCATGTTATAAATGTCCTGTATATTGTCCACGTTTATATACTGGTAAATATGATGCATGTTATAAATGTCCTGTATATTGTCCACGTTTATATACTGGTAAATATGATGTATGTTATAAATGTCCTGTATATTGTCCACGTTTATATACTGGTAAATATGATGTATGTTATAAATGTCCTGTATATTGTCCACGTTTATATACTGGTAAATATGATGCGTTATAAATGTCCTGTATATTGTCCACGTTTATATACTGGTAAATATGATGTGTTATAAATGTCCTGTATATTGTCCACGTTTATATACTGGTAAATATGATGCATGTTATAAATGTCCTGTATATTGTCCACGTTTATATGCTGGTAAATATGATGCATGTTATAAATGTCCTGTATATTGTCCACGTTTATATTCTGGTAAATATGATGTGTGTTATAAATGTCCTGTATATTGTCCACGTTTATATACTGGTAAATATGATGCGTTATAAATGTCCTGTATATTGTCCACGTTTATATACTGGTAAATATGATGTGTTATAAATGTCCTGTATATTGTCCACGTTTATATACTGGTAAATATGATGCATGTTATAAATGTCCTGTATATTGTCCACGTTTATATACTGGTAAATATGATGCATGTTATAAATGTCCTGTATATTGTCCACGTTTATATTCTGGTAAATATGATGCATGTTATAAATGTCCTGTATATTGTCCACGTTTATATACTGGTAAATATGATGCATGTTATAAATGTCCTGTATATTGTCCACGTTTATATACTGGTAAATATGATATGTTATAAATGTCCTGTATATTGTCCACGTTTATATACTGGTAAATATGATGTATGTTATAAATGTCCTGTATATTGTCCACGTTTATATACTGGTAAATATGATGTGTTATAAATGTCCTGTATATTGTCCACGTTTATATACTGGTAAATATGATGCATGTTATAAATGTCCTGTATATT